>CM022703.1:15164198-15763382 GCA_012295165.1 Asparagus setaceus | reverse complement strand
TATAGGTGAAGATTGAACTATGATTTCTCGCCCCTTTTTTTGGAGTCTTGATAATTAGAGTATGTTTCTCAAATTAATTCTATACCATTATTAATTCTATACCATTAGAAACAAAACCATGGATCCTTAATGACTCATCAAATTTTTATACAATTTAAGACGAAGAACTTCACACTTTTGTTCCCTTGTAGTTCAAAATTAGTATAAGAGATTTGTAGTTTCTTCTTTCTTTTTCTTTCTCTCTTTTTTTTTTTTGTCAATAAAATTTTTATTCATTCACCATTTGAAATTTAGAGTACATCAGGTCTCAGATGATCTGAGAATCACTTACATATAAGAACAAATTACATTCTATCTATCCATCTTCTACAATCATCACTCGAATTATTATTAATAACAATAGTAAGAATATCAATTTTGATTTTCCTAACAAGAGCATCCTGATCCCTAGCCTTCTGGGTGAAAATCCTCAAGTTCCTTTCATGTCAAATTTGGTACACTGAAGCAGAGAGAACTAGTCTTTTTAGCTTTCTCCTAAATTCATTCCCCTTCAGTCGATTAGAGAACCAATCGATAAGATATAACCAGTTGCAAGATCTCCATTCAAATAGTGTCCAAGCCATTACTGCATTCCAGACTTGCGCAGCATACATACACTCAAAGAAGGGGTGTTGATGTGTTTCTTCAGTAGCTTGAGAACAGAGCACACAAGTATTTGTAGAGATAATCCTCATATGAAATAACCTAACTTGTGTAAGAAGCTTAGATTGGATAGCCAGCCATAGAATGAAAGAAAAGTCACGAAATTGGGTGCCAAATAGTAAGATACCATGGGACTTTAGCATGATTTGAGTTGAGCTCAGAATATAATGAGGACAGATGAACTGTGTACCCATCATTACAAGCTTGTATCTCAGCTATCAGAAAATTGATCCCACCAAAATGGTTGATAGCAATGTCTCTACATTTCAGAAGTTGCTTCCACATCCATGAGTTGCTTGCTTTTGGTTGTACTTCCCATATCGTAACATTCTTCAAATAATTTCCATGGATCCATTTAATCCATAAAATATATTTTTTGGTGTGAATGAACCATAATAGCCTCATGGCAGCCACCATATTCCATTGATTTGCTAAATAAATCCCTAAACCCCCAAGCACTTATTTTTGACAGACCTTACTCCATGCAATGAGTGATATTTTTGATCAATGGTCTGCTTCCCCCAAAAAAAAATCCTCTGCTGAGCTCATCTATTTTATTCAAGACCCTTTTAGGTAAGACATAGTTCCGGTCTATATGTATACCCATAGTAACACTTTTAGTCAACTGCAATCTGCCAGCATATGATAATTTCCTATTTTTAACCCATCCAGTAAAATGATTTGAAATCTTAGCAATGAGAGAGCTCCAATCCATGAAAGAAAGCCTTCTATTAATTAGAGGCATACCTAGATATCTGATAAGCATGATTCCCTTAGAGTAACCAAGATTATTAAGAATATCCTGCTTAGTATCTTCCTGAATACCACCAAAGAGTATTACACTTCTGCTTGGTGATGTGTTGTGGAAATAGTATCAAGATTGCAAGTGTACAATCAAGTTAATATCAATCACACGAGAAAGATGTGTAGGAAATATTCTAAGTTGGATCCTAGAATTGTGTGTGGACAAAGAGGAGTGACAGTGAAGAGATATAAAGAATGTGTCATTATTTATATATGAAAGAAAACTAGAACAAGCGGGGAGCAAGAGAGTGAATAAATAAAAGAAAATAAAAATAACAAGGAGGAGAAAAAAAATAAAAAGAATAACAAAATCAAGACTAAACAAATTTACTAAAAGAGGAACAATCAAAACAAGTAAAATATGAAGGAAATCAAGAGAAAAGATAGTAATCTAGAACTGAATCCACTAGTTAATTTAGTTTAGGATTTATAAACTATACTCTTTTATCACATTTTACTTTAGATTTATTAAGCATAGACTGTCAAACCACTTAAGAAAAGTATAACCTAACAAATTATCATCTAAGTAAAATTACCATTCATGAAAAGAACAATAATTAGATAGTAATTCTAAAATTCATAAGTATAACATATCAAACCCCTTAAGATAAGCATAGATTATCAAATTCTTCTTCTTTCAATTAGTTCTCTAGTTGATTATCCTTAACATGATCATTTTGAGCACAAGAGAGCAATCCAAAAATCATAAAAGAAACCAAACCAGTTTCATACAATTCTAGAATTCCTACAAGATTTAGTTGCACATTTTGAAAAATAAAAATAAAATTAAAATCTAGACTAGAGAGCATAAAAGAAGGAGATCTAAAATAAAAACTAACTGCAAAAATAAGAATAAGAATAAAGAAATAAAGATCTAAACTATGAGCATAAATGAAATCTAACTAACAAAAATAAAAGAGCATAAAAATAAATCTATACTATAAAAAATGCAAGAAAATAAATTCTATAAAGTATTAAAATAAACAATAAAAATAAAAGAGCATGAAAGTAAATCTAAACTATAAGGCATGAAATAAATCTAATCTACCAACATAAAAAGAAATTAAAATCCTAAAACATAAATTTTTAAAACAAGAAAATAAGATAGAAAAATAAAACTTATCTTGCAAGGGATTGGCCCCTTAAAAGCAAATCTTCACCTTCATCAACAAAGAAGATAAAATAAAATTAAAAATGAAGAAATTTTTTTTAGTTATTATAAACTTAAAAAGTTTATAAATTGGAAAACCTAATTAAAGGTCCTCCTCTCCAAAAAGGAGTTTATAAAATTTTTCATACTCAAACCCCTCACCCTCTACTCCTATTTATAGCCTACAATAATTAACAAGAGCCCTTGGATTAGCTTTGGGCTCCAAGGATTAAATCTCAACCGTTTTCTGTTTCAGTTATGAACTAATCGGTTGGCCAACCAATTGGCCAATCGATTGGTCAACCAATTGGTAAATCCATAATCTGCTATTACAAATAGCTCTGTCTTGTCGAGATAGGCAATTTTGTATAATATGTTAGATTTCGCCTTCCGAATTGGGAGATAATACTGTTTCCTTGTGGCTGATCATCCTAAATATAAATTTGACTTGATTTCTTTTCATATTGGATCCTTGTTTCTTGGGCTTCTATAAGCTGTTTGACTTGATCCTGAGCTTCAATAAAAGGTAGAAAAATGAGAAAATTTCGGCTCTTTTTGAGCTCTTATTCATTAGTTCTCTATGTCCTGCAACTTAAGAGAAAACATGTTATTAGTAATATATTTATTTAAATAAAATAGATAATGAAGGTATAAAAGTGTAATAAAATATGATCATCAAATACCCCCACACCTAAAGTTTTGCTAGTCCTCTAGCAAAGAAAAAAAATGAAAAGGAAAGAAATAAAAAATCTAACTCACTTTCGTAGGAATCACGATTGTATTTAGCACATACAACAAGCATTTAAACCCCTAGGTTAACCTAGAGGACGAGTTGTAATCTCGTGAGAGTTTGCAGTGAATATACCTACAAAATTCAGTCAACTTGCCAATTTAAAGAGATCAATATATAATTAATTCACTTGATACCTTTAAGCAATCTAATTATAGTTAGTTTTACTCAAGAAATTATTTTTATGTATAACTCTAAAGTAAATCTCTTAGAAAATCTTTCATTATAGTTATACAAAATCAAGTCTAACTTAGAAATTTAATTAAAAGTTTTGAAAAGAACATGTTAACTCTTTATTTAAATAAGTTTCAAGTCTCTTGATCAAATTATTTTTCAAGAACATATATACAAATATAACCATATATATATATATATATAAAATTATTAGTATTTATTTTTTTATATACTCTTTATTCCTTGGGGATTTTTTCTACTTTATCGGGCTTTCTAAGCCATTTAACTAGTTTTGGGCCAATGAATCTCAACCCAATTGGCCTTAGGTCATTAAATGGAAATACTCCTCGGACCTAATTACTCGGTCAACTTAGACTTATTAAGATAAAATCACCTTGGAGTTCAAGTGAAAAATTTTTGTGCCCATTTTAGCACTCTTCTTTTGCAAAGTTGGTTTTTAATATATATATATATATATATATATATATATATATATATATATATATATATATATATATATATATATATATATATATATATATATATATATATATATGACTCTTCTTTTGCAAAGTTGGTTTTTAATATATATATATATATATATATATAGAAAATATTGAAAAATATTTAGATCAAGAGAACTTGAAAAGTTATTCTCCACTTAAGCCAAGCATGCAAAAAATCATTACTCTAATTAAAAGTCTAAGTTAGGACTTTAGTGAAGCATACTACTTTGAAAATTATTTCTTAGAAAATTTATTTAGAGTTATCATCAAAAGTTAACTTGAGTATAAAACTAACTAAGAATTAGAAATTTTAAAATTTATCAAGTAGACCAGTTATTGATTAACTTTATCAAATAGGCAAGTGAAAAAAAATTCAAGGGAAAGAAAAGAAAAGAAAATAGGAAATAAAAAGAAGAAAAATGGGTAAAATAAAGAGAAAAGATGACTAGTCCCCACCCCACACCTAAATTTTTCATTGTCCTCAATGCAATCTCTATGATGCACAAAGTAGAGTGTTCGCGGGGAAAGTCGGTTTGATTGTCATTGATTTGAACTGTTACAAACTTCAGTCGCCTGAAACAAATTCAAAGAAAAATATCGCCTTTTATTTTAAGGCTTACAATGAAAATCAAAAAAGATTACAACTTTTTCCTTTTGAACAAACACGAGGATCTCTATTTTCCGGATCTCGCTATGCGTGGGTTCTTTGCCCGCGTGGGACTTTTGTGTCCGTGGACCACCACAATTCATCCGTAGAGACCCTGTCTTGAACTACAGACGAAGGGGCTCGTTTCACGGCGAAACGGTTACCGAGGGGATCACACTCACGAAGGAGAGGATCGCCGGGATCACACTCACGAAGGAGAGGATCACGAGCGGTGAGATCTACTAGGAGAAATCACAGCTATCCCGAGATTAAGACGAAGCTTAATCTAGAGGGTATCTCAGAGTTCGACCAACCCGCCACCTTGCGCTTGTAGATCCGGACGTTGACGGGTTCGCTCGCCGGTGCTCAAACCGCAAAATCCGCCAAAGTCCAAGCAGATCCGCCCTCAAATCCGCTCCAAGCGCCTGGAAGCTCTCTCCAAAAAGATCTTCAGAAATCCCCCAAGCTCTCCAAAATCCAACCTAAAGCCGCCTGGAAGCTCTCTCCAAAAAGATCTTCAGAAATCCCCCAAGCTCTCCCAAAATCCAACCTTACTCGAAGACCCCCTATTTATACAAATCGGGGTTTGTACCAAACCACGGTGGATCGAACCTGCTGGTCGAGGTGCCTCGGCGGGTTGTCCGGTGGCTCGGCCAAAGTGGCCGAGGTGCCTCTACCAAGTCAAGTGGCTGCCTACCAAAGTAGCCGAGCCACCCCTGCCACTCTGGCCGGTGCCTTGGCCAAATTGGTCAAGTGTTCCCGCCAAGTCGGCCGAGGTAGAAGCAAAGGCGGAGGTTCGCCGTGAACACGGTCCGCCAAATGACGCAGGTTCGCCAAACGAACACGAGGCTCGCCAAACCGCGAGGTTCGCCGAAGGAACACGAGGCTCGCCAAATGACGAGGTTCGCCAAATGAACACGAGGCTCGCCAAATGGCGAGGTTCGCCAAATGAACACGAGGCTCGCCAAATGACGAGGTTCGCCAAATGAACACGAGGCTCGCCAAATGACGAGGTTCGCCAAATGAACACGAGGCTCGCCAAATGACGAGGTTCGCCAAATGAACACGAGGCTCGCCAAATGACGAGGTTCGCCAAATGAACACGAGGCTCGCCGTAAGACGAGGTTCGCCAAATGAACACAAGGCTCGCCAAATGACGAGGTTCGCCAAATGAACACGAGGCTCGCCAAATGACGAGGTTCGCCAAATGAACACGAGGCTCGCCAAATGGCGAGGTTCGCCAAATGAACACGAGGCTCGCCAAATGCGAGGTTCGCCAAATGAACACGAGGCTCGCCAAATGGCGAGGTTCGCCTCTTAACGATTTGGCGTCCATATCATTCGATGGGTGTCATTGCCGAATTTCGCCACGAAGTTGGTTTCGGGATCTTGTAAGCATTTTTCAACGCCACAGATACCCCTCCAAAGCCGCCTCATTCTCGATTCTTGATGAGTGCAGGGTGCTTTGGACATGATGGTTCCTACCTACCGAGGGTCCCAAAAGATAGCTTCAAGTCTTGATTCTTTCGGATCATCCAGTTCTTTGTAGGATTCACGATAAGATCACGGTCTTTGTATTTTTGTCGACCGTTTGTTGAAATCTTGATTGAAGCGGTGGGTGAGTTTTGTTTGTAACTTCGTGTCGGTTGGTCGTTGTTTGACTAACCATCGGACTTTGTACTTCTGATGTCGGCAATTCCTTGTTGGCGACACATTGGTTGTGTCGAATACATGGAATTTCATAACCCTCAGTCGGCTATTTCTTCCATCATCACGTGTGTTGTTGGTTTAACCACAGCGGGAGGACAAATCTTTCATGGAGATGTCCTCCGAGGATTCCTCGTCGCAGCAGGAGACCACTTGGCCTTCAACCATCATGCTGGCCTTCAGTCGACGAGTGTGACGCTTTGACCGTTGTTGGGATATGATTATCCCCAGTGGGAGAAGTTTCTTCGGGACACTTTGTCCGGTGTCAACATGACTTTCATGCCTCATCAGGTTGTTCCTCTCTTGGATATTATGGTGGGAGGAAATTAAGGGTTATCGAGTTATCCCTAAGAATATTTTTTTGTGAGAATATTCTTCCGGGAACTTCTCGACAAATTGGGGAACAGTTTATACTCGTAATCCTAGTTGGAGTAGGATTGGGCAACGCGTTGATCGGCGTCGATGCAATCCGCACGATCGAGTTATCCCTAAGAATATTTTTGAAGACATTCTTTAGGAACTTCTCGACAAATTTGGAAATAGTTTATACTCGTAATCCTAGTTGAGTAGGATTGGCTAACGCTGATCGGCGATGATAACTCAAGACGATCGAAGTTATCCTAAGAATATTTTTATGGAAATATTCTTCCCGAACTTCTCGACAAATTTGGAAATAGTTTATACTCGTAATCCTAGTTGGAGTAGGATTAGACCACATGGGAGAATATTTGGAGAATTGAGCCGGGTAGCATCTCCAAAATCTTTCCAAATATTTAGGAAGAGGATGGATAAATTATTGGGCTGTTTTGGATTCCATTTAGATATCCAATTGGGCTCCAATTAGAATTCCTACCCATCGCCAAATAGGACTCCTTATTCAAAGGGATTGGGTTCATGTGGGGTTGTTATAAATACCCACAAACCCTCCTTCCTCTTGACCTAGGCGGCCCTTCTCGTGCACTTTTTCTCTTGTTTTCTTCCCACTGCGTCGCTCTCATCTTCTCGAACAACGAGGTATGATGAGGGTTTTAGATCTCCTCTTCTTCTCTTTTCTTTTCTCTTCTCCTTTTTTTGTTGCATGCATGCATGGGAGGAGAAGAACCCGCCGGCCATGAATAGCGCGGCGGCGCCGTGTGCGGGCGGCGCGGTGAAGGCGGCCACGGCGGCGGGCGGGCCAGGGGTATGCGGGGCGCATACGCCAGCAGCGCCATAGCTGGTCGCTGATCGAGCTCGTTGGCGCTGTCATACCGAAGGCCATACTGGCTGGTCGGATCGAACCGCTGGGCCAGTTGTCGCGACCGGTTCGGGCTGCTGAAGTCGCTCGGCCACCTGGCACCTCGACGGGTGCGGTCGTCTGTTGTTCTTGTTGACATGCCGTTGATGCTCCGGTCATGATTGATAGACCATGACCCGACCAAGCGGGACTTTTGATGCTATATTTGCCGATTTTCAGCCAAGATTCGACCTTTCGTCGTGTTTTCTGCGGCTTCGATGTCGTCGGAAGATCGGCGTGCCGAGTCGATCAACTCGCGACGGCGCTGCGGAATGCACGCCTCTTTCGTGGTGCGCCAGCGCCATCATATTCTCGTACACATATGCGTTGTATCCCCACTTCGTTCTCCTTCGTGAGGCGATTGGGAAGAGCCGAAATCCTCCTTTGCGGGGACCGACGCTTCAGATTGTGTACACTTGTTACGACCCCGCTTCGTTCTCCTTCGTGAGGTGATTGGGAAGAGCCGAAATCCTCCTTTGTGGGGATCGACGCTGCAAATTGTGTACACTTGTTACGACCCCGCTTCGTCCTCCTTTGTGAGGTGATTGGGAAGAGCGAAATCTTCCTTCGTGAGGATTGGGGCTTCAAAGATCACCCGTCTCGATATCTTTAACGGGAGCGATTTCATACCGTACCTTTGCTCTGTAGAACGAAATATATTGCCGCTTTGTTTACGCGACTACATTTATCGTTCTCCGGGTATTCGATATGGATGAAATTGTCATACCCGTTATAAGGTCGTGACTCAATCTATGTAAGATGAATTCAGCGCTTTTACTAGCGAATATTTTCGATTTGGTTGATTATTCCTCTGGAGCTTTTAGACATACAGCGGTTGATGGGCGTAGTGACTATTATTCCACGTGATGATCCCGCTAATTTATATCTCACCGATTTGCACCCCAGACGTCAGGGCATCTGATCAGAAGTTGAGGGAGTTCGCATTCTCCGACGATTTGTTATCGATCGCCACTCATAAAGGACACCACCCATCGACCTTTGCGAAAAATAGAATATCGTTGGCACTTCGGTTAAGGACCGGATACGCCTTTTGTCGAGCGAAGCGATGGTTGAACCAAGGCGGCGGAGGTCCCTTGTATATTCCTCGGATAATCGCCACCATCGACCGATTTCGGACACCACGCCGTGACACGCCGTAAGTCATGGCGTCTTACCGAGAGCATGATCATATTCATTGCGGGTTTATTACCCAGCCCGGCCCGTTCCAACAGAATCGCGGCCATCGGCCTTCACCACGGGATTGTGGGGTGGACACCACCGCGATGAGCTCTTTGTTCTGCTTCAACTTTGAAGAATCGCCGCCACGTAGCTAGAGATGCCATCATCTAGTCACGATTTTACGGTGGGTTCACTCATCCGGTAAACATTGGTGGGGTCGCTTGACCATTCGTCCTCAACGGTGGGATGGAGAACTTCGCTGCTATCCTCAGATTCGGCGATTCGTGCCACCATGTATGGCCTTCCGATCAGCGTTAACCATTTCTTCGCCTTATTTGAGCTCTACAATCCAGATTCAAATACGTTTTTCACCAAACACGGCGAGTTGGGGCTGGCTCTACATGAGATGTATCGAATTTCCGATTTACCCATGGGGAAGATGCTGTATCAGGAGTACTTCCCTTCCAATCAGGAATTGAGTCGGCTGAAGAAACACACACCTGATCGTCACAAGATTTTGTGGGATCTCACTAGTCATTACCATATAGCTCTGGCCCAATCTGAACCTTGTGCCAAAAGGAAATTGCAAGTGAGTCTGAAGCAGTTTGCCAACTATTTGTTCCAGCATTTAGAGGACAAATCTGGCGAGAAAATATGTGAATTGTCACCGCTCACTCCTTCGAAGGTTAATGAACTGATCGAGAGGTCCGAGGCTAACTCCTACACTCTCAGCTACGCTGAAGATGATTTTCCCCCAGGGACCAAGTTTGCAACCTTTCTGTGGCATGCGGTCAAGCCCATCCAGCCGACGACTCTTTTAGCCGGCTATCTTGCAATCTGGCTGAAGAAATGTGTGGTTCCATATCAATCTGATGATGCTTTACCTTTGGAGGTCCTTTACCCTGCAGTTCAGCTTGCCCACAAAAAGGAACTCTCTCTCCTTCCGGTAATGGTGGCCAATATTCACCGTGGATTGCGGCATATAGTCGGCGTTTACGAGAGAAAAACGAGCCATCATCACGTATTCCTTCCGTCCGAGTAGAGCTCCCATATACCTATTTGATGGCCTGGTTGGTCCTTCATCGTCCCGACATGATGTCGGCACCGGGTTCCACAGATTCGTCTACTCCTTTCTTGCGGTTGGTAGAGGATTGCAGATGGAAGGGGCGTGGCTTTGCAGAGATTAAGAAAGCATGCGCATTCACAAAGGGTGGATCTTTTCGGATGTTTTCCTCGATTCTCTGGTCAATATGGTGAATCCTTGGTCGACGAGGAGGTACCAAGACACAGCAGACTTCACTTGACATTGGTCTTTTAACCGGCTAGTGAATATCGTGCCGTGGTATCTCACTTTCCGGTAAAGGAGGAATGCTTCATTGAGCCTTATTTTCCCCGTCGCTTGCTCGCCAATTCGGTTACGACCAACTTTATGTTGGGAACCCGAACCGAACCTGCACTGAGGTGGACTTGTGGATGGCCTTGAGCATGGTTGTGGGCGTCATGGGATGTACCGTGCTAGATTCAGCCTCCCGAGCTCGACCGCCACCGAATCGACATTCCTTCATTGCGGTTGGCTATTAGTAGCTAATGAGTCGGTCCTGTGAGGGCTATCTCAGATGGTGGGCGGCCGCTGAGAGCCGACACTCGAACACTCAAGATGCCACTCGAGCTCGGAGGAAGCGGCGCAATCTCATCCGCCAATTGAGACTAAGGAGGGTTCCACGACCGGGCGCAGGACTCTAGGAGAGGACCATGTTGAGTCTAGGTTATGAGAAGAACCTTGGTACTCTCTCCTTTTCCCCTTCGTTTTCTCATCCTTTCCATTGGACTTCTTATTCAACTGAATTTTCAGGAAAATCTGTTGGAGAAGAAGAATTTCAACCCTCTCAAGGGGTGAAACGAAAGAGGTTAGCCCATAAGAATCGCGTGAATCCTCGGTCCCTTGATATAGACTTGGCCAGTAATGACCCAATCAGTGACGGAGGTATCAATTCACCGTGATGTAATCTGAAATTTCGACTCTTGGAGACTGACATTTCTCCATTTGCATGCAGGGGGTTTTAAGGATTATGATCCTAGCCTTGATTTCCCTCACCACAATTCTGCTGAGCCCAGTTCTGCTCATGCTGAGCCAAGTTTTACTCAACAAATGTATGGAGCTATGGCGGAGGAGACTAATGTAGGACCTGATTCGGTGAATCCAGGTACATCTAACATCGATAACTCCTCTTCTGGGTGGCGAATGCGAGAATCGAACGACTCGGAATTCGTACCCCCACTAATTGCCTCTTCATTTTTTGCTCTTTTTAGAGGGATTGCAGGAGACAAATGCACGAACCGAGACTAAGCAAGCTACCCCCACTGCAGGAGGTAAGTAGCTTTACCTATTGTTCGTCTTAGTTGCATTCGCCTTCTTAATGCCTTCTTTTCGTGACTCTCCATGGAAGATTTCGTGGAAGCGGGTTTATATGGCAACACTTCCATGGATGACTGCACGCTTGGTCACGTGATGGTGATACTCTTGGTGAAGATTTACCCGCTACCATCCCCGAAGAAGGTCTAAATTTTCTTCGATTAATTATAGGACCACCATTTGGCTAATATCACTATAAAAAAGAGGCCGAGACATTTTTGTGTAGTGGTAGGCACTCCTCTTTTCGCCGCTTCTCGAATCGCCTACCACAATGATCGTTGAGATAGACGAGCACACCGAGGGCTCACCGGGTTGATAGTATCCCAACGATAGATACCGTAGACTCACCAATCTCAAACTACACGGAAGGAGACGTAAGAGTCCCCAATCGAATATGCATCAATTAGTTTTGGTTGAAGATTCTAAGGTTCTCTTTTCTTCCGTCTGAGCCTACATCTCGACTCCATGACTCGGCGAGCGCTTGATGCCGGATGAAGATCCATCCCATCTTATTATCCGCTTGAAGTACGCCATTCTTTCTTTGGTGAACACGGTGATCGAAAAGGTCCTTCATGGCGGGCTTTCCTTCATCAGCTTCAAAGCATCGCTTGATCCCGGATGGCCTTGATACGGGATATGGGTTATCCCGAAATGCTCAGCCATTGTTGATGACCTCGCCCATCCGAGGGAAAGCTTCGAGACTCCAAGAGCGCGCGGTAGCCGGGCTTCCTCATATGTAGCCGCCATACGGCTCGCGCTTAGAGGCATGGCGCCGATGCTCGTGTTTTACCGGCTCAAGTCCGTGATGCAGACCGCTACCGATCAGCTCGAGCTGTTGTTGCCGATATATTCTTCCTAAGTCACATCCGACCGATATTGTGGCGAAAGGAGAGGATAATACCGCCGGGAGAGCTCCATGCCGAGGAAGATAGGATGAGCAGCTTTGAGTCGCTAAGGCCAACAAGGAAGAAGCCCTCACCGCTATGCCTAGGGAACTCGACCGCCGGCGTAAACCGGCCGAGCTCGAGGAGGCAATCACGAAGACATCAACCGATGAGGAGTCCTTCAGGCCAAGTTGCAGAAGAACTCCACCGGGCTTACCATGGTGAAATGTCTCATTTTGAACAAAGAAATCCTTTGTCATAGACTTGATGTTTAAACAGCTTGTAGCTCCTTCTATATTTGCTTCAAATGAATAAGATCCATTCCTTTCATTGTTTATTATGATTCTTTTACTTCGCCGTAAATAATTAACCATAATACTTATAGGATTTTGGCAAACCCTCACCATCAGGGTTTGATTAGCCTTTACCAACCACCGTTTGAGTTGGGCTAGCGTGCGGATTATCTAGATCCGCTCCACGCGGACGCTGTGCTAAAAGAATGAGACTCTCTTAGACTTAATGCTACGATGTTGAATACGAGGCTTCAGCTCTTTTACGGCAAGAGACCACTCCTAAGCAACGCTGTTACGCTGTGACTCATCCCTTCTTAGGCTTGGGATGAAATACCCGAATCAAACTTTGGTGTCTTCTTCAATCGGAAAAAGACTAAACCGCAACGCTGCGGTGAGGCGCTGGCTTTATCCCTTCTTAGGTTTCGGGATAAAATACCCGAATCGATCTCGGTGTCTTCTTCAATCGGAAAAAGACTAAACCGCAACGCAGTTAGACGTTGGCTTTATCCCTTCTTAGGCTTGGGATGAAATACCCGAATCGATCTCGGTGTCTTCTTCAATCGGAAAAAGACTAAACCGGCAACGCGTGTTAGGCGTCGACTTTAGGGTTATTGGCCAACCCCCAGCCTTCAACGGGTTTGATGAGCCTTTACCAACCACCGTTTGAGTTGGGCTAGCATGTAGATTTTCTAAATCCGTTCTACACACGACGCTGTGCTAAAAGAATGAAACTCTTCTAGACTTAATGCTACGATGTTGAATACGTAGGCTTCGCTCTTTATCACGGAATAGACTACCCGCAACGCTGGTAGGCGCTTTTATCCCTTCTTAGGCCGGGATAAAATACCCGAATCGATCTCGGTGTCTTCTTCAATCGGAAAAAGACTAAACCGAACGCTGGTGAGGCGGGCTTTATCCTTCTTAGGCTTGGGATGAAATACCCGAATCGATCTCGGTGTCTTCTTCAATCGGAAAAAGACTAAACCGGCAGCGTGTTAGGCGTCGACTTTAGGGTTATTGGCCAACCCCGCCTTCGGGTTTGATGAGCCTTTACCAACTACCGTTTGAGTTGGGCTAGCATGTAGATTTTCTAAGTCCGTTCTACACGGCGTTGTGCTAAAAGAATGAAACTCTTCTAGACTTAATGCTACGATGTTGAATCGTGAAGCCGTCTTTTATCACGGAATAGACTACCCAGCAGCGTGGTAGGCGTTGGCTTTATCCCTTCTTAGGCGGGATAAAATACCCGAATCGAACTCGGTGTCTTCTTCAATCGGAAAAAGACTAAACCCGCAGCAGCGTGTGGCGTTGGCTTTATCCCTTCTTAGGCTTCGGGATAAAATACCCGAATCGATCTCGGTGTCTTCTTCAATCGGGAAAGACTAAACCGAAACGCGTGTGTTAGGCGTTGGCTTTATCCCTTCTTAGGCGGGATAAAATACCCGAATCGAACTCGGTGTCTTCTTCAATCGGAGAAAGACTAAACCGACAGCAGCGTGTTAGGCGTCGACTTTAGGGTTATTGGCCAACCCCGCCTTCAGCGGGTTTGATGAGCCTTTACCAACTACCGTTTGAGTTGGGCTAGCATGTAGATTTTCTAAGTCCGTTCTACACGGCGTTGTGCTAAAAGAATGAAACTCTTCTAGACTTAATGCTACGATGTTGAATCGTGAAGCCGTCTTTTATCACGGGAATAGACTACCCGGCAACGCGTGGTAGGCGTTGGCTTTATCCCTTCTTAGGCTTCGGGATAAAATACCCCAGAATCGAACTCTGGTGTCTTCTTCAATCGGAAAAAGACTAAACCGACAGCGTGTGAGGCGTTGGCTTTATCCCTTCTTAGGCCGGGATAAAATACCCGAATCGATCTCGGTGTCTTCTTCAATCGGGAAAGACTAAGCCGACAGCGTGTGTTAGGCGTTGGCTTTATCCCTTCTTAGGCGGGATAAAATACCCGAATCGAACTCGGTGTCTTCTTCAATCGGAGAAAGACTAAACCGAAGCAGCGTGTGGCGTTGGCTTTATCCTTCTTAGGTTTCGGGATAAAATACCCCGAGTCGAACTCGGTGTCTTCTTCAATCGGAGAAAGACTAAACCGGCAACGCGTGTGAGGCGTTGGCTTTATCCCTTCTTAGGCTTCGGGATAAAATGCCCCAGAATCTAACTCTGGTGTCTTCTTCAATCGGAGAAAGACTAAACCGGCAACGCGTGTGAGGCGTTGGCTTTATCCCTTCTTAGGCTTCGGGATAAAATACCCCAAGATGAATCTTGGTGTCTTCTTCAATCGGAGAAAGACTAAACCGGCAACGCGTGTGAGGCGTTGGCTTTATCCCTTCTTAGGCTTCGGGATAAAATGCCCCAAGATGAATCTTGGTGTCTTCTTTTGACCGGAGAATGACTGAACCGGAGTAAGATTGATTGAGGTGGGAAAGGAAGAATGTGTTCTATTTCCCGGGATGAGGCTAACAGCAGATTCTTTTGCCGTAGTAATCGAAAAGACTCAGGTGACCTTCAGTCGGACAACCTGGTCTGAAAATCTCGGCGTATACCTTCAGTCGGCGCTACCTAAGATGAAAGGTGGACCTAAGAGTGGGATCTCCACTCCGAGAACCGAAAAGACTCAGGTGACCTTGGTGGACAACTGGTTTGAAAATCGGCGCATACCTTCGGTCGGCGCTACCTAAGATGAAAGGTGGAACTAAGAGTGGGATCTCCACTCAGAACCGAAAAGACTCGAGGTGACCTTGGTGGACAACTGGTTTGAAAATCGGCGCATACCTTCGGTCGGCGCTACCTAAGATGAAAGGTGGAACTAAGAGTGGGATCTCCACTCAGAACCGAAAAGACTTCGAGGTGACCTTGGTGGACAACACAGTGCGAAAATCGGCGCATACCTTCGGTCGGCTACCTAAGATGAGAGATGGAACTAAGAGTGGGATCTCCACTCCGAGAACCGAAAAGACTCGAGGTGACCTTGAGGCGGACAACACGGTGCGAAAATCGGCGCATACCTTCGGTCGGCTACCTAAGATGAAAGATGGAACTAAGAGTGGGATCTCCACTCAGAACCGAAAAGACTCGGGTGACCTTGGTGGACAACACAGTGCGAAAATCGGCGCATACCTTCGGTCGGCTACCTAAGATGAAAGGTGGAACTAAGAGTGGGATCTCCACTCCGAGAACCGAAAAGACTCGAGGTGACCTTGGTGGACAACACAGTGCGAAAATCGGCGCATACCTTCATCGGCTACCTAAGATGAGAGATGGAACTAAGAGTGGGATCTCCACTCCGAGAACCGAAGAAACTTCGAGGTGACCTTGGTGGACAACTGGTTTGAAAATCGGCGCATACCTTCGGTCGGCGCTACCTAAGATGAAAGATGGAACTAAGAGTGGGATCTCCACTCCGAGAACCGAAAAGACTCGAGGTGACCTTGGTGGACAACACAGTGCGAAAATCTCGGCGCATACCTTCGGTCGGCGCTACCTAGGAGAGATGGAACTAAGAGTGGGATCTCCACTCCGAGAACCGAAGAGACTCGAGGTGACCTTGGTGGACAACACAGTGCGAAAATCTCGGCGCATACCTTGGTCGGTAGCTACCTAAGATGAGAGATGGAACTAAGAGTGGGATCTCCCTCCGAGAACCGAAGAAACTCGGGTGACCTTGAGCGGACAACCCGGTTTGAAAATCGGCGCATACCTTGGTCGGCTACCTAAGATGAAAGATGGAACTAAAGTGGGATCTCCACTCCGAGAACCGAAAAGACTCGGGTGACCTTGAGCGGACAACACAGTGCGAAAATCTCGGCGCATACCTTCAATCGGGGCTACCTAGGAGAGAGATGGAACTAATAGTGGGATCTCCACTCCGAGAACCGAAGAGACTCAGGCGACCTTCAGGCGGACAACCTGGTCTGAAAATCTCGGCGCATACCTTCAGTCGGCGCTACCTAAGATAAGAGGTGGAAAGAACCCTTCGTTTATCATGAAAAGGATCTTACGCTTGGAGAGGAAGAATTTTATATTCTGTCTCCGGCGTGAAAGGAATTTTGAGTGGGCCTCTTGTTCATAGAAGGAATCAAGAGGGGATTTTGGTAATGTACCAGAAAATTTGTAGACCTACCGTCAAGGAATTTGATCGGTGGGGGAAATTATGATGGAGAACAAATCTAGGGTTATCCTCAAGAAAGGTGGGTGAAACATCCCACGAGGAATTTCCCGTCGAAACGGGTTATCCCGAAGATACTAAGGGTAGTATTTCTTCAGGAACTTCCCATTTATCGGCATTAATTGCAGGTCGCCATTTTGGGTAATTAGGCGATATGCACCATTGGAGTAGACCGTTTCTATTATAAACGGACCCTCCCATTTAGGTTCGAATTTACCTTTCTTTTTGGAAGTGAGGATTATCGGTCGTCGAGCAGCGATGACCAAATCTCCTTCTTTGAAACTTCGTTGTCGCACTTTCTTGTTGAAAGCCCTCGACATCCTAGCTTGATAGAACTCAATGCTTTGTTGAGCTTCGAGCTTTTCATCCAACATCTCGAGCTCTTGAGGCGTTTACGATGTTGTTCTTGGTCGTCATCTGTTGAAAGGCGTCTGAAGTGGCGGGATCTGGATCTCCAACGGAGAACGCTTCACATCCGTGGACGGAGAATACGGGGTCTCTCGGTTGGCGTCGCATCACCGTTGTCGCGATATGCGAGTGCTTCTCGAGTTTATCGTCCCGGTCTAAGCTTGTTATTTTTCACACAAGCTTGACAAGATCTTGATAATCGTCTTGTTGAGCGCCTCGGCTAATCCATTTCATTTGAATTATAGGAACATTGTGAGGCGTCTTGTATCTTGAATTTCTAAAACGATGAAGGAATTGCGATGAATTGGGGACCGTTGTCATGCACGATCCGTCTCGGGACATGATAATCACATTTTAATGACATTTTAATAACCTCATTATCTATTTTATATCAATAAATATGTTACTAATAATATGTTTTATCTTATTTTGCGAGAATAATGGAGTATTAATGAATAAAAGCTCAAATGACTCAAATTCTCGAATTTCTACCAATTTTGAAGCCCAAATCGAAGACAAGCGAAGGCCCAAGATACCAAGGGAATCCAAGAAGAATTAGTGCAAAATATCAAGAAAAGATAAAATCCGTTGGGAACCAATCGGTTGACCAACCGGTTGGCTAACGGTTGGCTAACCGATCGACCAACCGATTGGTCTTGGCAATTCAAATTAAGGAAAGATTTCTCTTTCTTTTTGGCCAAGTTTGATCAATGGTTCACATCAACTCCGTTGGGGTATAAATAGGGTAGTATCGAGGGTTTAGAGGTGTGAAATATTTTGTAAAACTCCTTTTGGAGAAAGGGTTGCTCTTGTTTTAGAGTACCTTTCATTGTAATAATTTTTCCTCAATAAATAAATATTTTAGCCCTTCAATCCCATCTTCTTCTTCTTGTTCAAGGACCAAAAGGAGGATGAGTTGATGATGATGAGTTGCAGGTTTCTCTTTATTTCTCTTTATTATTTCTTTTTCTTTCTTGTTATTTATTTGCTTTGTAGTTTAGATTTAATAGCTTTTGTAGTTTAGATTTAATTGCTTTGTAGTTAGATTAGTTTAGAATTTTTCTTTTCTTTTTATTTTCTTTCTTTTTCTATTTGTTTGAATTTCCCAAGATGTTGAACTAAACTCTTGTGGGGATCTAGGTTGCATGAAACTAGTCTAATCTCTTTTGTGTTTATGAATCATCTCTCTTATGCTTAAAAGATCATGTTTAGGTTAATCAACTAGAGAACTAATCGATAGAAGAAGAATTTGATAGTTTATGCTTTCCTTAAGTGGTTTGATAGGCTATGCTTATGAATTCTAGGATTATTATCTTGTTATTACTCTCTTCATGAGTTTGAATTTCAATTAGGTGATAATTTGATAAGTTATGCTTTCCTTAAGTGGTTTGATATCTTATGCTTAATAAATCTAATATGAGATGTGGTAAAAGAGAATTTTTAAGTAGATTATAATTTGAGTTAGCTAGTGGATTCAATTCTAGATTCCTTCATCTCTCTTATTGAATTCTCGTCTTTTTAATTGTGATTCCTTTCACACACAATCCAAATCCACTCTCTCATCACTTCATCATATTTTCATATTATCTTGAATAAAACCCTAATTGTCACGCATAATTTGAGAACCGAACTTGAATCAAACACTTCCTATTTCCGTTCCTCGTGGGATCGACAATCTTAAATACTATAACTTGACAATGGTTGTGCACTTGCGACTATAAAAGGTAAACACTCGTTTTGCCCATCAAGTTTTGGCGCCGTTCTTGAGGACGGTGTTAAGTAGGAATTTTTCTTAGTTCTTTAACTTGTGTGTTTGTCTATTGTGAATGACAAAAGAGCTTGAAGGCAAGGAGTTGAAGATTCGAGATTGAAGGTTGCCTCCAGCGAGGCTTTGCATTGCTTTTGCGGTAACTCTTCTCTCTAGTATTTTTAATTCCACCCTATAGGTAGTTAATCACATTAGAGACAATTAGGTTAATATAAAAAAAAACTGACTTTCTTTCTTGCGACCATAAAAAAAAAAAAAAATATTTTTCTTTCTCATCCTTTTTAGTTGCTTTTAATTTCTAGAGTGCATTGCATATAATAGTAGGAATTCACCAAAGTGATTTGAGCATTTTGAATTGACACTCACTTGAAAATATTTTTAAGGGCAAAACCCATTAATCAAGATAAGGTGAGGGATTTCATCACCCTTTCCTTAGCCAAAATCAGCGATTCCTCACTACACAAACCCAAGCCTCCTAAAAGAATTAGGCGTTGGCCCCTAAGGATTCGAGCTCAATAAGGAACAAGAAATTCTTGAGTGAACTGGTCTAAGTTTATTTGGATTAATTGGTGTCTAAGGCAAGGTTTAGGGGTTGCGTAAAGCCACGGAACGAGGTACTTAATTGATCTTTGATCTCCCTCTAGTACTATCCTTACGGCTAATTACCCGTAAAGCTGGATTTTTTTCACTTAGGGAGTTTTGGTTAGGAGCTGGTCTAGGCGAGTTTAGGCTTAACCCTAGAGTTAGGGTGATTGAAAAGTGATTGCCTTGATTTGTTAATTTTTCTTTTCTTCTTCCCTCTTCTTCTCTTTTCACCATCTCACTAACTTTTTCATTTTTTTAATTAAAAAAATCTCTTGATTTTGGTTTATGCAAACTTGGGTTAGGAATAATACCAATCGTTTAGTTAAGCTCGATTCAACTTCTCAACCAAGCGAAATGGCCAATCCTCCGTTCTTCAAGATATCGCTACCCAACTAGGAATGCTATCCCTTCATGCATTAAGCGTTGGCCCCTAAGGATTCGAGCTCAATAAGGAACAAGAAATTCTTGAGTGAAGCTGGTCTAAGTTTATTTGGATTAATTGGTGTCTAAGGCAAGGTTTAGGGGTTGCGTAAAAGCGCAAGGAACGAGGTACTTAATTGATCTTTGATCTCCCTCTAGTACTATCCTTACGGCTAATTACCCACGTAAAGCTGGATTTTTTTCACTTAGGGAGTTTTGGTTAGGAGCTGGTCTAGGCGAGTTTAGGCTTAACCCTAGAGTTAGGGTGATTGAAAAGTGATTGCCTTGATTTGTTAATTTTTCTTTTCTTCTTCCCTCTTCTTCTCTTTTCACCATCTCACTAACTTTTTCATTTTTTTAATTAAAAAAATCTCTTGATTTTGGTTTATGCAAACTTGGGTTAGGAATAATACCAATCGTTTAGTTCGCTCGATTCAACTTCTCAACCAAGCGAAATGGCCAATCCTCCGTTCTTCAAGATATCTGCTACCCAACTAGGAATGCTATCCCTTCATGCATTAAGCTTCCGAAGCAAATGGAACTAATTTGAACTCCGACCACATTTCATCAACATGCTTCCAAAATTCTTAGGAGCGGCGAAGGCATATATTTTCATCTCTGAATTTGAAGAAGTCGCCTCATGATTAAAATGAAAGACCTAGCGAGGATGCAATTAAGCGATTTATTCCCTTCACTCTTAAGGACAAAGCAAAAAATGGGCATGCGGCTTACCCACGGTCGATTTCAACTTTGGTGATTTTGTAAAAGTTTTTCTAAAAAATTCTTCCCAATTCACAAAGCGGTCAAGCTCGAAGCTTGACATTCAAAATTTTAGGATTGTCGGGTGAGCCATTACGGAAGTATTTCGATAGGTTTAAGGATCTCCTCATCCAATGTCCTCACCACGGTGCGGAAAAATGGCGATTGTGCCAAATCATTTCTGAAGGATTGGACTATCTGCAAAAACTTCCTTAGAGTCAATGTGTCAAGGGGATTTCATGAAGAAAAATGCCGATGAAGCTTGGGACTTTTAGAGAATTTATCAGAAAACTATGCGATGGGAACAACGTGATTCATCGATTACCCAATCCAGTTCTAGAGGTCCTTCCTTAGAGTCAAACATAGCCTCTGAAGCTAAGATGGCTACAATTCTCTGAGTTAGAAACTTTAGAAACCAAAGAACGAGCTCGGCTCAAATCAATCAAGTTTACGCCTCGAGGTTGTCATAGCTGTCTTTCTGACCCATGCTTGAGCAATGTCCACTCGTAGGAAACACTCAATCTCTAGAAACGGATGAATCTTGCATTCCGACATCCGATTAATGATCCATTTTCTCCAACCTATAATCGGGTTGGAGAAATCATCAATTTTGCATGGAATCGGGGTAATTTCTCGGAAATCAAAATTTCACTCCCTCTTCAAACCAACAATTCCTAGGGGCAGCGGTTTCTTTCAATTCTCAAACCAATTTCCCACAATCAAATCACCATTTCCAAATCGGTTCCTCATCATCAATCTACAAATCATATTCCTTCAAATGTTGAAGCGTCTTAATGTGTTGGAAAGAGGTTTGGAAGCCTTGATTAAAACCTCTACGGACTACGAACTTGTTGACTCAAACATCTAACACGATGAACTCCTTTATGCAATCAACAGGACAAATTCTCAACTCCACCACTCAAGCCATAGCTAGATTAGAAACCCAGCTTGGTCAACTAGCTAGCGCTATAAGTGAGAGAGAAAGGATCATTTCGAGTCAACCCGTGACCAATCCAAGGAGCGGGGTCAAGTTCAACTTTTCAAGATCAAGTGAATGCAATCCATTCACAACAGTCAGGTAACCAGGTTAATAATCAAGTCCTTCAGAACGAGAGAATTATGTTGAATACATGCATCTTGATGCCAACATTTGAAGAACCCTTTGTTAATGAACCTAGGTTTGTAGAAAATAGAAAACAACAAGATTTCATTTTTGATGAAATTTTTGTTAATAATGAATCTAAGTTCAAAAGCATACAACCATTAATACCTACCTTCCATTCTTTGCACATCACTAAAACCACGAAATTTTTGGAATTTAAGCACATCGATAATTATATCATTTTGAAATTCTTTAAATTTAGGGTAGAATTTTCAGCAATAAGGTAGGAGTTAATGTAGAATGTGAGCTTCTCATGTTTCATCTTTTATTCTACATTTTTGTTTTTGTCCCACAATAATAATAAAAGAATTTATTCTTCTCTCATGTGAGAGTTTCTTGTTCTTTTAAAAAAAAAAAATCTTGTAAATCCTTTGTGCATATCTGAAAAAAAAAAAAATTTTGGTTTCGTCTCCCCTCATTACCGCAATTAAATCACGGTTTTCAATTTTTTTGGTGTTCGAGTCATCAGAACATCGTAAGTGCTTCCACTCTTCTCCATGTTACTTTCTGCATTTACATTGAGGACAATGCAAATTTTAGGTGTGGGGTGGGACTTAGTCAAATTTCTCTGTATTTTAGTCATTTTCATTTTCTCATTTTTCATTTTCTTTTTCTTATTCATTTTCATTTTCTTTTTCTTTTTCTTTAAAAAAAATTGTCACTTGCCAACTTAATAGAGTTGATTAATAGTCTTCTAATCTGAGTTAGTTATACACTCAAGTTTACCTTTTATGATAATTTTAAATAAATTTCGAAAGAATGATTTTCAAAGTGGTATACTTTACTAAAGTTTAACTTGGATGTTTAATCAGTGATGAAATTTTTAGTGCTTAACTTAGAGTTGAAAATGATTCTTTAAGTTGCATTAATCCAAATATTTTTCAGAACATATATACATATACACATATATATATTATACTAACTTAACAAAAGAGTCTGAAAAATGGGCACCAAATAAATTTCTCTTAAAATCATCGGTAGTTCTTTGTTACTAAGCCTAAGTTGGTGAGTAATTAAGCAGAGGTATTTTTATGCTTAATGACCTAAGCCCAATTGGGTTGGGATTCATTGGCCCAAAACTTCGCTAAATGGTCACTTAGAAAGCCGATTAAAAGAACAAGACTACGAAAAAAAAAAAACTAACCATGTTTTTATATATATGGAAATAATGGTATATGTTCTTGATTTTTCAAAATGGGTTAAGAGACTTGAACATTGTTTGAAACAAAGAGTTAGCATGTTTCCTTCAAAACTTTTGAATTAAATCTTTGAGAAAAACTTGGTTTTGTATCACTACAATGGAAGGATTTTCTTAAGAAGTTTACTTTGAAATCATGATAAAAGCGTTTTCTTGAGTATTAACCGACTTGTGGAATTTTTGAATTATTCAATTAGCTTCTTTAAATTGGCAAGTTGACTGAATTTTGTGGGTATATTCACTTGCAAACCCTCACGAGACTACAACTCGTCCACTAGGGTAACCTAGGGGTTTAAAGGCTTGTTGTATCGCTAAATACAACCGCGATTCTGCGAAAGTGAGTTAGGATTTTTCTTTCTTTCTTTTTCATTTTTCTTCCTTGCTAGAGGACTAGCAAAAGTTTAGGTGTGGGGGTATTTGATAATCACATTTTAATGACATTTTAATAACCTCATTATCTATTTTATATCAATAAATATGTTACTAATAATATGTTTTATCTTATTTTGCAGAATAATGGAGTATTAATGAATAAAAGCTCAAATGACTCAAATTCTCTGAATTTCTACCAATTTTGAAGCCCAAATCGAAGACAAACGAAGGCCCAAGATACCAAGGGAATCCAAGAAGAATTAGTGCAAAATATCAAGAAAAGATAAAATCCGTTGGGAACCAATCGGTTGACCAACCGGTTGGCTAACGGTTGGCTAACGGTTGGCTAACCGATCGACCAACCGATTGGTCTTGTAGCGATTCCAAATTAAGGAAAGATTTCTCTTCCTTTTTGGCCAAGTTTGATCCAATGGTTCACATCAACTCCGTTGGGGTATAAATAGGGGTAGTATCTGAGGGTTTAGAGGTGTGAAATATTTTGTAAAACTCCTTTTGGAGAGAAAGGGTTGCTCTTGTTTTAGAGTACCTTTCATTGTAATAATTTTTCCTCAATAAATAAATATTTTAGCCCTTCAATCCCATCTTCTTCTTCTTGTTCAAGGACCAAAGGAGGATGAGTTGATGATGATGAGTTGCGAGGTTTCTCTTTATTTCTCTTTATTATTTCTTTTTCTTTCTTGCTAGAGGACTAGCAAAAGTTTAGGTGTGGGGGTATTTGATAATCACATTTTAATGACATTTTAATAACCTCATTATCTATTTTATATCAATAAATATGTTACTAATAATATGTTTTATCTTATTTTGCGAGAATAATGGAGTATTAATGAATAAAAGCTCAAATAACTCAAATTCTCTGAATTTCTACCAATTTTGAAGCCCAAATCTAAAGACAAACGAAGGCCCAAGATACCAAGGGAATCCAAGAAGAATTAGTGCAAAATATCAAGAAAAGATAAAATCCGTTGGGAACCAATCGGTTGACCAACCGGTTGGCTAACGGTTGGCTAACCGATCGACCAACCGATTGGTCTTGCAGCGAATTCAAATTAAGGAAAGATTTCTCTTCCTTTTTGGCCAAGTTTGATCCAATGGTTCACATCAACTCCGTTGGGGTATAAATAGGGGTAGTATCGAGGGTTTAGAGGTGTGAAATATTTTGTAAAACTCCTTTTGGAGAAAGGGTTGCTCTTGTTTTAGAGTACCTTTCATTGTAATAATTTTTCCTCAATAAATAAATATTTTAGCCCTTCAATCCCATCTTCTTCTTCTTGTTCAAGGACCAAAGGAGGATGAGTTGATGATGATGAGTTGCAGGTTTCTCTTTATTTCTCTTTATTATTTCTTTTTCTTTCTTGTTATTTATTTGCTTTGTAGTTTAGATTTAATAGCTTTTGTAGTTTAGATTTAATTGCTTTGTAGTTAGATTAGTTTAGAATTTTTCTTTTCTTTTTATTTTCTTTTCTTTTTCTATTTGTTTGAATTTCCCAAGATGTTGAACTAAACTCTTGTGGGGATCTAGGTTGCATGAAACTAGTCTAATCTCTTTTGTGTTTATGAATCATCTCTCTTATGCTTAAAAGATCATGTTTAGGTTAATCAACTAGAGAACTAATCGATAGAAGAAGAATTTGATAGTTTATGCTTTCCTTAAGTGGTTTGATAGGCTATGCTTATGAATTCTAGGATTATTATCTTGTTATTACTCTCTTCATGAGTTTGAATTTCAATTAGGTGATAATTTGATAAGTTATGCTTTCCTTAAGTGGTTTGATATCTTATGCTTAATAAATCTAATATGAGATGTGGTAAAAGAGAATTTTTAAGTAGATTATAATTTGAGTTAGCTAGTGGATTCAATTCTAGATTCCTTCATCTCTCTTATTGAATTCTCGTCTTTTTAATTGTGATTCCTTTCACACACAATCCAAATCCACTCTCATCACTTCATCATATTTTCATATTATCTTGAATAAAACCCTAATTGTCGCATAATTTGAGAACCGAACTTGAATCAAACACTTCCTATTTCCGTTCCTCGTGGGATCGACAATCTTAAATACTATAACTTGACAATGGTTGTGCACTTGCGACTATAAAAGGTAAACACTCGTTTTTGCCCATCGGTGAGCTATAACACAATTATTGGCCAATTTTGATCGTTTGACCCATTGGTAAATAATTTTATGGAGGCCAAAATTCACAATTTCATGAGCTATAACCCATGATTTTTGGCCATTTTAGTCATTTTGACCCATTGGTAAATAATTTTATGGAGGCCAAAATTCACAATTTCATGAGCTATAACCCATGATTTTTGGCCATTTTAGTCATTTTGACCCATTGGTAAATAATTTTATGGAGGCCAAAATTCACAATTTCATGAGCTATAACCCATGATTTTTGGCCATTTTAGTCATTTTGACCCATTGGTAAATAATTTCATGGATAGAAAATTTTACAATTTAATGAGCTATAACCCATGATTTTTGGCCATTTTAGTCATTTTGACCCATTGGTAAATAATTTTATGGAGGCCAAAATTCACAATTTCATGAGCTATAACCCATGATTTTTGGCCATTTTAGTCATTTTGACCTATTGGTAAATAATTTTATGGAGGCCAAAATTCACAATTTCATGAGCTATAACCCATGATTTTTGGCCATTTTAGTCATTTTGACCCATTGGTAAATAATTTTATGGAGGCCAAAATTCACAATTTCATGAGCTATAACCCATGATTTTTGGCCATTTTAGTCATTTTGACCCATTGGTAAATAATTTTATGGAGGCCAAAATTCACAATTTCATGAGCTATAACCCATGATTTTTGGCCATTTTAGTCATTTCAACCCATTGGTAAATAATTTTATGGAGGCCAAAATTCACAATTTCATGAGCTATAACCCATGATTTTTGGCCATTTTAGTCATTTTGACCCATTGGTAAATAATTTTATGGAGGCCAAAATTCACAATTTCATGAGCTATAACCCATGATTTTTGGCCATTTTAGTCATTTCAACCCATTGGTAAATAATTTTATGGAGGCCAAAATTCACAATTTCATGAGCTATAACCCATGATTTTTGGCCATTTTAGTCATTTTGACCTATTGGTAAATAATTTTATGGAGGCCAAAATTCACAATTTCATGAGCTATAACCCATGATTTTTGGCCATTTTAGTCATTTTGACCCATTGGTAAATAATTTTATGGAGGCCAAAATTCACAATTTCATGAGCTATAACCCATGATTTTTGGCCATTTTAGTCATTTTGACCCATTGGTAAATAATTTTATGGAGGCCAAAATTCACAATTTCATGAGCTATAACCCATGATTTTTGGCCATTTTAGTCATTTTGACCCATTGGTAAATAATTTTATGGAGGCCAAAATTCACAATTTCATGAGCTATAACCCATGATTTTTGGCCATTTTAGTCATTTTGACCCATTGGTAAATAATTTTATGGAGGCCAAAATTCACAATTTCATGAGCTATAACCCATGATTTTTGGCCATTTTAGTCATTTCAACCCATTGGTAAATAATTTTATGGAGGCCAAAATTCACAATTTCATGAGCTATAACCCATGATTTTTGGCCATTTTAGTCATTTTGACCCATTGGTAAATAATTTTATGGAGGCCAAAATTCACAATTTCATGAGCTATAACCCATGATTTTTGGCCATTTTAGTCATTTCAACCCATTGGTAAATAATTTTATGGAGGCCAAAATTCACAATTTCATGAGCTATAACCCATGATTTTTGGCCATTTTAGTCATTTTGACCCATTGGTAAATAATTTTATGGAGGCCAAAATTCACAATTTCATGAGCTATAACCCATGATTTTTGGCCATTTTAGTCATTTTGACCCATTGGTAAATAATTTTATGGAGGCCAAAATTCACAATTTCATGAGCTATAACCCATGATTTTTGGCCATTTTAGTCATTTTGACCCATTGGTAAATAATTTTATGGAGGCCAAAATTCAACGGCTATCTGATGATAGGGGACCAGATCAGGGTTCCTAACTTCATAGTCACCACGGATCTGTTTGACTATCAATTGCGAATCGCCGTATGCTTCGAGATACTCTACCCCCAGCTCCTTGGCGAAGCTAAGTCCGATAAGTAGCGCGTTGTATTCGGCTACGTTATTGGAACAAGGTTCGGTGAGCGAATAAGCACGGGGCATGACATGATTCCCCGGGGAAACTAAGACAACCCCGACCCCGGCGGAAATCTTAGAACATCCGGGGGCACTTGCCACATTGGTAGCTCGAGAGGCTCCGTCAAAATACAATCGCCATATTTGTTGGTGCGATGTAGTATTGACTTCGTGAACTTCATCCGAAAGATCATCATATAGCTCAACTGCATCCGTTGTCGGGCTGGCAGCCAAGAGATCACAAATCGCTTGTCCTTTGACTGACTTCTGTTGTTTGAAGTGCAAGTCATATTGGGACAAGAGTAAGGCCCATTTCGCCAGACGCCAACTCATTGAGGCCGGTCATCATAAATATCGGATCAGTTCACGTTAGAGATAACATAAATCGTCATCCAACTAAATAGTGCCGCATTTTCTCAATCGTGAACACTAATGCAAGGCACCGCTTCGACCATTGGATATCGAGACTTCGGCACCGACTAATGTTCGCTCGTAATACATCGCTGCTTCGGACCGCCGCCGCCGCCCCGCGCGCAGTAAAGCGCTTAACGAGTGATCCGTTGCCTTGGCGATCAAAACGGTTTTCCGACGCTGTGCAACAAGAACAGAGGTTTAGCGAGATAAGACTTGATCTCTTGAATGCCTTACGGCGTCGTCCCAAATAAATGACACACCCTTCTTATTCAACTTTGAGAGCGGTTGGCACTTCCCGATAGGTTCGATATGAACCGCCGGATGTACGCTTAATCGCCTTGTAACCCCTCGAAGTTCTCTAAATTTTCTTGGGGTTGCAATTCTTGAATCGCCTTTATTTTATCGGGATCGACATGGATTCCTTTGTTGGTGACGACGGCCAAGGAACTTGTCACCGACATCCCAAGGAAGGATTTGGGTGATTCATCTTTAGGCGATGGGTCGCATGAGCTCGAAAACCGCTCTAAGATCTTTGATGTGATCTCCTTTGTCACGGCTTTTCACGACCAAGTCGCCGACGTAGCATTCGACGCTTTTCCGGAGATGGTCCCGGAAAATTTCGTCATCGCTTCGTTGATATGTGGCACCAAAGATTTTTCAGCCGAACGCATGACTGCGGTAACAATATATACCGATGGCTGCTCAACGCCGCGGTGTTGGCATCATCGGGTGCATCTTGATCGATTGTATCGAGAAACCATCCATGAACGACATTCTTTCAAATCCACACGTATTGTCGACTATGACATCGTGATTGGTAGAGGAAAGTCGCCTTTTGGGGCAAGCAATGCTCGTGCTCTCAGAGTCAACACGCATCCTAATCGAACCATTCTTCTTCATGACCGGACTATATTCGCCACCCAATCCGGATGTTGAATTTCCTCGATGAATCCGATTCTATGAGTTTCTTCACTTCACAACGATTGCTTGCAATATTTGTGGACTAAACCGCTTTGCCGTTGTTTTGACGTTTGACATCCATCTTGATGTTGAGGTGATGAGTCGCCACATTAGGGTCGAGTCCTGGCATGTCCTCGTAGCTCCAGGCAAATACATCGATATACTCCCTGATTAGGGCGATCAATTCTTCCTTCTCTTCCGAGGGAAGAGTATTGCTGATGTTTATGAGCTTAGGGTGTTCCTCGTTACCCATATTAACCTGGACTACCTCATCCTTAGTGGGAGGTTCTCTTTGTTCGAATTTATCCCCAAACTGCTCTTGGAGTTGATGGATCCATGGGTCTTCCCATGTTGGCATATCTTCATCATCCTCAATAGTAGCAGGATCGACCGTAGCCATATTCGACATCAATTCCTTGAAAGCCCGAGGTCGGTGTCGATCCCAAGTCAAGAATCGCATCAATGTCCGCCTACCTCATCGGGTGGATTATTATCAATCACCATGAGCATTCATCTTCGAGGAGGATTCGTGATCCCAATCCCTTCTCAACGATAGTAGTTATCCCGCCTCTTGGGACGATGTCGCTTAGGAGGGACTCGAGGACCTCGCCCAAAACATAGACCTTCCCCTTGTGTCAAGTTGTACCCCCACTTCTTCATGATACCCAGTGTTTCTGGACTATATCTGAATGTGTGGAGGATAGGCCCATTGTCATCTTCATCTTCTTCTAAGAAATGATTCGCATTGAACCTGATTCTTTTTCCAGAAACCAAGTCTCTCTCGTTACTTGATCTTCGGATAACGAAGTGTTGTCCCAAAGGAGTCTCTAACGCTTTGTGTAAAGCAAAATGACCGAATTGGTAGGTGCAACTCCGGATCGTTGTATAAACCTGTCATTACATCATTCAAAGACAAAGGATACTCTAAATCGTCATTTATTGATTCATCGGCAAGTTGCCAATTACAATGTTCATCTGACGATTCTTCATCGTCAAGATTGATTACAAGGGGTACAATGTCGTTTAAAACAAAACCACCACTATAACCAAGCCCGCTTCGACTTCTCCACCGCCGTCCGCTTTGGCCGATGATTCGCCGACTCATTACCGTAGAAGAGAATCGGTGAAATAATTCTCCATCCTTAAGCGGTTGTTTGTCGCGACCACCGTCTTGACTTCATTATTAGTGTCTACATATTTGAGACGATGAAGAGTAGATGGGACTATAACGCTACGCGGATCCAAGGTCGACCCAACAATAAGTTATAGGAAGTCTGCGTCAATCACATAGCGGTGACTTGGACTTCAAGTCCCCATTTGACACTTTATCCGATTTTACCAAGCGCCGAGACCGCTGGTGTTAAATCCGTGATCATCGCGTTCGCTGACGCTAGCTTGTCGGCAGGGATTCCAAGGTGATACATGAGGCTAGGGCATGATGCTCAAGCCGAACCCGGATCGACTTGGATCCTGCTAACTGCCGAGCCAATATACCGGTGAAGTATAGCGACCTATCGTGCTTGGAATTCCTTGTCTGCATATCCTTCTTTGTAAAAGTGATGCAGGGGAAGTGTTTAGCCGCAAGGTTGCATTGCTGGGCAGATTCTTCCGTAATCGGCTTGATTTGAGTGAGAAACACCTCGAGTCGGCCGAGCTTCTTGTAGAGCTTCCGGGTTTCCTTTGACAATCGGAGCAACTCAGAGAGTTATCCCGCCGATGTTTGCCAATCGGGCCATGACGTCAAAACGGTATGGAGAGTTGGAGCTTCCCGGTTTGTCTCTTCTAAACGGGTGATTGAACCGAGGCTACTGAGTCGAACTTCTTATACCGGCTTCATTGCGGGTTTCTTTTGCGTTCTCTGCGCGAAAGAGGGGAATTGTTGGTACCCGGCTCGGCGGCGTCTTGGCATTAGGGTCGGAGACTTCCGGTACTTGTATTTGTACTGTGGTCCTCCGGTGGCGCTGGCTTCGTGTTCTCCTTCTGACAACCGAATGCTACCACCTGCCATTCCGCTTCAGACTATGCGCAGTAGCATGGCATGCCTTTCCCTTCCGCTTTGATTTTTCTTGGATGAAGAAGGAGATATCCATTGATCATCTTTGTGTCCGGTGGACCCATAGGACTTCGCCATTTGGGGTCAGATATGATACAAGTCCTTTCGGCGTTGTTTATGTGGGTCGCCGCTCACCGCCTTCATTGCGACTTTGACCATCGGTTTAGGTTCAAACCATGTCAATGGCACTGACCCAAAGCTTATGGACACCACATTTGTTCGACCTTCTTTTCTTTGGGCGGCTTCATAGTGATGACCCTACGCCAATTAAAGCCCGATTTTGTCCTTAAGGCTAAAACAGATTTAGTGGGGTGATGAATTGCCCTGCGGATACGCTGCAGATTTTGGGTCGTTCGTCCTCATTGCTTCCTCTTGATTACGAATCGGAGGGAGTTTGATTTTGTTATTTTCGACAAGATATTTGAAGAGACCGGAATCTCGCCGTCCCTAAAGGAATAGGACTTCGGCTGCTCGGGCTTCAAGCCGCGCCCCGTTGCCACGCTGATTGTGCCCGCTAGGGCGTCATTGCCGCTGGCCGCTGGGTTGAGTTGAACGCTTGTTCGCGAACCGCCGCTTGGCTCGCTTCTTTCCCTTTGCGCGTGGGACAAAGTTACGCCGGAGCTTCACTGCCGGCCGCCTCTTTCCGCTTCTTTTTCCTCTTGAGGAATCTTTTAGCTTGCTCTCCACGAACCTTCAAATCCTTCCACGTTATAGACGGTGCTGTCCCCATTGCCTCAAGCACTTCTATCGACAAGTTGTTGTGGCAGGTCTGGAGGATGAACTCCTCGTTATCGGATCGGCGGTTCATTGCCTTGTTCGAATCGTTTGACAAAGATATCCACGCTTTCTCCGGCCCTTCGCTGCCGAGCAACGCCCGATTGATACTTCGGTATCATCATCGAAGAAGTTAGTGAGGAAGCTAGACTCCATGTCGCCCCACCGGAATGCTCCCTCGGCTTGAGACGGCGGTACCAATCAAGGCGCCCCACGGCGGTGCCGACGAATGACCGAACCATCGGGGCTCGTTCGGATATTACCCAGTGCGACTTGAAATAAATCAAGTGCTGCGCCGGGAACCCTCCCACAAATGGTGTGAAGTTTATTAAATTAAACTTTGCCGGGTATGGGATTGATTCCCACTCCCTAGGGTATGGGCAAGGGATGCCGGTTTTCTTCACCTCCTGAGCGGAAATCAATGAGTTGATTTTGCTCTCCAGGTCTTTGATCTTCTCGCTTTCCTAAGCAACAACATCTACGCTCGCCCAATAAGGCGTGGTTCAGGAGGGTTATCATCCTCTTGTGCCTCCTCCTGGTCTGAATCGCTGTCATCTAGGTCGACGTCGGTGCGCTGACTCGATTCACCTCGATGCTTTGTCAAGGCTTGGATCTGTTGGTCGTGCATTTCTCTCATTGTCTGCATGGCCAAGTCCATTTCTAGCTTGAAGTTTTCCCGTTGTTTAGCCAACGCTTCGTCTAGCATCTTAGCCACTTGGTCTGTACTGATCATGAGCGTTTCTTGGGGGCTCCCTTCGCTAGATATAGTATGATCAGAGGCGATTGCGGAGCCAATATCCGATGCATCATCCTCTGCGGGTATCCCTTTTAGAAGTTTGTCGATTCGACCGTTGATAGTCCCGGACCGCAAACGAGTTAACCGTTGCGATGCGCTGGGGATGGCCCGTGATGACGATTCTTTGTCGGTCATGTTATTAGTGACCTCTGGCAATTCATCCTCCCGGGATGTCATCCTTCTGCGGAATCGCCTTGACCTAGGTCTCGGCGTTTCCGTGGTGAGTCTCTGGAAGACTGACACCCTTCCTGGAGCTTCTTGATGGCAATTGCACTCCGAAAGCACCGTCTTGATGAGCTTGGAGCACAAGCATGACCGCGTCAATTTAGGGGAATCCCTTCGAGATTTTCTCGTACCCCTTGCACGGTAGTACGCTCGTCGCAGTGTGTACCGGAGCACCGGCCGTGGTGCGCTGATTCTCTGCAACGTCATCGACGAGCCTCCTTCCAGAATGGCCAAAACTACCGAAAGTAACTCGCCTTGACTTTCGCTTATGTGAGCGTGAAGTTTCAGGGGACTCTCGGACTTCGATCTTTAATCCGGTTGGTGGGGTCACAGGAATCTCCCGGTCTTTTCTGGAACGGGTGCAGCCTCCTGTATGAGGAGTGACCCGTGATCCCTTGGTGGTGGTGACGGGAGTTGGCTTCACCACCGGTTCAGGTGCAGGCACCTTTGACCTTGAGGCGCCGTCGGTCTTGGGCTTCGGCTTAAGTGCCGAGACAGGAGCGAGGGCAACTGGGGTTGGGGCACCGTTAGACTTGGGCCTCCAAACCTGGTGGTACGTTGGTGGCTTCTTTACCACCTCCTTCTTCAATTCACGAGCCTGCTGCACCAAGGCTCGTGCTCGCTAAGGAGTGCGCGGCGCTTCCGGATGCGCTCCTGAAGTGTGGAGCGGTTCCGTTTGACACGGACCCACTCGTCGGTTGACGGCTTGGATAGACCGTCGATCACTTGAGGCTGAAGCCTCTGCGTAAGTCTGGATCTTAGATCCGCTTCGTAGCGGACCCCATCCACTGATTGCATGGCCTTGGCATGTTTGCGCGCCATGCTTGTCGCCGCCATGGCGGGCTCGCTGGAGAGCGCAGCGCATCATCGGCGTTCATCTCGGGCACCATCGGCCTTGGCGCCGGGGATTTCGCTACCTCGGCGGGGTTGGACTTCGCCCTCACGGGGCTCTACATCGGAGGCCCATCGAGTTCTCCTTGCAACGAGTCCTTCGAGCGGGCGGGGAGAGTCGATCTCGAGGACGAGGAAAGATACTCCTCGTGCCTGGCGGTCGAACTTCGAACTTCGACCTCTTCTTCCACCGGATAGGGATCCGCGGTTATGCACGACTAATTTCCGACTCGAGGCCGGTGGCTCCCACCGTGGTCGCCACTTGTTCAAGGGAAAGTCGGTTTGATTGTCATTGATTTGAACTGTTACAAACTTCACCAAACAAATTCAAAGAAAAATATCGCCTTTTATTTTAAGGCTTACAATGAAAATCAAAAAAGATTACAACTTTTTCCTTTTGAACAAACACGAGGATCTCTATTTTCCGGGATCCTCGCTTGCGTGGGTTCTTTGCCTGTGCCGGGGACTTTTTGTGTCCGTGGACCACCGCGCAATTCGATCGAGTGAGACGGGTTGCGGAACTACAGGCGTAAAGGGGCTCGTTTCCGCGAAGGAAGCGAAGCGCTGAGGATCACACTCACGAAGGAGAGGATCGCCTTCGGGGATCACACTCACGAAGGAGAGGATCGCCGGAGCGGGTGAGATCTACTAGGAGAAATCACAGCGCTATCCCTGAGATTAAGACGAAGCTTAATCTAGAGGGTATCTGTAGTTCGACCCGAATTCAGTTACCTTGCGCTTGTAGATCTGACGTTGACTGGGTTCGTGCTCGCCGGTGCTCGAAACTGTGTAAAAATCCGCCCAAAGTCCAAGCAGATCCGCCCTCAAATCCGCTCCAAGAAGCCGCCTGGAAGCTCTCTCCAAAAAGATCTTCAGAAATCCCCCAAGCTCTCCAAAATCCAACCTAAAGCCGCCTGGAAGCTCTCTCCAAAAAGATCTTCAGAAATCCCCCAAGCTCTCCCCAAAATCCAACCTTACTCCCGAAGACCCCCCCCTATTTATACAAATCGGGGGTTTGTACCAGCCACGAAGGTGGCTCGGAACTGTTGGCCGAGGTGCCTCGGCCAGGTTGTCCGAGGTGGCTCGGCCAAAGTGGTAGAGTGCCTCGCCAGGTGGTAGAAGTGGCTCAGTCAAAGTAGCGAACCACCTCGGCTACTGGCCGAAGTGCCTTGGCCAAATTGGCCGAAGTGCCTCGGCCAAGTCGGCCGAGGTAGAAGCAAAGGCGAGGTTCGCTGTGAACACGAGGCTCGCCAAATGACGAGGTTCGCCAAACGAACACGAGGCTCGCCAAATGACGAGGTTCGCCAAACGAACACGAGGCTCGCCAGAAGACGAGGTTCGCCAAACGAACACGAGGTTCGCCAAACGAACACGAGGCTCGCCAAATGACGAGGTTCGCCAAATGAACACGAGGCTCGCCAAATGACGAGGTTCGCCAAATGAACACGAGGCTCGCCAGAAGACGAGGTTCGCCAAATGAACACGAGGCTCGCCAAATGACGAGGTTCGCCAAACGAACACGAGGCTCGCCAGAAGACGAGGTTCGCCAAATGAACACGAGGCTCGCCAAATGACGAGGTTCGCCAAACGAACACGAGGCTCGCCAAATGACGAGGTTCGCCAAATGAACACAAGGCTCGCCAAATGACGAGGTTCGCCAAACGAACACGAGGTTCGCCAAACGAACACGAGGTTCGCCAAACGAACACGAGGCTCGCCAAATGACGAGGTTCGCCAAATGAACACGAGGCTCGCCAAATGACGAGGTTCGCCAAATGAACACGAGGCTCGCCAAATGACGAGGTTCGCCAAATGAACACGAGGCTCGCCAAATGACGAGGTTCGCCAAACGAACACGAGGCTCGCCAAATGACGAGGTTCGCCAAATGAACACGAGGTTCGCCAAACGAACACGAGGCTCGCCAAATGACGAGGTTCGCCAAATGAACACGAGGCTCGCCAAATGACGAGGTTCGCCAAATGAACACGAGGCTCGCCAAATGACGAGGTTCGCCAAATGAACACGAGGCTCGCCAAATGACGAGGTTCGCCAAACGAACACGAGGCTCGCCAGATGACGAGGTTCGCCAAATGAACACAAGGCTCGCCAAATGACGAGGTTCGCCAAATGAACACGAGGCTCGCCAAATGACGAGGTTCGCCAAACGAACACGAGGCTCGCCAAATGACGAGGTTCGCCAAATGAACACGAGGCTCGCCAAATGACGAGGTTCGCCAAATGAACACGAGGCTCGCCAAATGGCGAGGTTAGCCTCTTAACGAGTCGGCGTCCGTATCATTCGATGGGTTGTCATTTTGCCGACTCCCCGTCACGAGTTGGTTTCGGGGATCTTGTAAGCATTTTTCAACGCCTACATAGAGCAGATAGGAAATGAAGTACTTACATTTATTTTGTTGACTAGAACAATGATAAAAATTTACAATTACCTTTGGTTTGAGGTGGATGTTGCCAAAAAAGTTTCTCTCTTTTTTCTTTTTTCTTTTTTCTTTTTTCTTTTTTCTTTTTTCTTTTTCTTTTTTCTTTTTTCTTTTTCTTTTTTCTTTTTTCTTTTTTCTTTTTCTCATTTTTCTTTTGTTTCAAAGAACAAGAAACTCTCAAAGGAGAGAAGAATAAATTCTTTTATTATTATTTTGAGAAAAAGAGTGAAGATGTAGAATAAAAAGCTGAAGATGAAAAGCTCACACTCTATATCAAATCCTATCTTATTCTTTGAAAATTCTATCCGGATTTTAAAAAGTCTAAAATGATAATTTCTATGATATGCTTAAATTCTATACACTCCGAGGTTTTTAATAATTTATGCAGTATTTGAAGGCATGTATGTTTCTTGTATTTCTGGTATTAGCTAGTCTCAAATTTAAACTCAGGTTCCCTATGACTGAAATTTTGTCCTAACACAACCAATTCTTCTTTGAACATTTTCTCAAACCCAAGATTCATGGTCGAGATATGATAAGCTGGTTGTTCTATATTTTTTAGGAATCTAAGCTCATTAGCAAAAAGTTCTTTAAAGCCAAGACTAGAGAAACTTGTGTCTGATTCCGTAAAAACTAGTTCTGATTCAAATTCCTCTAATATCTTGATTTCATCACCAAAGATCTCCTCAAAACTCAGATCTGACTCACTCTCTTCTTCTAACTCTTCATTTGAATTTTCCTAGATGTAGTTTACTTCTAGAGGTTGATCAGTTGGTTGGCTTTCCAGATTAAAAATATTGAGATCTACAGTCATATTCCTAAAGGACAGCTTCATTTGACCAGTTCTAAAGTTGATCAAAGCATTGAAAGTAGCTAAGAACTGTCTTCCTAAAAGGACAGGTATCTAAACTCTGATATTGAAAATGACCTGCGTCTCCAAGACTAGGAAATCAATAGGAAAAATAAACTCCCCTACCTTAATCAGAGCATTCTCTATCTCTTCAATGGATATATCAGCTAACTATAATGTGCATCTGGTTGGTTTATGTTCTCCGACACCAAGTTACTGGTATACCGAACAAGAAAGCAAATTGACACTAGCATCTAAGTCTAAAAGTGGCTTATCAATGGAGTTATTTCCCCATGACACACGAGATAGTAGGACAACCATGATCCTTATGTTTCAAAGGTAAGGGCTTTGAGAGCACCGCTGATATTGGCAGCAAGAAAGACTTTCTTCGAAATATTTATTATTATCTTCTTAGTGCTCAAATCCTGCAAAACTTTTACATAAGATTGGATTTGTTGGATGGAATCTAAGAGAGGGATGTTGACATTGACCTGCTTGAAGGTTTCTAAGATCTTCTCTACCTGAGGAGAGTTTTTTCTAGGCCTAAGTCTATCTGGAAAGGGAGCAGCAGGTTTAAACCTATTAACAATGAGCTCAGGTTTAGTTTTAGGTTATTGGTCATCGAAAGGGGGTGGTCATTGAGCAGAGTATTCAGAAGAAGAGAGAGTTTGTTCAGGTTCAGCATTGTGACTAGGAGAAGAGGAAAAAAGAGTTTGATTTGGAGGTATTCTAACTTGATTATCGACCTGTTTATTTGACTGTAGTGAATTGATTGCATTCACTTGAGCTTGGTAGGTTGAACTTGACGCAATATCCATAGAGTTTGTAATAGGTTAACTCGAAAATTTTCTCCTCTCTCTTTCACTCACGGCACTAGCTAGTTGACCAAGTTGGCTTTCTAAACTAGCTATGGCTTGAGTGTTAGAATTGAGCATTTGACCGATTATTTGCATGAAGGAATTCAGAGTGTTGGATCTCTGAGTCAACATGTTGGTGATCTATGTGGAAGCTTTAATCATAGCCTCTAAACCCTCTTCTAAGACACTGAGACATTTATCATGATCAGAACTCGGAGAAATATGATTTACAAATTGATGATGAAGAGGCTAGTTTGGATAAGGCAGATTGGGTTGTTAAAAATTGTTTGGTGAATTGAAAGGCTTTATATATCCTCAAGAAAATTGTTGGATTGAAGTGGGAGTTAGGTTTTAATTTTCGGAGAAATTTTCCTGATTCCATGCAAAATTTGGGTGATTTCCTCAACCCAGATTATAGGTTGGAGAAAATAAATCATTCATGGGAGGCTGGAATGCGACGTTTACTTGTCCTAGTGGTTGCCTATTCCTAAGAGAGGATATTCCTCTGAAAGATGGGCTAGAGAAAGACGGTTATTACATACTGGGACAGAAACTTGATTGATTTGAGCTGGGACTCGTTCTTTGGTTTCTAAGGCCTCTAACCTACACAGGATTGTAGCCATGTTTGCTTCAGAGGCTATGTTTGACTATAGAGAAAGACCACTGGTCGGGAGAACTGATGAAACTCTTTCATCATAGTGTTCCCACGCATAGTTTTCTCAGATAACTCTCTAAAAAGAATTTCCAAGCATCATCGATATTTTTCTTCATGAAATCCCATTGACACACCAATTCTAAGGAAGTTTATGAAGAATAATCCAATCCTTCATAGATGATTTGACATAATCATTATTTTTCTAGACTGTGGTGATGACATTGGATAAGAATATCCTTAAACCTATCAAAATACTTTCAGAATGGCTCCCCTGGGACTATCTTAAAATTCTAAATGTTATTTCTAAGCTTAACTGTTTTATAGATAGGAAAAATTTCAAACAAACGGTAATAAATTCATCTCAGGTTGAGTTAGAATTTGTGGGTAAGCTATACAGTCATTTCTCGACTTTATCATTAATAGCAAATGGGATAAATCTAAGCTTAATCGCATCCTCAGATAGTTTCCTACTCTTAATCATAAGACAAATTTTCTCAAACTCAGGGATAAAAATGTAAGCGTCTTCGATTTTATTTCCTAAGAATTTTGGAAGCATGCTATGAAGTGTGGTCTAAGCTTAAAATTAGCTCGATTAACATCGGGTAGCCTAATGCAAGATGGGATTACATTCCTAGTGGGATAACACATGTCTTGAAGAACGAGTGGATTGCGATTAGTCATTTCTTTGGTTTTAAAAATCTGTTCAACACGGATTAATTGGTTGGTATTATCCTAATCCAAACTTGTATACACCAAAATAATTTCTTTTAAAACTTTTTTACTAAAAACAAAATTAGGAAAAAGTTAGTTAAGTTTTTTAAGGAAAAACTAAAAGATCTAAAAGATTAATGAGGGAAGAAAAGAAGGATAAAAAGAAAAACCTAACTAAAACAAATCAAGAGCAACCACTTTAACAATCACCCTTAATTCTAGGATTAAGCCTAGACTCAACTAGACTAGCTCTAACTAAAAACTCCTTGAGTGAAAAGATTCAAGTTTACTCGGTCAGTTAGACTCTTTTATTTTATTGTTTGTTGATGTTGTGATGTTTTATAAATTACAGCAAGATTATATTTATTTCTACGGTGTTTCATGAATTAAATGACTATAAAAATATCACCAAAGGTTTTGACATGCTTATATACTACAAATAGTACTTTAATGATATGTAAACTTAAGTTATCACATAAATTTGTAAATATTCATTAAATTAAATTGGAATAGTATATTAGCAAAATATATGGAGATTACAAATTAACATTCAAGCTATCACATACCTAATTTACAAACAAATACATACCAAACTTATAAACAAGCAATCAAATTATCACAAGTTGTCTTCTTAACTTATTCTTTGCAGAGAGGAATCTATATAAAGAGGTGGGAGTAAATTATGCATTCAATTGCATTGAATTGGAAGAGGTACAAGTAAACTATGGTGACCCCACCAATTCTGCAAAAAGAAATTGGTAGGATAGAAAATAAGTCAAAAATGTTGGAAACGAAACTGTTATTTAGTAGTGGCCATAAATTTTATATAACATTTATACAAAATATTTTGCGGAGGACCATAAGAAATCAGAAGATCAATAATATATCAAAATTCCTTCACCTCCAAAACACTCCGCCCTAAAACCCGTCACCTCTCTATTCACAAAAACCCCAATTCCCAACTCCGCCGCCCCAAAACCTTTCTCCTCCTTCGCCGATCTCTTCAAGCACCCCCCACCTCTCCCTGATAAGGACAAATGTATCCTTCCTCTACCTCCGGCCTCATCTCTGGGCCCTGAAGCAGGTTGGACTACAGTTGTTAACAAGAAAAGGGCGCGAAAGATCGTGCCGCTCTAGCCAAATGTGGTGTTCCCCCTCTTAAATCAAAAAGGTGTTTTTTTGTGGTGATCTCAATCATATGATGACATCTTGCAAGTTGGGAGCTTTTTGTTGTTTCAAATGCAAGGAGGTAGGACACACTTCTCGTGGATGTCCTACTTCCCTATCTCAACCTCCTGTTGCTTAGCCGCATTGTAATATTCTGATCTTTTCCACACTATCATCGACTAAGGATAAGATCATTAAGTTCTCATCTTTCCGCATTCTATCTCTTGGTGTGGGTTCCCCATCAATTGCAGAGCTTAAGGAAATGCTTGAGCTCCGCTTTAATGTCAAGAAATGGGACTATCAAATCCTTCATTCTAAGTAGGGGTGGAATCGAACCGAATTTGAACGAATAGTGCAAGGTTCGAATTCGAATTCAGTTCATTTGGTGATATTCGTGTTCGTATTCTAATTCAACTCGAATAGTAGTATAAATTCGAATTCGCTTCGTTTATATATATAGATGTTCGAGAAAAATTCGCGACTATTCGATTAGCAATTTTCTGCAGCTTTGATTTTGAATTTTTCACTAAATATCTGGTATGTATTCGCCAATTATTCAAAAATCATAAAAAATAAATATAATTAGTAAACAAAATGTAATTTTGATATTCTACTAAATAAAATAAAACGAGCAATGTAATATATTTTTATACCCAAAATTTACAAACGGTGATATCTTCTACAATATAAAACATAGCACATAATTAGAAAAACATTCCTATAAAATAAAGCAATAAGAACATAGTTTCATAAGCTTAACATGCCTAAAATCTTGACACATCTACAACAATATACCCACTTACCCAAGAGATCAAGATCACATTACCACTTATTACATAGGAAATAAAAGGTTCTCTAAAGTGAAATTTGCTACACATCAAGATCTTAATTCATACATAAACAAGTTTTAAACTTTCCAAAAGCACATCGAAGAACAAAATGTTTATCTAAAGCTCCAGATTCGCACAGTTTGCTATTTTGGCTCTCATAAAATGCTCTTTGTCGATCAGATCCTGAAAATTAAAACCAATCACATGAAAAAAAAGCAAATTAAAAATTAAAAGAGATTGTCAACTTCAAATTGCACAAGTCTAATTGAAGAAGGAACGTTGAATTAATAAATAGATATTAGTACAATTTTTTATGGAAAGATTGATTTCCTGAAAATAGCTATTCTTGTTTTCTATCTTGAAGCAACCTTTATTGCTTATAAATAACTGGTGTTGTGTGCTTCTAGGGGTTACTGTGGTTGACTCCTCATACTTTTGGATTTTATACTTACATGTTCATCAAAATAAGGACAGGTAAGAGCATAAAGCTCTATGAAAGGTTTTGCAAAAATTTTCAGATGTTATACACATACATATTGCCATGCAAGCTAATGCTAAAGTCTTGGATAAATGAACTAATCAACCCAAACACAAGATGAGCAAGGCTTACCAACCAAAGGAGCATCTTGTCCCTTCAAATTTCTCTTAAACAAAGTGAACTGAGCCTTGGAGAATGAGAAAATGATATCAAAATTCAAGAGTAAGTGCATAAAGGCACGATATAAGGTAGCTTCATAAGATCGAGACATGAAGGAATGAGCCAAAGCAACTCATCATAACCTTATATGGCCTTGTTCTTATCAAACTATAAAATAAATGACTCAAACATAAAATCATACATGTACTTAACATTCGGTAAGGTAATCTCCACTTCTTTTATCTCATCTTCAACCTGTAATCATACAAATTAACACAACATCAACAAATCTTATAAACTCTGATTTTTGCATTGAATTCAAATAAATCATTACCTTCTTTTTCTTTATACCATGGACTTTTCGCATCCAATCCCCTCCACATATCAATGCTTCAACTATTTTTGGATCTAAAGATGCTCGATATGTATCAATTACCCTCCCTCCAGCACTAAATGTAGATTCCGATGCCACCGTAGAAATAGGAACAGCAAGAATATCAGCCGCCATTCTTGACAAGACACGATACTTCAATTGATTGGTTTTCCACCAATTCAAAGCACTAAAATGGTAATTTTCTGCTTCACTACATATATATACATGCTCCTCCAAGTATGTTTCTAACTCTGATTTGGATGCAGGTATACTATCTTTTGTTCTCACCATTTTCAAAATATCGCTCCAGTTTGAACTTAAAGATGATAATGAGGAGTTTGTATCACTCGAAGTACCGATAGAACCTTCTCCATTCAGAGAGCTATTCTCCTCATTATTTGCATTATGTAAAGCAACATACTCATCAAATAGCTCTTCTAAGGCATCCTTAACTTTCTCAGATATTTATCCTAGCTTCTACTTCTGAATAAATTTGTGGATAACAAATTTCAACCACACCCATTTTAAGTCTAGGATCCATAACAGAAGCTATTGCCATTAACAAATTGCATTCTCCCCAATATTTTTCAAATTTGTCTTGCATTTTTTTAGCCATTTGACGAATAGAGAAATCATTATCTAGTAGTGACTTATCTATAACTTCTTTAATCCTATAGGCTTCAACGAGATACAAATTAGAAGTAGGATAGTCACTACCGGAGATAAGATTCGTTACCGCATGAAAGACGGCCAATAACTTGCAAATTTTCCATCACAAACCAATTTCTTATTTCTAGATAGGCTAGTCTTCAAAGTTCTTAAACAAACATCATTATAGGATGCATTATCCACAAATATAGTAAATACTTTATTTTCTATTCCCCAATCTTTGAAGCATTTATGCATAGCATCTGCAATGTCAATACCACATCGAGGAGGAGGCACATGCACAAAACTAAGAACTGGTTTTTGTAGGTTCCAATCCTTATCAACAAAATGCCCAGTAATTACCATGTATTCAATTTTTTGATTTTCTGGTTTCCAAAGATCGGTGGTTAAACTAACTCTATCCATGTTTTTAAGTAGCCCCTTCATCTTATTCTTTTCGCTTTCAAAGATTGTCATGCAATCTTCCTTCACAGTTTTACGCCCAATTTTAATAAATTCAAGATTCACAGTTTTCATTAGGAATAGAAAACCCTCCTCCTCTGCTACAGTAAATGGATGTTCATGCATCATGACCCAATGAGCTAATTCTTCCCTAACTTTTAAATGGTTATATTTTTCTCCAGGTGGTAACATGATTGGGTGCTCTATAGTAGAACCATCTCGTTGAAAGTTAAGTGTTTGTTGCCTTTGATCATGCAACTTTTTTGCAATGCAATTATTTAAATGAGTTTTCAAGTGAGATGTTGTTCCAGTTGAATTTTGTGCAAAGTCGTGCTTGCAATGATTGAATTTCCACCTTTTAACATTATTAGCACGAGTGACTTCAACAAAGTTATCTCATACCTCAGAAGTCTTTTTCCTTCTTCTCTTATCCTGAATAGGATTTGTAGTTTCCACATTTTCTCTGCTTGCATTATCTGTATTATCACTGGAGGGAGTAGCCGGAGAAGGAGAAGAAGTATGGCCGGAGCGTAAGATGATAATGATGGAGCGTGAGAATCACTTCTTTGGATTCATGTGGGGAGACGACATTCAGTAGGAATAAATTTTGAGAATTAACAATCGAATATGTAGTACATAAATCAACATGCATAATGCATCATGTTATGAAAATAAATCATTAAATACCAAGAAAAAGTAACTAGCTCCTCAAGCCATAGTAAACAAGAATGAAATCAATCTACACAACAAATAATTTTCTATCCTCATATATTAATAAACGTGAATAATCTTTCAATTTATGAAAAAATAAATGCTCAGAGTAAGAGGAGGTGGGAAATCGAAAAGCATTGATTTTCAAGTGAATATTCTTTCAATTTTTGGACAAAACACACAAAATTACACCTTTAGCGACTAGCTTAAGTCAAGACACATAAAAATAATAACTTTAAAGTTTATCTTACCTTTGATGGAAGCCGAGAGGTCGTCAAGAGATCGAGATAGCGTCGAAAGATCGCGAGATAGATCAAGAGAGATCGTCGGAGAGGGTATTCAAGGGAGAGGGAGAGTCGGAGGGAGGAAAGCATCACATCGAGGAGGAGGGCCTGAGAGAGGAGGGTGTCGGAGAGGGACGATCCATCGCTGAGCTTCAAGAGGAACCCTAGATCGAGGAAACCCTATTTCGTGAGGAGAGAGAGAGAGAGAGAGAGAGAGAGAGAGAGAGACCGAACTTGGGATTTAGCCGAGGCGAATGAATTGAGGGTGAAACCCTAGGTCTCTTTAACATGTCTATTTATATATGGGTAGAAGTTGTAATAAAATTTGGATGGGTAATATTTGTAATAAGTTTAATTAATAAGATTAAAATGTAAAAAGTTACGAATAGTTAATAATCAGCCGAATCGAATATACCTTTGGTTAAATTCTATTCATTTATAAGCTGAATACTGAAAAATATTCATTTAGTATTAAATGAACTATCGGATCGAATATGACCAAATATCTGCACGAATATTAGCCGAACTGTTTATTAAATATTTGGTTCACTTCCACCCCTAGTTCTAAGCAAGGTAAATTTCGAGTTCAATTCCCTTCCTCCAATCTTCTAGATCAAGTAGTCCTTATGGGTTACATAGATATGGATTCCTTTAGGGGTACATTTTGCAAATAGACAGAAACTAAAGGGATGCAAGTTTATCCCAATCCTGAACTTCTATGGATCAAACTGTTCAATCTTTCCCTTCACTTGTGGGATGTGATTTTCTATCTGCTCTGCTTAAAGATTATGGAGAACTTAAGGCTTGTTCTAGAGAGGTTTTGTTCATGGAAGAAATCTCTGCATGCAAAATTTGCTCAAAGTTAAATGTAAACGAGATATTCTCAAATTTATCCCCTTCCGTTATATATCTCCTGTTAGTGGTTTTCTCATGGGGGGAAGAGTTATGATCGATTGACATTCTCATCCAGCCTATTTCAAAGGACTTTCTTAAAACTAAGAAAGGCACCTAATTTCTCATGAATGAAGGAGATTTCTCATCTCAATTCTCTTGGAAAGATCTGGATACCCTATGACGAGAGATAGAGTCAGAGATTTAGCAGCCCTTCCCCTCAGATGATTCGCTATCAGAATAGCCGTCGGAACCTAGGGCAAAGTTTCAGAGATTGACATCAAGGGTAAAATGGTAATTGATCATTTTTCAAATTCAGCGGGAAAAGAGGAAGAGGTTAAGGAAACAGATTACCCTGCAAAATCACAGGAGATGGAGCAGGTCAAAAGTTTCCATGTTTTCAACTTACCAGATATGGTGGAGGTGGTATTTGATTGTAATACTGTTCTTTTACCAAGAGCAACTTGGGAAGCTTTCTATTCTCATCTTAAAAAAGACCCAAGCGTAGGTCCATCCAGACAAGATCCAACCCTAGCCCATGTTAGCTCAGATTCCATCTCCTCTTCATCTTGCAGAAACTCCACAGATGTCATCTCCTATTCTGCTCAGCCATCGGGGTTTGAGCGACCAATCAGACAGAGAAAACGTGGGATTGTTCCCCTACCTCTCAGCCACAAGCCTTACTAAAGCTTCATGGCTGGATCAGGAAGGTCCCTCCCACCACTTCATAGAAAGGGTCAGTCCTCCTTCACTTCTACTCCTATCTTGCCTCTTAATTCTTTATATGAAGATGCACTTTCTAATATAGTTGTCAATTGTGGTATCAAAGAGCCCTTGTCTAAAGAATCTCTGAGTAATTTGAAAGACTTAGAAGTAGAGAGAGCCAATCAGGTCTCTTAATCTTCAGCCATCCTTTTTGGTTGTGGTTGTGTTAGTCTGAGATTTGTTTTTTTATGAAGATTGGTCTTGAAATGTCCGAGAGTTAAATAAGCCTGTTAAGAGAAGGTTGGTCAGAGATTGTATTCTTTTTTCTAGTTTGGATATAGTGGGCCTTCAAGAATCTAAGCTTAATTCTGTTAAAACTAGAACCCTTAAAGCTTTGGGTAGTCAGAGAATCAATGTTTGGCTTAGTTTAGATGCTATTGAGTCTAGAGGTGGTGTACACTTTTAAGGTGGAATAATAACCTTTATGAGTGTGTTGATTCCTATATAGGGATCTTTTCCATCTCCACTGTTCTTTATCACAAATTCTCAAATTGGGAATTTATTGTCACTTCTGTTTATGCCCCCTGCGAGAGAGAAGAGAGAGATGTGTGCTAGTGGGAACTTAAAAGAATTAATTCTATCTTTCCAATGCCTCAGGCCATGTTTGGGAACTTCAATGTGACTCTTAATGTTAGGGAAATAAAGGGTAAATATAGCTCTATAAGAGATATTAACTCCCTTAAATCTATTGTTGATTCCCTTTTCCTTATGGACATACCTCTTAGTGGAAGTCAATTCACTTGGTCAAATAAGAGGGATGACCCTAGTCTTGCAAAGCTTGATAGATTCCTCATTAATGTTGCCTTTGAATCAAATTTTATTGCTCTGATTCAATATGCTTATCCTACTTCCTGTTCAGATCACATTCCGATCATCTTGGACTCAGGTGGTCCCATTCCCAAACTGCTTTGCAAATTTGAGAAAGTTTAACTTTCCCACTCCTCTTTCAAAGATTTCATAAGTGAAAGTTGGTTCTCTTTTGCCTGTAAAGGTAACCCTAAAGTTATTTTTAATTCCAAACTTAAACTTCTTAAAAGAAGAATTAAGTGGTGGAAAAAATATATCTTTGGTTCCATTAACATTTCCAAAAGGAAAGTTCTCTCATCTATTAAATCTCTTGACCTTATTGAAGAGAATAGACCCCTTTCACCGTCTAAGGCCTCTTCTAGGAGGCAATTCAAGTTAGATCTTGAATTGATTGCTAAACAAAAGGAAATTCATTTGCGCCAAATATCTAGAGTCACTTGGCGGAAAGAATGTGACAATAACACCTCTTTTTTCCATAAAATAGCCTCCTTCAACAGAAGGAAAATTTTCATACCCAATATCATCTCAAATGACCAAATTGTCTCTTCTGAATAGGGTAAACAAAAAATACTTTGTTGATTTTTTTCTATTCTCTGTTCTCTGCCATGGGTCCTTCTTCTTTCAATCTTGAGTGATCCTCTCTTTATCCAAATCATGTTCTGGATCTTCAAAGACTTGATGACAAGTTCTCTCATGAAGAAATTAAGAATGCTGTTTTTGGATTACACCCTGATAAATGCCCTGGTCCTGATGGTTTCTCAATACTCTTCTACCAAGATTTTTGGGAGGTCATCAAAGCTGATACTTTCTATGTCTTTGATGCACTCTACCTAGATGCTTCTCCCATTCACAGTATCAATTTCTCTCTCATCTCGCTCATCCCAAAAATTAAAGGGACATGCCATGTTAAAAACTTTAGACCTGTAAGCCTTTTAAATGGTCTCTTTAAAATTTTTACTAAGGTTCTTGCTAACAAGCTTGCTCCCCTTCCATCTTCTTTGGTTGACCCTTCTCAATCAACCTTCCAGAGTGGTAAATCTACTCTGGATTCATGTATTATTGCTCGTGAGTTTCTTCACTTGTGTTCTAGTAAACGCAATGAAATTTGAATGATCAAAATTGACTTCATGAAGGCTTTTGATTGTGTTAGCTGGTCTTTCATTCTTGAGATGCTTAAAGCTATGGGCTTTGTGCTCAAGTGGTGTCAGTGGATAGGAGAAGTTCTACACTCCTCCAAGTCTGCTATCTTAGTGAACGGTTCTCCTTCAAAATTCTTTACTTGTTCCAGGTGTCTAAAGTAGGGTGACCTTCTCTCACCCATGCTTTTTACCCTTGCTGAGATGTCCTTAATAAGATGCTCATTTCTAGTATCGTAGCTGGTGATTTATCTGAATTGCATCTTAAGGGGGAACCTAATAACATTCGTTCCCTCCAATTTGCTGATGACACGATCATTATGTGTAGAGCTAATACCTCTGATTTGATGTGTTAATATCCATCTTTTACATGTTTGAGGACATCTCAAGTTTAAGTATTAACTATGCTAAAACAAATCTATTTTATTTTGGGAAATCAACCACCAAAGGTGCTTTATTTGCTAAAATTCCTAACTGTTCTCTTGAGCGTCCTCCCTTTAAATATCTTGGAATCCCTATCAAAAAAGGTTCTGTCAACAAACAAGACTGGCAACCTCTTTTAGATAAATTCTCTAAGAGATTATCTTTGGAAAAGTAAGCAACTGTCCATTGGAGGGCGTTTAACTCTTATTAACTCGGCTCTATCCTCTCTTCCCTTATATTATCTATCATTTTTGGAGCTCCCAATTTGGCTTATCAAGGCAATGGATAAGATCAAAAGAAATTTTTTACGGGGAGGAAATAATAATAACTCCGCAGCCAAATTCTTAATGAAGTGGCTTGGGTATCCTTAATTTACATGATTTCAATCTTTCTTTGATTTCCAAATGATTGTAGAAGGTGGCCTATAATGATTCTTTTGTGGGAAAAGTCCTTTCTTTTTTGTACTCTTGAGGATATCCTAATCCTAGTTACACACCACCAAGTCTCACTGCTTCGAAATTTTGGCGAGATATTTTCTCTAGTAGTCAAGCTTTAAAGTGTCTAGTGCAATGAAATTTAGGTAATGGTTCCCGTATCATATTCTGGGAAGATAAATGGACAGGCTCAAACTCTTTGGCTTCTCTTTTCCCCTTGGCATACAACTTGCTTTTTCTAAACATGCCAGTGTTAGATCCCAAAGGCTCTTTAATGATAACCAATGGAGATGGCAACCTTTGCTTCGAAGACCTATCACTGCTAAGGATAGAGAAGAGGTCTTAGGACTTAAAGATTATCTTTCTAATCTTTCCATTTCTCCATCTAGCGGTAGGGATATAGTTTGGTGGTCTTATCATCCTTCAGGTACATTTTTAGTTAAGGCCACGTATTCTTTCCTCAATGGCAGTGGTAATTTATATAAGGGCTTCAATTTCATATGGAGATCCATCATCTCTGTGAAAGTCAAAACATTCTTATGGCTTCTTTTAAAGAGGAAACTTAATACTAAGACCAATCTGGAGTCCCATGGAGTCCAAGGGATGGACATGAGATTCTACGTGCTCTTTTTGCAATGAGACCCCTGAAAGTGATGAACACATTTTTCTTCACTACTCTTTTGTGAAGGATGTCTGGTCTTTTTTCATGCCAATCCTTAAGCTCTCCTCTATGACTAAAAACTTCAGTTATATTGTTGATTCTTATGGTTCTTTCTCGGTGGAAAGTGATAGCAAAATATTATGGTCAATTCTCTTCCCTTCTTTTTGCTGGTGCATATGAAGAGGAAGAAATAGTCTTATTTTCAGTGAGACTACAATCACTGCTTGTAAATTGGTCTCTAATATTGTGTACTTCATTATTTATTGGACATGGAACTTGACTTCTAAGCGATCCTCTAGAATCACGGATTTGGCAGAGAAGCGGGGGATAGCTAGGTTGCTACTGCAAGATGAGGCATCTTTAGCTGATGATGCTTGTGTGAGAGATAACTTCTAAGAAGCCTGATCAGTTCTTCTTTTGATTTCTGTAACTAGATTAAACTCTTATTTTGTTCTCTTTTGGTTTGTGTGTTTTGTACTTATTTTGAGCTTAGTCATAGCTCTAAATAGATGTATCTTCTTTTGCCTAACTTTTCCTAGATCTGCTTAATTTAAGTTATAGTTTTAATGAAACATCTATGACTTCTGCAGTAGGTGACGGCTATGGTCCTCTCCCTACTCTTAGGTATGAACTGTTTGATCATTACTACTTAGACTAGTCATATCTGGGCTTAGTTAGTTTGGTTAATTATATTTGAACAGGGCATCTCGCCCTGTTTTTAGTTTACAAAAATAATATATCAAAATAATTGTTTAGTAGAGGTCTATAAGATATCAAAATAAGCTTATTTTATCAAATCTGGTAGAGTCGGTGGTAGAATTCGATTTAGCCAAGGTGCCTAGGTCCCGACTCGACTCGGGTTGTACTTTCGACTGCCGGTCAAAGCGAGCCGGTGAGGTTTGAACCCGGCAAGGTCCGAGCCTAGTTCGGCCAACGGGCTTTTTGGACACCTGTATAAGATTGAATACCATAACTGTATTATAAAAATAACGCTTATCAAATTAGATGTATCAGAAAAACTTTTAGAGAAATACTCTTTTAAAGAGAATGAAATTGTGAAGATTTCACAGCAACAGCGAATACAAGCAAGAAAAGGAGTGTATATTTTTTATGAAATTTTGACAAAGAAGTCGTGATTTTCAGACTAAGTTTTGAGTGCAAATTAAAAGGCCTAAAGCTGGGGCCAAAACTAATGCGAAGTAAATATCTCTTAAATTAGATGATAGTATCAACTGGGCTGGTTTCCAGAGTTCAGCCCAATATATGTTACTAGCTCAAGAGTAGCCTGCAAGCTTAGCTATAAAAAGAAGTGGCTAGTAGTCATATTATTCAAGATGAGGATTCTAAAATACATGCTTTCATTAGTTGTTTATTATTATTATTATTATTACTACTACATGTTCCATTGGAAAATGTTTTATTTAGCTCTTAAAAGTATTAATTTTATCTTTCTCAAATATCTATACTAATATAGTAAACAACTTTATTTAGCTAATAAATATTGTTGCCTCTATGTTATTGTTCAGATAACATATTAAATTATTGTTTAGTTCTCCAAGAACTCGATAGTCTTGTAGAATGGAAGTATGAAATGCACCAATGCCAATCATTTCAGCCGGTTCTAAGGATTTTTTTTTTTTTTTTTTTTTCTAAAGAGAGAAAAAGGAGGGCATGGCTAGAGGTCCCCTACTCAAGAAAATATATTAATAACTGTGAATAATATAGCAGAGGGGATGCAAAATAAGATAGACCTAACAAAAGCACGTTAAGGAGGAGAGTAAGAGCACGACTAATTATATCTAAGTGGGTGAGGAGCGGGCATCCAGTGCCAGCTAGGATACAACTAATGAAATTCGCACTCAATATCTTAGCATGTTGAGTTAGATCTTCTCGCAACAAAAAATCGCCTCCAACAAGTTTTAATGTTTACAAAACAACAACATTCACCATCAAAGTTAAGCTGCATGTTCACCATCAAAGTTAAGCTGCATGAGACTTGATGTAGCTTTCTCCTACTGAACCTCAGTTATAGTTGGGTCCGCGAACTTATGTGATGCCATGGCTGGCTGCAATCAAAATAGCTTCTTTTTACTTAGATCTCCCTGTCCAAAAGAATAGGAACGTACGGCACACAATTAGAAATAATCTTCGACGAGTTCGCGCTAACATCATTGAAAATGAGATTATTTCTAGCTAGCTCCCCAAATAACCCAACAGATAGTTGGCAGTGAAGTGTTCCATAGCTTCTTCGAAGGGGTCCATTGGAGAAGATTTCCCTTACTGTGAATAATTTCACAGAGAGGAGAGAGGGTAAACCATATTCTTGTATATTAAGATTATAAAATTATATTGGGATTTTCTTCAACCGTGATATAAATTTGTTCTGAGCATTCAAGATATAACGTTCCGCATATGTTATATAAATTATGATGAATTTAAAGAATTAAACAATAATATAACATTTATAGCTAGTAGTGAACTTTTATTTATCCAAATTTAACTAAAATATAAGTTCTGAAAAGGCACAAAGGCGCTTTAGATTTCTTAAAAGGGTATTAGTATAATAGTTGAAGTTAAAAACAAAGATACAATAAGATTTGTGGAAGCATATATGTTATAGTGACTAGATAATAATGGAAATGCTACATGGCCTTATCATGTACTCTCCAAATGAAATAAACGGTAAGGATTATATTAGGACAATTGAACCCCTTCAATTACTAACTAAGTGAATAGAATCTGGATCAATGTCTAAACACAGTTAGATTTGGTCGGCTCAATACAACTAGAAACGTAACATGCTGTTAATAGAGGACGATATATTTCCAAAACCCTAAGTCCATGTCAAGTCCTGCAAAGTTCCAAAATGGTAAGACTTTGATAATGAATCAATAATTGTGTGAATATAATGCCAAAACACGTATATGATATACTATTATTTTATACAATTAAAATAAATGGCATGAAAAATACAAACCGACAATTTTGCGTACCTTATCATTGTCTCTTCCTTGTTTTCCTTCTGGAACACGGAACACATAATGTGAACTTATCTTTTTCTAAGATATATAGTGGAATCTTTCAAATGAAGTGATTAGGTATTGTCATTTGTGGGCAATGTTAGTAAGTTTTGTTATTTGTGGGAATTTTTAACCAACTTATGTTAGAAAAAACATTAAAAACACAATGCAAAGATAAAAGCTTCACTAAATAATCAAAATTAAATGTTAAAACAATTTAGAAACGCAAGCCTGAAAGGAGTAATCGTGTGATCACTGCCCTAGAACAAAATTCGCCGCCTTCGCAGAGGCGATTTGATGCGACCACGCCTAGCGGTAAGAACCCCCCGAGAAAGCTGGCACCAAAGTTTACTGCGAACTTCGATCTCTTGCTCAATGGATGTTTTGCCCAACAATTAAAACTGAAAATCAAAAAATTATTTTAGAGAACTGTGAGAGAGAGAATAGAGATTGCTCACTTTTTCCTTGTCCTTTTCCATCCTTCCTCGAGATCCCTTATATAGCCATCTTGAATTTTTCCCGTTGGTAATTGCTGCCATCAAGGAGGAGGAAATTCCGTTCGGAGAAAAAAAGGAGAGAGCGGAGGAAGAGGAAAACGTGCAACAAAAAGGAAGGGAGAGAAATTTGGGATATTTTTATTTTCCAAAAGATGTTGTGAAGGCATCGCCGGATATGGATGAAAAAAGGGAAAGAAATAAATATTATGCAAATACACCCCTCAAAAGATCATATTTGCATTAAGAATTATGTAAAAGAACTCAATCTTTTATTTAATTCCAACAATCCCAAAAGATTGAGTTTCGAGAATAAAAGAAAGAAAAATTAACAACAATAATAACGGTAACAAAACATAGGTCGGCAACCTCATATTGTGAATTCGGCAAAGACAGCTTTCGGCTTTGAATCTTTACATAGTGACATTTGTCGCAATCTGAGGGACATAATGGATTAGACCTTGAATTAGGCCCCTTGATCAGAAATTAACAAAAGCACACATAATATGCATCCATTTATTGAGCGAGCGAGTCGGACCGTTAATGGCCATGCTCACAATAACCGTCTCATGAGAGTTATTAGGAATCAACCACATAACCCCAACCGCGGCCTTCACGGTTCCTCTCACGTAGGTAAGTCCTCTAAGGGTACTGTGACTGGATATTGCACCCCCCCCCCACAAAGGTTGGACTTATTAAGAGTAGAACTCATCCTACCCAGTCACATCATGAGAGCAGCGTCACCATAGGAATGAGGGAGTAGCTAACATGGTGCAAGTCATAAATGCATCCAACACTACAAAGGAGTATAACTCAGAAGGTCGGTCTCCTGCGAGATCACCAATCCAAACTTGTTTCTACTACATTGAACCTTTTCCATGAGAATAACTCATCAATCAAAGGTTGGGTTCCCGCTGTCAGTGAACTCTACTATGGGCTTAACCCCATTCCCCTCGATGATTCTAGGATTGCACTCCTAGATAGACCCTTTGTTAAGTGGTCTGCCAAATTTTTCTCTGACTTTACAAAGTCCAGAGCAACATATTTTCCCATAAGACTCTGCACTGATTTAAATCTTATCTGCAGATGTCTGTTTAATTTTTTATTGATAGTACTTTGTTTTAATAGTTCTATAGTGGATCTAGAATTTGTGTGAACAGATAAAGGAGGAATAGGTCCAGACACAAAAGGGAGCTCAGGTATAATGTTCTTCAACCATTCAGCTTCTGAGCAGCAAGAATCTAAAGCTATAAGTTCAGATTCCATGGTGCTTCTGGCAATCACTATTTGCTTACAAGACTTCTAAGATATAGCAGCACCGCCAAGCATGAAAACAAATCTAGAGGTGGACTTCACATTATCAAAATCAGTGACCCAGTTAGCATCACTATACCCTTCAATCACATCAGGGTATCTAGAATAAGTCAAACAATAGTTTGTTGTACCTCTCAAATATCTAAAGACTCTTTCTAAGGCATTCCAATGTTCCTGACTTGGGTTACTAGTGTATCTACTTAGTCTACCTACTGCATAAGCAATGTCAAGTCTAGTTCGGTTTGTCACATAAAGAAGAGAGCCTATCAGTTGTGAATATCTATGTTGGGATATAGGTTCACCATCATGTTTGTTCAAGGTGATTGAGGAATCATAAGTTGTACTCACAGGTTTGCATTTATGAAATTCAAAATTCTCTAACATTTTCTGTATGCTATGGGAGAGACTCAATGAAATGCCTTTAGAAGTTTTGGAGCTTTTCATTTCAAGAATCAAATCAGCTTCTCCAAGATCTTTCATGTCAAAGTTCTTTGACAAATGATCTTTAGTTTCTAGAATGACTTCGATTGAGGTCCCAAAGATGAGAATATCATCTACATACAAACACAAGATGACACAACCATTGTGAACAACTTTTGAGTAAACACATTTATCAAACTCATTGATAGAGAAATCATATTCTGTAATGATTTTGTCAAATTTTTGGTTGTAATGATTTTGTCAAATTTTTGGTGCCACTATTTAGGAGCTTGTTTAAGCCCATATAGTGATTTCACCAACTTGCAGACCTTCCTTTCTTGACCTTTGGCTATGAACCCTTCCGGTTGGTCCATATAAATCTCTTCTTCGAGATCACCGTTTAAGAAAGCGGTCTTAACATCCATTTGGTGAATGGTCATCTTATGAATAGAAGCTAAGGCTAGAAGAACTCTAATAGTAGAAATCCTAGCTACAGGGGAGTATGTATCAAAGTAGTCAATACCCTTTCTTTGAGTATACCCTTTTGCTACTAGCCTAGATTTGTATTTCTCAATTGTTCCATCAAGTCTTAATTTCTTCTTGAAGATCCATTTATAGCCAACTGGTTTACATCCTGGAGGTAAGTCAGTCAAAACCCAAGTATTATTTTCTATAATAGATTTAATTTCACTATCTATGGCTTCTTTCCAGAAAGGAGCTTCAGAAGAATCCATGGCTTCTTGGTAGGTGTTTGGATCACCTTCAACCAAAAAAGTAAAGAACTCTTCTCCGAAGTTCTTTTCGATTCTTCCTCTCTTGCTTCTTTTGGATTCTACCTCTATAGATTGTGGAGTACTAGAAGGTGAGGCAAAACTAGAAGAAGGAAGTGTGCTAGAAGAGAGCTCACCAGGAGTCCTAGTCTTGAAAGAAAATATATCTTCAAAATATACTGCATCTTGATCCTCAATGATAGTGTTGTTGGTTATATCACTAATATCTGAGTTGACTACTAAAATCGGTTTGCATTTCTATCTAATGCATATCCAATAAATGCAGCATCTACAGTTTTGGAACCAATTTTCCTCTTCTTGGGTTCAGGTATTCCTACCTTAGCTAGACATCCCCAAACCTTGAGATAATCTATTCTAGGTGTTCTACCTTTCCAATGTTCATAGGAAGTGAGATCAGATATTTTGTGAGGTACCCTATTAAGGATATAGCAAGCAGACATGAGTGTTTCACCCCAGAGGTTTTAGTGCTCTGGTAGAAGCATCTGATTCACTATATCCATGAGGGTTCTATTCTTCCTTTCGGTAAACCCATTGGATTGAGGTGTGTAGGGAGCAGTGACCTCATGAATAATGTCATGCTCTTGGCAATATTCGGTCATGTTATTTGAGGTATACTCCCCCCCACGATCCAATCTTAGGATTTTAATTTTCTTTTCAATTTGATTCTCAACTTCTGCTTTATATATCTTAAACTTTTCGAAAACTTCATCTTTAGTTTTGAGAAGATAAGTATAACAATACTTTGAATGACCATCTATGAAGGTTACAAAGTATCTTCTTCCACCCCTAGTAAGAACTCTGTTTGAATCACAAACATCACTATGTATGAGTTCTAGAGGTTCAGAATTTCTATGAATAGAGTGGAAAGGTTTTCTAATGGATTTAGCTTAAACACAAATCTCACACTTAGAAGAAGGATCTATCCTAGTTTTTGGTATCAAGTTCAACGATGTCATCTTTCTAATGGTTTCATAGTTTATATGTCCTAACCTTCCATGCCATTTGTCACAAGATTCAACATTTAGGATTATGGAAGAAGAACTTTTATTATCAGAAGGCCTTATTACATTTAACTTGAAAAGACCATCACAAACAAAACCTTTACCAATGAAAATATTACTCTTGGTAATTACAAACTTATTTGACTCTTTGACAATTCTAAATCTAACTTTCAATAAAACAGATTCACTAATCAGATTTTTTCTAAGCAATGGTACATGTAGGACATTGTGGAGAGTCAAAATCTTTCCGGAAGACATCTTTAGATCCACTCGTCCGCTTCCCATTACTTGTCTGGTCGAGTCATCTACTAGGATTACACTTCCTCCACTTGATTCCTGATAAGTTGAAAACCAAGAGTAATATATGAATATTTGCTCCAAAATCCAACGACCAGTCATCAGAAAAAGTAGTAAAATTTACTACATAAGAAGAGGAAGCTAACCTAAAGGAGTTTGAGTTATTTTCTACCATGTTGACCCTATGACTTGCTTCTCCACCATTTTCGCCTACGGGAGTCTTGATAGGAGCTTTCTTTCGGTAGAAGCACTAAGTCGAAAGATGATTGGTTCTCCCACAGACATAGCAAAATTTAGTCTCAAACTTTTGGCTGAAAGGGTTGTGATTTTTAGAATGATTGGGATGTTGGTTAGGATGATAAAATTGATTCTTCTTTTTAAAGTTCTTGCCCTTGGGTTTGTGATTTGGGTTTCTAAAGTTCTTAGGCTTATCCTGTACCAGGTTTACTTTTGCTTTCATTTCATTTTACAGTTTGGAGTGTTGCCTATGTTGGTCCTCTATACTAATACCTTTGAGGGCTTGTACAAGGGTCAAGTCACCTTGTAGATGACGGAGATCCTTAGCAAAATCAGACCATGATGGAGGAAGTTTATCAATCAGACTAGACACCTTATATTCTTCAGTGAAAGTATTTCCTTTCGACTGAAGGTATCGGATTTAGTCTTGAAATTCATGGAGCTGATCATTGATGGGTTTACTATCTACCATGACAAACTTATTGAAGGAGGAGGAGGAGAAACGTTCTACATCGGCATCGTCTAACCCGTATTCGGACTCTAATGCTACCCACAATTCTTTTGCATCCTTATACTCATAATAAATGTCATACAATTTATCTGAAAGAGCACTAAGGATTCGGTTGTAACAATGAAAGTTTATTTCCTCGGGAGATTTGGAAGTTGTGGATGTTATAGAAGGTGTAGGGGTAGGTTCAGCTTGTGATGATGAAGAGGGTGTAGGAGTTGATATAGAAGGGTCAGAGTCAATAGCAGAAATAAGTCCTAGAGTTGCGAGCCAATATTTTATCTGATTAGCCCACCGTTTGTAATTCAAACCGGTGAACTTCTCACGCTTGGCAGACTTAGACAGATCGGAATTAGCCATAAAGCCTGAAAATAAAATTGCTAGTCTTGGTAATTCAAGGATCTGAAAAGAACTTGTTTGTGAGACACTAGCTTAGTACTACATGACAATGGCTAGCAAAATTCAAGAAAATAAATCTCACAATTGTATGCTATCAAGAATGGATAAAACGAAACTATATGCACGTACAAAGAACTACAAAATTGCTTTGCAAGGTAATATCAAATGGATAACACTGTCTGAATATGAAATAATTTATAGACTTTAAATGCAGGTTGTTTTACAATAGAGTTCTAGAAAAATCTCAATGAGAGGTATGATGGAAATTTGACTGCAGATACTAAATATCACAAACCAACTCAACTTACTAAATTCTAATAACCAAAGCAATAGATATAAGGAGAATAATTAAATATGAAGGATCTGTTTAAAGGCTTTGCTGGACTAGGCAAATATAATAAGAAAGTAATAACTAGTAATATTAGACAATATGCACACAGATGCTTGAAGCCTTTTATAAGGCAAATGATATCAGCAACTTAATGTTTTAATAGAGTTCACAATAGGTAAGGAAAGATATTAACTTAAATGTGAACGTCGCAAACATATGAATATTAACTTAGCATCTGATACTTGGGAACAAATATTTATATATTAGACAGTGAGTGCAAAGCAAAATTGATTGTATGCAACAAAAGGCAACAGTTAAAACTTACAGTTTAGGAAGATTAGAAATTAGGCAAACAAGATGAACGACAGAACACAATTTTACAGATTTGATTATTTGAAAGATTTCCCAAGAAATAAACACATGAACTATGAGTCTAGTATATGAAGCATGAAATAATAACTATAAACAGAGATTGTTTAGAGGTCTTAGAAAGGAATTAAATTATTGTTCTAGAATGTTAGAAAAACATTAAAAACACAATGCAAAGATAAAAGCTTCACTAAATAATCAAAATTAAATATTAAAACAATTTAGAAACGCAAGCCTGAAAGGGGTAATCGTGTGATCACTGCCCTAGAACAGTAGTCGCCGCTTTCGCGGAGGCGATTTGATGCGACCACGCCTAGCGGTAAGAACCCCCCGAGAAAGCCAACATCAAAGTTTACTGCGAACTTCGGTCTCTTGCTCAATGGATGTTTTGCCCAACAATTAAAACTGAAAATAAAAAATTATTTCAGAGAATTGTAAGAGAGAGAATAGAGATTGCTCACTTTTTCCTTGACCTTTTACATCCTTCCTCAAGATCCCTTTTATAGCCATCTTGAATTTTTCCCGTTGGTAATTGCTGCCATCAAGGAGGAGGAAATTCCGTTCGGAGGAAAAAAAAAAAAAGGAGAGAGCGGAGGAAGAGGAAAACGTGAAACAGAAAGGAAGGGAGAGAAATTTGGGATATTTTTGTTTTCCAAAAGATGCGGTGAAGGCATCGCTAGATATAGATGAGAAAAAGGAAAGAAATAAATATTATGCAAATACACCCCTCAAAAGATCGTATTTGCATTAAGAATTATGTAAAAGAACTCAATCTTTTATTTAATTCCAACACTTGCCTCTATCAAATTTCTTGTTCGCTTTTTAAAGAGAAACTATAAGATTAAGATGTGTGTCTTTGTATCTCTTTGCTCCTTATCTCTTTCTTTCTTTTGTGGCTAAACAAAAACATAATCTACCCTGAAATGGAAAAATCTAATTAAAATGCCTAAATCTCAAAAGGAAGTGTAATTAGGGATGCAATTAGGAGAATGTACATTCTCATATCTCTATGATAGGAAAACTACCTATTCATTGATGACATATTGGATACATGCTCGTGTCCTTTTGTAAGTACTTTTATTTAATATAATTGAACAGGGAATGTTTCCCTTTGTTTTGCTTCAAAACATTAAAAAAGAAGAAGAAGAAAAAAGAAAAAGGCCTAAATCTCAAAAGGAAGCACTAGTAGAAAAATGAGCAATCTAGACGGAAAAAACCGTCTAGTTTGTCCAAATTTCCGTCTAGTTAGAAAATTCCGTTTAGAATATTTCCGTCTAGATTGAGTCAAACTAGACGGAAAATCCGTCTAAATTGATCAAACGAGACGGAAACCAACCTAGACGGTTTATTTTTCCGTCTAGGTTGCAACCTATACGGAAAAACCGTCTAGGTAGGCAACCTAGACGGAAAATCCGTCTAGGTTGCAACCTAGACGGAAAAACCGTCTAGGTTGCAACCTAGACGGATTTTCCGTCTAGGTTGCCTACCTAGACGGAAAAATAAACCATCTAGGTTGCAACCTAGACGGTTTTTCCGTCTAGGTTGCAACCTAGACGGATTTTCCGTCTAGGTTGATATTATAGCAACCTAGATGGATTTTCCGTCTAGGTTGGTCAACCTAGACGGTATTTCCATCTAGGTTGCTATTATTTCAGAAAAAAAACATGCTGAAATGTGGTTTATTTCCGTCTAGGTCAACCTAGACGGATTTTCCGTCTAGGTTGGAACCTAGACGGATTTTTCGTCTAGGTTGCCTACCTAGACGGAAAAATAAACCGTCTAGGTTGCAACCTAGACGGATTTTCCGTCTAGGTTGATATTATAGCAACCTAGATGGATTTTCCGTCTAGGTTGGTCAACCTAGACGGTATTTCCGTCTAGGTTGCTATTATTTCAGAAAAAAAACATGCTGAAATGTGGTTTATTCTGCATTTTACATTTACCTGATATACAAATCAATATATATTTACAGTCGAAACAAAATGTAATACACATCCAACTATATTCCAATCCAATAATATGCATCCAACAATCCAATCCAATCCAATAATATGCATCCAACAATCCAAGAACTGCTTCAACAACCCAATCCACTACCACAATCACAACCAACAATCCAATGCACACATTCAGAATCATTTATTTACAACAAATATACAAAGAATCACGAGTACAAATAACATAAAGTATTCTTGCAAATAAATCTTGTTTAGTGTATAAAATTCCAAAAACCCAAACCTCACATCTTGTCACTGGCAACGGGTCAATTATCGTCATCTCCAGCCTGAAAGTCAAATTGATTTTGTTATAGAATCATGTGAATTTGACATTATATCAAATCTAAATGTTTTCTTTATGTATTAGTCCCTAAATATTCAATTTAGCATTAGTTCCTTATGTTTTCACTTTAAAGAAAATAATAAGCAATTATTCAATTTTTCGTGGGACTGATATGCAATAGAAATATTTCCTACATAGTATGTAACTATTAAATATTATGGAGACCAATATATAATTATATGGACATTTTTGCATTTAAAGGAGTCATATGTAATTATAATAGAATTTATGAACTCATTTTGAAATTGGATTAACATGGAAATAAGATACTGCTTGGCTTCTTCGAACCGGTACTACCCGCTTTTGATGTTATAAGTCCTATAACATCACCAACGTATCGCGTGTATCACACCGCCAAGCAACCTATAATGTAAGACATGACCTCGTCCATCGTGCGGGCCCTCAACACAACAGTACTCATCTCCTTAGTCACCGAGCGAGCAATTCGGGGTCCACCCTTCCACGTGGCAGGAGACTTCGTGAGAACAAGTGGCATAGCGAAATCTTGGATGGTCTTTGGCTGTAGATGACATGGAGGATGCAGTGAATGATCTAATGCCCGGTGTAGCTCCAACACCGTGCAATGGATATCTTCCTCTCCTATTATTATGGGTGAAAAGGAACCACATAAGTTTTATGTTCTGAATTTAATAAATTAAATAATCTTATTATATATATTATTCAAAATACGTTAATATTCACTAAGTACTCATGAATTTTTATCAAATAGCAAGGTTATATCAATATTTAGTATTCGTTTTGATTGTTTACCTATTATATCCCAACACGTTCTGAGTAAGATTGATGTTATCCTCTACTGATAGCATGTGAGGATCAGGCTCTCCTTCTGCTCCCTCTTGAGACATATGCATTCTTTGCCGCCTCCTTTGTTGCAAGTTCAAACCCCTCCTACATAAATTATCAAGATTAAACGTCAATTGCAACATTGAGAAAAGATCTAAGAAAATTTAAAGAAAATTCAGAATAAATTCGATTAACAATTCTAAATAAGTTATAATTAAGTCTTACCACCAACTCGAGGTTTGCCTTCATCTTATCCTTATTTTTCTCATCAGCTTTATACCGATCACTAAAGTTAGCATATGCCAACTTTGCCTTTATGTTCATCGGCATTATTGATTTTCCCTGTAATTTTATAAATTTATGAGACTTTGTCGTCATATTAAGCACGACGATCTTTAAAAATTTTAAATAATATATACCCGCTCTCGACAATAATCATCCTCCAGGATAGCATAAGAGTGTGAACCCAAGTGATGGTCATGTAACTTTTTCCTCTATTCTTGACCCCTTCGTTGATTTGTTCTTTAAAAAATTAAATATCAGTAAAGTTACAATGAATGAAAATATCATGACATGTATATAGTATATCATAAAACTAACCTGTGCGGCCTCAGTGTCCCAATACATGAGGAGAGCTGTGAAATGAAGCTTGTCAACCCTTTCATCAATGTTCAAAAATCGCTGCCAGTCCTCCGTATACTTGTCATATGTTTCTGTCTTAATTTGATGTCTCCACTGTTTGAGGATGGTTTCAACCTTAACATTAAAAACATAGTTCCAAGCCCCTGGAAAGTCCTCAAGACAAAAATATTCCTGTAAAATATGCATGCATATTTTAATTACGATAATACAATATCTATTGCTATTCAATAATAAATGAATAACATGAATAATTACCATAAGGTCCTTCCATATCTGCTCATATGCTGTCCACGGTAGTTCCTTAAAATTGAAATATGGATTGACAATGCTTGCTCTACGTACGAGAACCCCGATGTAACTATTAAATCTCGGTAAGCACCAATAGGCAATGCTTCATTATTCCAAATAATAATGGCTCTCATGCCCCTTGGTGGTTGTTTGGACTCGGGCTTGCCCCCCCGACGTCGTCCCGCTATCCGATCTGGCATAGCACCTATAATAATAACAATATGATAATATATCATGTAACTAAAGAACACGTAGCCACATTACAATAAAATTAAAAGTGCTTACTCTAGGACACCTATAAAATTTACCTTTATCTTCCTCCCTTTTTTTAGCTTCGAGCACAACAGTCATTCTAACCTCCATTATAGGCATGATCTCATTATACCTTTTATCCGCTAATGGGTGGTGCTTCATTGCTACTTTTCTGGAGGTAATCGCGTCCTGAGGTAGGGGTAGACGGCGATACTCATCTGTCTTGGACCGCAAATCGGCATGAAATGTTGGAGAAGAGAAGGAGGGTGTCCATGAGTCTGCAATCAATTAATAAAGAGGATAATTAATATAAAAAAATTAATAAATCACACCGATAAATATTAACTGAGTATTAATACCTGTCTCATGTGATTGTTCTGGTGGTGCACCGGATGGCCCGGGTGTCGAAAAACCCCAAGTCTGCATTCAAGAAACAATATGAGCTACATTACTAATATTTTTAAAAAGTGTTATGCAACTATTAAACCAATTGTACCCGCATAAGACGATATTGGTGTAGGCGCAGTACCCGAACAAGACTCGTAACGGTGGGTTGACAACCGACGATCCGTCCGACAACGCGACTCGAAAACGTTGGCGATTGACTACGCCGCAAAATACATAAAGCGAGTCGACGAACGCATGTCAGTCGGCGAGGCGTACAAATCAACAAAGACTTCGTAATGAGGAATTAATCTAACAACGGCGCCTCAGGTCAATAAGATTTGACGACCATATTCGACGAAGCAAGATCGATCGGATTCGAACGTCAACGAGATCGGTTTGAGCGTCAACAAGATCGGTTTGAGCGTCAACAAGATCGGATTTGAACGTCAACAAGACCAAGTTCAAACGTCGACCAATCATCATTTAAACCGTTGACGGGTTGAAACCAATCAAATGAATCGAGCACGGACTTAGAACGACAACGACAAGATCGGAGCAAACGTCGCGAAAAAGTCCGGAAAACAATCGAACTTGGGCAAAACAGCGACCGGCCAAAGACTCGAACACCGAGAAGTGTCCGGCTTTGGCCGGACACCATTGGTGTCGGCCATAGCCGGACACCAAAGTGTCCGAGCATTGGCCGGACACCAAAGTGTCCGAGCATTGGCCGGACACCAAAGTGTCCGAGCATTGGCCGGACACCAAAGTGTCCGAGCATTGGCCGGACACCAAAGTGTCCATGACCGGACACCAAAGTGTCCGAGCATTGGCCGGACACCAAAAGTGTTCGGCAACGCTTCTTCCGCTTCCTATAAATAGTCTTGGGGATTTTCGATATTGGTGGGAGAGCTCTCGCGAGATCTACGAGCCGACGCGACGATTCGAAAGTACCGGGCGAAAGCACGAAGTTCACCGACGCCGATCTACAATCGCGAGGTGTTAATCCGGTCGGACTACGATTACCCTTCGGGGATAGCGCTGTAATTTCTCCTAGTAGATCTCACCCGCTCCAGCGATCCTCTCCTTCGTGAGTGCGATCCCCGCAGGCGATCCTCTCCTTCGTGAGTGCGATCCCCTTAGGCGCTTCGTTTCCTTCGTGAAGCGAGCCCCTCTACATCTGTAGTTCCAGAATTCGGGTTTCTACCAGGATCTGAATTGCGCGGTGGTCCACGGACGAATAAAAAAGTTCCCGATACAGGCGTAGAACCCACACAAGCAAGGATCCCGTATAATAGAGATCCGAACGTTTGTTCATACAGGAAGAAGTTGTAATCTTTTGTTTTCATTGTACGCCTTAAATAAAAGGCAATTTTTTCTTTTTGTTTGAATTTTGTTGTAGGCCTAAGAAGCTATAAACGAGTTCAACAACAATGAATAACAAAACAACTTTTCCCGCGAACAAGCTGGCGACCACAGTGGGAGCCAACGGCTTCAACAAAGAAGCCGTCGTGTCGCAACCGCGGATCCAGATCTCGGTGATAGAAGAGGTCGAGTTCGAGTTCGACCAAAAGAAGTACGAGGAGTACCTCTCTTCCTCGCCCGCATCCGCCTCCCCGAAGTCCAAGATGGTCTCCGCCGCAAGGAAGACCCAATCTCCTGATGCGAGGCGAAAATCCACCACCACCGCCGTCAAGACTGCAGACAACGGTGGTTCCTCGGCCGGCAAAGCGGGCAAATTTTCAGAACCTCTATCTCCTCAGGAGATAGTTCTCGCCAATGGCGTCGTGACTCTCTCTAAGAGAGCCCGTCAGAGGCGACGTCAACGCCTGGCAAAATAAACTGCCCATGTAAAAGAATCAATGGATGGGGTTCGCTATGAGGCGGATCTAAGATCCAGGTTAACTCAGAGACTGAAGTCTGAGATCGTAGCCGACTCCTACAGGCCGGTGACAAATGAATGGGTCCGAGTCAAACGGAACCGTTCCACACTTCAGGAGCGTATCCGGAAGCGCCGCGCGCTCCTCGCACAAGCAAGGGCTTTGGTTCAGTAAGCCCGCCAATTGAAGAAGAAGGAGGTGGCCAAGAAGCCATCATCAAATCGCTCAGTTTGGAAGCCCAAGTCCGTCGACAGGTCAACTCCGACGAACCCGGTATCCAAGCCCAGCTCCATTGGCAAGCCAATTCGACCCAGCTCAAATCGAAATTGTGTTTCCACAAAAGTTGCATCAAACCCACGGCGTCTGCATCCAAATTTGTGGCGAAGTCAACGGCCACGACCACCAGGCCATCCATCAAAGATCGCCTGGGTCCACTAGAAGAATCACGGGTCATTCCTAGTGCAGGGGTTCGTACCCACAAGGACAAGAAGACTCCTGCAGCCCCTCCTATCGGTTGAAAGTGAAGTCAGAAGTCTTCGAGACTTCAGCTCACACTGAGGAAGTCAAGGCGAGTCACTTTAGGCGGTTTGGCGAAATAATTAGATCCTCGGAAGGAGATGTTTTCATCGGCGATGAGGACGTTATACCCGAGAGATAGTGCCAACACACAGTAGGTTGCTCCGGCACTCATGCCGAAGAACTATACTATCGTGTCGGGGGTACGGTGAAATCTCGAAGAAGTTCCCCCGAACAGTCATGCTTATGCTCCAAGCTTATCAAAACAGTGCTCTCGGAGTGTAATTATTGTCAAGCTCGAAGGGTATCGATCTTCGAGACTCACCACAGAAACGCCAAGACCTAGGTCAAGGCGATTCCGCAGAAGATCAGCACCTTGAGCCAAAGAGTTGCCAGAGGTCACTAACTATATGACCGGCAAGCAACCATCGTCACGGCTTATTCCTAGCGCATCGCAACGGTTAACTCGTTTGCGGTCTGGGACTATTCGACGGTCCAATTATGACAAGCTCTTGAAAGGACTACCTTCAGAGGATGAAGTATCAGACGCTAGGTCGGCAATGGCATCCGACAATACAGTTTCTAGTGAAGGACAACTCCAAGAGGCGTTCATGATTAGTGCGGACCAAATGGCCAAGATGCTAGATGAAGCCTTAGCCAAGCGAGGGAGAACTTCAAACCGAGATGGATATGGCCATGCAGCGGATGAAGGAGCTCCATGATCAGATCCAAGCCTTGGCGAAAAAAGAAACCAGAGGTAGAACGGTGAATTATTCGGCGTTGATCAAGCGGATAGCGACACGGATGAAGGCGAACAATACCAATCACCCCATAATATGCAAAATCTGGGGTGAACCGGAAAATGCTAGGGGTATCTTTGTGTAAGCCCATGAGGCGAAAAGATGAGAGACCTCAAGAGCAAAATCAACTCTTTGATTTCCGCTCAAGAGGTGAAAACCGGCATCCCTTGCCCATATCCTAGGGAGTGGGAATCAATCCCATACGGCAAAGTTTAACTTAATAAACTTCCGCCGTTTGACGGAAGGGTTCACCAACTCAACACGATATACTTCAAGTCCCACTTGGGGATAATATCAGCTTGAGCCACGATGGTTCGGTCATTCGTTGGTACCCTTGATCTTTGCCGACCGGTACTGCCCGTCTCAAGCGGGAGCATTCCGCATTTGTGGCGACATGAGTCTAGCTTCCTCACCAATTTCTTCGGCGGCGATCTTGAAATATCGATCGGGACATTACTTGATGAGAAGCAAAAGGAGCTTGATGAAGCGCGTGCGTCAAACGATTCCGTAACAAAGCAATGAATTGTCGGGATCCCATCACGGAGGAATTTATTCTCCAAACCTGCCACAATAATCTGTCCTTGGATGTGCTTGAAGCAATGGGGACAGCACCATCTATAACGTGGAAGGACTTGAAGGTTCGTGGAGAGCAAGCTGAAAGGTTCCTTAAGAGGAAGAAAGCAGAAAGAGGCCAGCCGGCAACAAACACGAACAAACAGAATTTTGTGCCACGCGGCAGAGGTAAGGCGCCAGCAAAGTCTGTAGACGCCAATCAAACATTCGAACTGCAACCACAACAGCAGTCGCAACAGCGTGCACCACAGCAATCGCAGCCTCAATGGCGCCAACAAACTCAAAATCAGAAACCTTCCGGTTCGAGGTTTCCCAAAACTTACTCGTTCAAAGACGAGGAGGTTCCGGGCATCTTTAAATACCTTCTGGAGAACAATAAGATCCAGTTGCCCCCAATTGTGAACCAAGAGGAGGCAAAGAAGGTTACGGATCCTAAATACTGCGCTTATCATAGAGCGGTGCATCATCCTACAAGATTCTGCTATCATCTCAAGGATAAAATCCAAGCTTTGATCGATGTTGGGGTCATTACTCCGAAGCCCTCCAAGGAGAAGAAGGTAGGGGCAAACGCGGTCTCGATCAGCTTTGGATCAGTACCTTTAGACTGGTTTCAACCAACTCCGGTTGTGAAGGTAGGAATGAAGATGGTAAACGAGGATCCTCATGGGCAATGTGAGAAGGGACTCGTACCGCACACTACAGCAAACGGAGAAATTGTTTGGGTCCACCCTGAATTATTGGAAGATGATCAGTGGACTACCTCTTCGTCCAAAAAGAAGTCCAACGGAAAAGGCAAACTATGCCATGCTGCTTCAGCAATTCCGGAGAAGGACGACGAAGAAGTGGCGACCTTCCAATTTTCCGAAGAAGAGACTGAAGTCTTCGCTACAAGGAGTGGACATGAATACAGCTACAAGTATCCAGAAGCTCCAAACCCAGATGCAAAGACGCTGTCAGAACTGGAGGTAACCGCAACTCCTCTCACTCGTGCTGAAAAGGCACAACAACAGGCGGTTGCCAAAGAAAAAGCAGTCGAAGCGAAGGAGAAACAGTCTCAGGAAGCTCAAATCTCGAAGCAGTCCCGATTCAATCGTCCGACAGAGGGATAGATCGGAACATCGAGCTCTCGGACAGCCGATGTCATGGCCCAACTGGCAAACATCCCGGCTAGAATAACTCTTTACGAGTTGCTCCGATTGTCGAAAGAGACCCGGGAAGCTTTACAAGAGGCTCTAGCTGATTCTGAAGTGTTCCTCGCTCAGATTAAGCCGACTCCGGAAGAATCTGCACAACAGTGCAACTTGGCAACCAAGCACTTTCCCTGCATCGCCTTTACGAAGGAGGATATGCAGACGAAGAACTCAAAGCATGATAGGCCACTGTACTTCACAGGGTATATCGGCTCCAGTGAAGTTAACCGGATCCAAGTTGATCCGGGTTCCGCTGTGAGTATCATGCCCTTGCGATTGATGTACAACCTCGGAATTCCTGCCAGTAAGCTGGCATCCACAGCACGCTAATATACGGATTTAACACCAGTGGGACTCGACCACTTGGTAAAATTCGAATTAAGTGCCAGATGGGGGACTTAAAGTCCGAAGTCACTTGCTATGTGATCGATGCAGAGACTTCCTATAACTTGCTATTGGGACGGCCTTGGATCCATAGCAATGTTATAGTCCCCTCCACTCTTCATCAGTGTCTAAAATATATAGACACCAATAATGAAGTTAAGACGGTGGTCGCGGATAAGCAGCCGTTTAAAGGAATGGAGAATTACTTCACTGACTCCCTCCTTTACGGCAATGAATCCGACACTGAACCATCGGCCCAACGGCGCCATTCAAAAACTTGATGGGTAATTTGTATACAACCCTTATCAAGTTATAGTATAAAAGATTATCGATCCCACGAGGAACGGGAAAGTAGGGAGAGTTTTTCTCAAGTTTTGGTTCTCAAATTATGCGCGACAATTAGGAGTTTATTCAAATATAATGAAAACGATAAAATGGTGAAAGTGGATGTGGAGAGGTTAAAGAGAGTGGATTGTGGATTATGTGCAAAGGAGGAGAAAAATAAAGTTGAGAGTGTGGTGGTGGTTATATGCACATAATAACAAAACTAGGTTTGAGATTATATGCACATGGAGGGAAAATGAGATTGAGAGAAAATAAGTGCAAAATAAAAGAAAACAAGATTGAGAGAGAGAGGAGAGAGTAAAGGAAAATCAAAATCAAGAATAAAGGAAAATAGCAAACAAATGGAAAACAAGGATAAGTGCAAAATCAAGAATGTAAAGTATGGAGGATTAATTAAAGATATGAGGAATCTAGAGTAGATCCACTTAGCTTATCTCAATCTCATGAAAATGAGTTGGATTTATTAGCTAGTTTCAAACAATCTCTAGGGATCCCACAAATATTGGCTCCACACTTAGAAAAGGGTAATTCCCTAGAGGGTTCTAGCCTCAAGGTGAATTAAAGAAAAGGAAAATCTATTCTAGAAAGTAAATACATTGCATGAAAGTAAATTGCATGAAAGTAAATTGCATGAAATTAAATTGCATGAAAGTAAATCTAAGCTACAAAGCAATAAATGAACAAGAAAGAAAATGAAAAAGAAATAAAATAGAAACCAACAACTCGATCTTAATCTAATCCTCCTTTTGGTCCTTGGATTAGAAGAAGAGAAAGGAAATTGAAGGTGAAAATTTCATTTATTGTGTAACAAAAGTTACAATTTTGGAAGGTCTCCTCAATTAAGAGTGACCCTCCTCTCCAAATAGAGTTTTACAAAATATTTCACACTCAAAACACTCACCTTCACCCCTATTTATAGCCCAACGGAGTTGATGTGAACCATTGGATCAAACCTAGCCAAAAAGGGAGAGAAATCCACCATTAATTCGAATTGTTGAAACCGATCGGTTGGCGATCGGTTAGCCAACCGTTAGCCAACCGGTTGGTCAACCGATTGGTTCCCAACCGAATTTGTCTTTTCTTGATTTTTCTTCACGAATTTCTCTTGGATCAATTTGGTATCTTGGGCCTTGGTTTGTCTTCGATTTGGGCTTCAAATATTGGTAGAAATTGAGAGAATTTGAGTCATTTGGGCTTTTATTCATTATTTCTTTATTAGCCCGCAAAATAAGATAAAAATGATTATTAGTAATATCGTTATTCATATAACATAGGTAATAAGGGTATAAAATGTAATTAAAATGTGATAATCAAATACCCCCACACCTAAGCTTTTGCTAGTCCTCTAGCAAAGAAAATAAAAGAAAACCTAACTCACTTTCAGGAATCGCGGTTGTATTTAGCACATACAACAAGCCTTTAAACCCCTAGGTTACCCTAGTGGGCGAGTTGTAGTCTCGTGAGGGTTTGCAGTGAATATACCCACAAAATTCAGTCGACTTGCCAAATTAAAGAAGTTAATAAAATAATTAATTCATTTGATATCTTCAAACATTCCAATTGAAGTTGGTTAATACTCAAGAAAACGCTTTTATCATAACTCCAATGTAATTTTCTTAAGAAAATCCTTTCATTATAGTTATACAAAACCAAGTTTAACTCAAAAATTTAATTTAAAAGTTTTGAAAAGAACATGCTAACTCTTTGTTTTAAACAAACTTCAAGTCTTTAAATCCATTTAATTTTTCAAGAACATATACAAATATAACTATATATAAAAACATGATTAGTATGAAAATTTTTTTTTTTTTATTCCTTGGTGGTTTTGTTCTTTTTAATCGGGCTTTCTAAGTGACCATTTAGCGAGTTTTGGGCCAATGAATCCCAACCCAATTGGGCTTAGGTCATTAAGCATAGAAATACTCCTGCTTAATTACTCACCAACTTAGGCTTAGTAAAATAGAACCACCAATGATTTTAAGAGAATTTTTTTCTTCTTTTTATTAAGTTAGTATAATATATATATGTGTATATGTATATATATTCTGAACAATATTTGATCAAGACAACTTGAAAAATTATTTTCAACTCTAAGTTAGGCATGCAAAAATTTCATTACTTTAATTAAAAATCTAAGTTAAAACTTAAGTAAAGTATACTACTTGAAAATCATTTCTTAAGAAATTTATTTGGAGTTGTCATAAAAGGTAAACTTGAGTATAGAACTAACTAAGGATTAGAAGACTTAAATTCTATCAAATTGATCAATTATTAATCAACTCTATTAAGTTGGCAAGTGACTATTTTTTTTTTTTATGATGAAAAGAAGGAGGAAAAAAATGACATAAAAAATGGTAAGAAAAAGAGGAAAAAAGATAACTAAGATGAAGATAAAATGACTAATTCCCACCCCACACCTAAATTTTGCATTGTCCTCAATGCAAATTCTATTATGCACAAAGTAAAACAGATAAGAATGGAAGCACTTACATTTGTTCGGTCGACTTCGAACAATGATAAAAATTCTGCAAATACCTTCAAGATAAGGGGGGTGAAGCCAAAAATTTATTCTCTTTTTTTTTATTTATTTATTTATTTATTTATTTATTTATTTTTAATAAAAACAATAAGAAACTCTCACATGAGAGAAGAATAAATTTATTATTACTGTGGGACAAAAAATAAAAATGTAGAATAAAAGATGAAACATGAGAAGCTCACATTCTACATTAAATCCTACCTTATTGCTGAAAATTCTACCCGAAATTTAAAGAATTTCAAGATGATATAATCAATGATGTTCTCAAATTCGAAAATTTCAAGGTTTGCAATGATGTTTGCAAAGAATGGAAGGTAGGTATTAATGGTTGTATGCTTTTTGAACTTAGATTAGTTATTAACAAAAATTTCATCAAAATGAAATCTTGTTGTTTTCTATTTTCTAACAATCTAAGTTCATTGACAAAGGGTTCTTCAAATGTTGGCTTCAAGATGCATGTATTCAACGTAATTCTCTCGCTCAAGGACTTGATTATTAACCCGTTACTCGATTGTTGTGAATGGATTGCATTCACTTGATCTTGAAAGTTGAACTTGACCCCGCTCTTTGGATTGGTCACGGGTTGACTCGAAATGATCCTTTCTCTCTCTCACTTATAGCTAGCTAGTTGACCAAGCCGGGTTTCTAATCTAGCTATGGCTTGAGTGTTGGAGTTGAGAATTTGTCCGTTGATTGCATAAAGGAGTTCATCGTGTTAGATGTTTGAGTCAACAAGTTCGTGGTCTGTAGAGGTTTTAATCAAGGCTTCCAAACCTCTTTCCAACACATTAAGACGTTTCTCAACATTTGAAGGAATATGATTTGTAGATTGATGATGAGGAAACCGATTTGGAAATGACCGATTTGGATGTGGAAAATTGGTTTGAGAACTCGAAAGAAACTCAAGGTTCCTAGGGAATTGTTGGTTTGAAGAGGGAGTGAAATTTTGATTTCAGAAATTACCACGATTCCATGCAAAATTGGATGATTTCTCCAACCCGGATTATAGGTTGGAGAAAATGGATCATTAATCGGATGTCGAATGCAAAGATTCATCCGTTCTAGAGATTGAGTACTTCCTAAGAGTGGACATTGCTCAAGCATGGGTCAGAAAGACAGCTAGACAACCGAAAGGTGAAACTTGATTGATTTGAGCCGAGCTCGCTCTTTGGTTTCTAAAGTTTCTAACTGCGTAGAATTGTAGCCATCTTAGCTTCAGAGGCTATGTTTGACTCTAAGGAAGGACCTCTAGAATTGATTGGGTAATCGATGAATCACGTTGTTCCAGATAGTTTTCTGATAAATTCTCTAAAAGTCCCAAGCTTCACGTTGTTTTTCTTCATGAAATCCCTTGACACATTGACTCTAAGGAAGTTTTGAAGAATAGTCCAATCCTTCATAAATGATTTGGCATAATCGCCACTTTTCAAGACCATGGTGAGGACATTGGATAAGAAGATCTTTGAATTTGTCAAAATACTTCCAAAAGGTTCTCCGGGACAATTTTAAAATTTTGAATCTTGTTTCTAAGCTTGACCGTTTTGTGGATAGGAAAGAATTTTTTCGAAAAACTGCTACAAATTCACCCCAAGTTGAGATGGAATCGTGGGCAAGCTATCTGACCATTTTTGGCTTTGTCCTTAAGGGCAAATGGAATAAATCGGAGTTTGATCGCATCTTCGCTAAGTCCCTCATCTTAATCATGAGGCAAACTTCTTCAAATTCGAGATAAAGATGTATGCCTTCTTTCGAATTCTAAGAATTTGGGAAGCATGTTTATGAAATGCGGTCGAAGTTCAAAATTGGTTCCATTTACCTCGGGAGTTTTATGCAAGAGGGATTGCATTTCTAGTGGGGTAACAAACATCTTGAAGAACGAGGTGGGTTGGTATTAGTCATTTCGTTTGGTTCAAGAGATGAATCAAAACTAATTAAACGATTGGTATTATCCCTAACCCAAGTTTGCATACACCAAAAAAAAATTTTTTTTATTTGAAAAAGGATAAGAGAAAAGTTAAGAAGATGATGAGAAAAAAAATAAGGAAAAACTAACTAAAATAAATCAAGGCAATCACTTTCCAATCACCCTAACTCTAGGGTTAAGCCTAAACTTGACTTAGACCAGCTCCTAACCAAAATTCCCTTAGTGAAAAGATCAAAGTTTACTTGGGTAATTAGCCGTAAGGATAGTACTAGAGGGAGATCAAAGATCAATTAAGTACCTCTTTCCTTTCTGAGCTTTACGCAACCCTAAACCTTGCCTTAGACACCAATTAATCCAAATAAACTTGGACCGGTTCACTTAAGAAATTATTGTTCCTTAATGAGCTCAATCCTTAGGGGCCAACGCCTAATCAAATTTTAAGAGGCTTGGGTAAGTGTAGTGAGGAATTAGTGATTTTGGGCTAAGGAAAGGGTGATGAAATCCCTCACCTTATCTTGATTAGTGGGTTTTGCCCTTAAGATATTTTCAAGTGTGTGCCAAATCAAGATGCTCAAATCACTTGGTGAATTCCTACTATTATATGAAATGCAACCCTAAGAATTAAAAGCAACTAAAAGGATGCAAAACAAACAAAATCTTTATATTTTTTATTATGGTCGACAATAAAAAATGAAGTTTATTAGGGTCGACAAGGGAAAAAAATCCTTTTATTTTTTATTTTTATATATTTTTTTTTCCTAATTGTCTCTAATGTATATGAACTATCTAAAGGGTGGAATTGAAAATACTAGATGGAGAAGTTACCCATAAAAGCAATGCAAAGCCTCGTTGGAGGCAATTCTTCAATCTTGAATCTTCAACTCTTGATCTTCAAGCTCCAAGTTCCTACACAAAAGAAAACACACAAAATAAAACCAAACTTAATAAAATCCTACTTATGCACCGCTCTGCTAACGGCCAAAAACTTGATGGGTAATTTTGAGTGATTACCTTAGTTGCAAGTATACAACCCTTATCAAGTTATAGTATAAAGATTATCGATCCCACGAGGAACGGAAAGTAGGGAGAGTTTTGCTCAAGTTTTGGTTCTCAAATTATCTTGCGACAATTAGGAGTTTATTCAAATATAATGAAAATGATAAAATGGTGAAAGTGGATGTGGAGAGGTTAAAGAGAGTGGATTGTGGATTATGTGCAAAGGAGGAGAAAATAAAGTTGAGAGTGTGGTGGTGGTTATATGCACATAATAACAAAACTAGGTTTGAGATTATATGCACATGGAGGAAAATGAGATTGAGAGAAAATAAGTGCAAAATAAAAGAAAACAAGATTGAGAGAGAGAGGAGAGAGTAAAGGAAAATCAAAATCAAGAATAAAGGAAAATAGCAAACAAATGGAAAACAAGGATAAGTGCAAAATCAAGAATGTAAAGTATGGAGGATTAATTAAAGATATGAGGAATCTAGAGTAGATCCACTTAGCTTATCTCAATCTCATGAAAATGAGTTGGATTTGTTAGCTAGTTTCAAACAATCTCTAGGATCCCACAAATATTGGCTCCACACTTAGAAAAGGGTAATTCCCTAGAGGGTTCTAGCCTCAAGGTGAATTAAAGAAAAGGAAAATCTATTCTAGAAAGTAAATACATTGCATGAAAGTAAATTGCATGAAAGTAAATTGCATGAAATTAAATTGCATGAAAGTAAATCTAAGCTACAAAGCAATAAATGAACAAGAAAGAAAATGAAAAAGAAATAAAATAGAAACCAACAACTCGATCTTAATCTAATCCTCCTTTTGGTCCTTGGATTAGAAGAAGAGAAAGGAAATTGAAGGGTGAAAATTTCATTTATTGTGTAACAAAGTTACAATTTTGGAAGGTCTCCTCAATTAAGAGTGACCCTCCTCTCCAAATAGAGTTTTACAAAATATTTCACACTCAAAACACTCGACCTTCACCTATTTATAGCCCAACGGAGTTGATGTGAACCATTGGATCAAACCTAGCCAAAAGGGAGAGAAATCCACCATTAATTGAATCTGTTGGAAACCGATCGGTTGGCCGTCGGTTAGCCAACCGTTAGCCAACCGTTGGTCAACCGATTGGTTCCCAACCGAATTTGTCTTTTCTTGATTTTTCTTCACGAATTTCTCTTGGATCAATTTGGTATCTTGGGCCTTGGTTTGTCTTCGATTTGGGCTTCAAATATTGGTAGAAATTGAGAGAATTTGAGTCATTTGGGCTTTTATTCATTATTTCTTTATTAGCACGCAAAATAAGATAAAATGATTATTAGTAATATCGTTATTCATATAACATAGGTAATAAGGGTATAAAATGTAATTAAAATGTGATAATCACACTGGACAAATGGAAAAAGCCGATAATGGGTTTGCTTGATTACGATGGTGGTTTTGTTATAAATAATATTGTACCCGCTGTAATCAATCTTGATGATGAAGAATCATCGGATGAAGGTTGTAATTGGCAACTTGCCGACGAATCAATAAAAGATAATTTAGAGTACCCCTTGTCTCTAACTGATGTGATAACAGGATTATATAATGATCCTAACTTACACTTGCCAACTCGGTCATCTTGCATTACACAGAAGCAGTTCCAAGACTTTGGGACGACAATCATCATCCCAGGAAAATCAAAAACTGAAAAAGATTTAGTTTATGGAAAAGGAGAAGCAGTTCCAACACCAAACCATTTCTTAGAAGGAAATGCAGATAACGACGGACCTATATTCCACAAATTCAGATATAGTCCAGAAACACTGGATATCATGAAGAAGTGGGGGTACGACTTGGCACAAGGAGAAGGTCTCTGTTTTGGAAGAGATCCTCGAGTACCGCCAAAAGCTGCCTATGTCCCGAAAGGGAAACCAGATGATTATTATGCATTCAGGAGAGGATTAGGATACACATCTTCTTCAGAAGAAGAATGTCGTTGATTAGTCAACAATCAATCCCCCAAGTCGGGAGATGGATATTCATCTAACTCGTCTCAAGATGGGATTCGATGTTAGCATCGGTGAAGTATTCAAGGGCTTGATGTCTAACATGACAATGTACTGACTGCTACTTTGAGGATGATGAAGATATGCCGACATGGGAAGATCCATGGGTCCATCAACTCAAACAATAGTTTAGGGATAGGTTCGAGCTAAAAGAACCCCCACTAAGGATGTGGTATTACAGTCAATATGGGCGACAAAGAACACCCTAAGCTCATAAATATTGGCTCCACACTTAGAAAAGGGTAATTCCCTAGAGGGTTCTAGCCTCAAGGTGAATTAAAGAAAAGGAAAATCTATTCTAGAAAGTAAATACATTGCATGAAAGTAAATTGCATGAAAGTAAATTGCATGAAATTAAATTGCATGAAAGTAAATCTAAGCTACAAAGCAATAAATGAACAAGAAAGAAAATGAAAAGAAATAAAATAGAAACCAACAACTCCTCGATCTTAATCTAATCCTCCTTTGGTCCTTGGATTAGAAGAAGAGAAAGGAAATTGAAGGGTGAAAATTTCATTTATTGTGTAACAAAGTTACAATTTTGGAAGGTCTTCTCAATTAAGAGTGACCCTCCTCTCCAAATGGAGTTTTACAAAATATTTCACACTCAAAACACTCACCTTCACCCCTATTTATAGCCCAACGGAGTTGATGTGAACCATTGGATCAAACCTAGCCAAAAGGAAGAGAAATCCACCATTAATTCGAATCGTTGAAACCGATCGGTTGGCCGATCGGTTAGCTAACCGTTAGCCAACCGTTAGCCAACCGTTGGTCAACCGATTGGTTCCCAACCAATTTGTCTTTTCTTGATTTTTCTTCACGAATTTCTCTTGGATCAATTTGGTATCTTGGGCCTTGGTTTGTCTTCAGATTTGGGCTTCAAATATTGGTAGAAATTCAGAGAATTTGAGTCATTTGGGCTTTTATTCATTATTTCTTTATTAGCCTGCAAAATAAGATAAAAATGATTATTAGTAATATCGTTATTCATATAACATAGGTAATAAGGGTATAAAAATGTAATTAAAATGTGATAATCACACGGACAGCGGTGAAGAAGCTGATACCGAAGCCGGGCTTGATTACGATGGTGGTTTTGTTATAAATAATATTGTACCCGCTGTAATCAATCTTGATGATGAAGAATCATCGGATGAAGGTTGTAATTGGCAACTTGCCGACGAATCAATAAAAGATAATTTAGAGTACCCCTTGTCTCTAACTGATGTGATAACAGGATTATATAATGATCCTAACTTACACTTGCCAACTCGGTCATCTTGCATTACACAGAAGCAGTTCCAAGACTCCTTTGGGACGACAATCATCATCCCAGGAAAATCAAAAACTGAAAAAGATTTAGTTTATGGAAAAGGAGAAGCAGTTCCAACACCAAACCATTTCTTAGAAGGAAATGCAGATAACGACGGACCTATATTCCACAAATTCAGATATAGTCCAGAAACACTGGATATCATGAAGAAGTGGGGGTACGACTTGGCACAAGGAGAAGGTCTCTGTTTTGGAAGAGATCCTCGAGTACCGCCAAAAGCTGCCTATGTCCCGAAAGGGAAACCAGATGATTATTATGCATTCAGGAGAGGATTAGGATACACATCTTCTTCAGAAGAAGAATGTCGTTGATTAGTCAACAATCAATCCCCCAAGTCGGGAGATGGATATTCATCTAACTCGCCCCAAGATGGGATTCGATGTTAGCATCGGTGAAGTATTCAAGGGCTTGATGTCGAACATGACAACAGCCGACCCTGCTACTCTTGAGGATGATGAAGATATGCCGACATGGGAAGATCCATGGGTCCATCAACTCAAACAATAGTTTAGGGATAGGTTCGAGCGAAAAGAACCCCCCACTAAGGATGTGGTATTACAGGTCAATATGGGCGACAAAGAACACCCTAAGCTCATAAATATCAGTGGCAGTCTTCCCCCAGAAGAAAAGGAAGAGTTGATCGCTCTAATCAAAGAATATATCAACGTATTCGCCTGGAGCTACGAAGATATGCCGGGACTCGACCCTAATGTGGCGACACATCGCCTCAACATCAAAATGGATGTCAAACCTGTCAAACAACCACAAAGACGGTTTCGTCCATAGCTCTTGACAGCAATTGTCGACGAGGTAAAGAAATTGATAGAATCGGGGTTCATCAAGGAAATTCAACATCCAGATTGGGTGGCGAATATTGTCCCGGTCATGAAGAAGAACGGTTCGATTAGGATCTGTGTCGACTACAGAGACCTAAATGCCGCTGTCTCGAAGATGATTTCCGCCAATCACCGACGCCATAGTTGACAATACATGTGGATTCGAGGATGTCCTTTATGGATGGCTTTTCGGTATAATCAAATCAAGATGCACCCCGATGACGCCAAACACACAGCCGCTCAGAACTTATCAGATATTTTGCTACACGGTCATGCCGTTCGGCTTAAAGAACGCCGGCGCAACATACCAGCGAGCAATGACGAAGATTTTCCAAGATCATCTCCGAAAAATAGTCGAATGCTACGTTGACGACTTGGTCGTGAAAAGCCGTGGCAAGAGAGATCACATCAAAGATCTTACAACGGTTTTCGAGCTCATGCGAGCCCATCAGCTACAAATGAACCCTGCCAAATCCTTCCTTGGGATGTCCAGTGGCAAATTCCTTGGCTTCGTCATCACCAATAAGGGAATCCATGTCGATCCTGATAAAGTGAAGGCGATTCGAGAGTTACAACCTCCAAGAAATCTGAGAGAACTCAGGGGGTTACAGGGACGATTGGCATACATCCGACGGTTCATATCGAACCTGTCAGGAAAGTGCCAACCATTCTCAAAGTTGAACAAGAAGGGCGTGTCATTGTAGGCATCAAAAATTGCTGAAGAACCTCAAATATGACTAAATCATGAGAAGATCGAAGGACAACATCGTCAAAATCTCAAGAAATCCAACACAGGGAAAGATTGTGTCTCGCTACAGTGCGAGACACTTATGTGTGCCTCGCCACTAGCGAGACACTTTGATGTGTCTCGCGACTAGCGAGACACTTTGATGTGTCTCGCGACTAGCGAGACACTTTGATGTGTCTCGCGACTAGCGAGACACTTTGATGTGTCTCGCGACTAGCGAGACACTTTGATGTGTCTCGCGACTAGCGAGACACTTACTTGTGTCTCGCCAAATACGGTGACACCCGTAATACTTAAAATGAGCTCTCAAGGGTTTAAATCAATGCCGGTGGGGCCCACTTGACTTTATCAATGCAGAGACGCTCGACATCGCTAATAGGCGGTTACATCGCTGAAGATACCACTAGGCGTAATTTAGGCATTTAATCATGCCTAAAAAGCAGTGGAAACCGCATACAGCCTGAAGGGACGATATTGCTCGCTTGTCAACAGGCAGCCATACCGCCGCCGCCAATGGTGGCTTACACCGCCTCGCTAGTTAGCGAGGTAGCTTGGCGCGAGGCGCATCGAAGCCGCCAGCTTAACCGTGAATTTCGCACTTATGACACTTGTGTTTCAAGAGGGCACGCTTCCCAAAGACTATAAATACCTCCTACGCCCACTTCAGCGTGGGGTCGGCCATCGAAAGGGAGAGGAGATTATTTCCGAGAGAGGAGTCCTTTGGTGAATCTTGAAGATCCAAGAGTGAACTCCTCATCAAATCAAGAGCGCTCTTGAAGCTTCCTTGGGAGATTCCTCGAGATTAAGCTTTGCCTTAATTCTTGGGAAGAGTAGATATCTTACTTTGCTAAGATATTTGCTGAAGTTCTTGTTTCCTTTACTAAGCATCAACTAAACCCCGCCGATTCGACGATCGCCGCCGGTGGTCCACGGATTACGGCCCCGACACAGCAAAGTCCCACAAAATGTGAGATCTACACTTGTAGCGCCTTTTGTTCGAAGCTTGTGAGAGAGTTATTTAATTTCTTTGTAATTGAGAACCAAAAGTGTAATTTTCTCAAGTTTTACAAATGGAATCAACTTTCACCCAAACACGATGGCTAATTACAAAGGGGAGCCAACGGTTCGAGCCCGAGATCGTTGTGTCGCAGCCTTTGCAACATCAGCCGACCTCATGGTTGATGGACTAGACTACTTCTTCTATCAAGCCAAATTCAAGAGTATCTCCTCTTCCACATCGAAGACCTCCTCACCCCGCAAACATCGAGGATGTCATCTCTTAAGAGGGAGGTTCGCTCTTGTTCGCCACGCATGCAGACGCATTTCCTCTCAACAATATCTCAACCGATTCGACGAAGAGAGCTCGCCAAAGACGACGCCAAAAGATGGCTCGCCAATTCGCCAAGGCTCGAGTCGACGGATGGAGTTCACTATCAACTCACGGATCAAAGGCATCAACAAACCGCAATCTCTCAATCCGTCGGCCTCCTCCCAGGAAGAATGGGTTCTTGTCAAAAGGACCCGATTGACCAAGAAGGAGCGCCAAAACGCCGCGGCACGCTTTGCTCGAAAGCATCGCTATTGTTCGCAAGGCGCAAGAGTCAAAAGCAACCCAAAGAACGCTCAAAATCGCCAAGCATGGATCCCGGTCGACATCAAAATCGGTTTCAAGAGTCCGCCTCGCCAACAGCTTTCACGAGACATAGAATCGCCAAGGCCAGACAGTTCAGCCGCCGCCAACAACGGTAAGTAAATCGCCCGCCAGCCGAGACAACATGAATTGCCTCGCCAATGCAGGCAGCCCTCCATGCATTGACAAAAATGGGCTTTTCCTTTCTTCTCCTCGCTATGTGATCAACCATTAAGTCGGAACCGACAACCAAGTTGTTTAGTCGTCTTGGCTCATAGCTAGATTTGTGTGTCTCTATGTTTAGACATCTTGATGTGTCTCACACTAGCGAGACACTTTACTTGTGTTCCGCCAAACACGGTGACACCCGTAATACTTAAAATGAGCTCCAAGGGTTTAAATCAATGTCAGGGGCCCACTTGACTTTATCAATGCAGAGACGCTCGCATCGCGCATAGGCTACATCGCGAAGATACCACTAGGCGTAATTTAGGCATTTAATCATGCCCAAAAAGTGAAACCGCCAAGAAATTGGAGGGATCATTGCTCGCCACGGTGAGGAAACCATACTCGGGCCACAGTAGTAGCACACTAGTTAGCGAGGCAGCCGCAGGCAGGCAGCCTCACGCCACTTAATCAGAAATTCTCGCACTTATGACACTTGTGTTTCAAGAGGGCACGCTTCCCAAAGACTATAAATACCTCCACGCCCACTCTTCAAGGGGCTCGGCCATCGAAGTTATTTCCAGAGAGGAGTCCTTTGGTGAATCTTGAAGATCCAAGAGTGAACTCCTCATCAAATCAAGAGCGCTCTTGAAGCCTTTGGGAGATTCCTCGAGATTAAGCTTTGCCTTAATTCTTGGGAAGAGTAGATATCTTACTTTGCTAAGATATTTGCCGAAGTTCTTGTTTCCTTTAAGCATCAACTAAACCCCGCCGATTCGACGATCGCCGCCGGTGGTCCACGGATTACGCCCCATTAGTGCAAAGTCCCACAAAATGTGAGATCTACACTTGTAGCGCCTTTTGTTCGAAGTTTGAGAGAGTTATTTAATTTCTTTGTAATTGAGAACCAAAGTGTAATTTTCTCAAGTTTTACAAATGGAATCAACTTTCACCCAAACACGATGGCATTACCATGTGGGAGCCAACGCTCGAGTCAGATCGCTGTGTCACTCTGCACCGATCAAAGCCAACCATGGTTGATGGACTAGACTACTTCTTCTATCAAGCCAAATTCAAGAGTATCTCTCCTCTTCCACATCGAAGACCTCCTCACCCCGCAAACATCGAGGATGTCATCTCTAAGAGGGAGGTTCGCTCTTGTTCGCCACGCATGCAGACGCATTTCCTCTCAACAATATCTCAACCGATTCGACGACGAGAGCTCGCCAAAGACGACGCCAAAAGATGGCTCGCCAATTCGCCAAGGCTCGAGTCGACGGATGGAGTTCACTATCGAACTCACGGATCAAAGGCATCAACAAACCGCACTCTCAACTGGCCGCGACTCTCCAAGGAAGAATGGGTTCTTGTCAAAAGGACCCGATTGACCAAGAAGGAGCGCCAAAACGCCGCGGCACGCTTTGCTCGAAAGCATCGCTATTGTTCGCAAGGCATAAGAGTCAAAAGCAACCCAAAGAACGGCTCAAAATCGCCAAGCATGGATCCCGGTCGACATCAAAATCGCTTCAAGAGTCCGCCTCGCCAACAGCTTTCGCCGAGACAAGAATCGCCAGCCAGACAGCTCGAGCCGCCTCGCCAAATGTAGGTAGGTAAACCGTCTCGCCACAGACAACATGAATTGCCTCGCCAACAACAGGCAGCCTCCATGCATTGACAAAAATGGGCTTTTCCTTTCTTCCACTTCTCCTGCTATGTATCAACCATTAAGTTCGAACCGGCTAACCAAGTTGTTTAGTCGCCTTGGTCCATAGCCGAAATAAAAGCAAGGTTCCAGTGAAGAAACGCTTGATTACCCAGCCGTAAGAGTCTTGAGCGAAATAAATATCCCGTGTCTCTAGAATTCCAATTGCATCTCGCTTGAGCATCCCACAAGGTCCACGAAGTCCGCCGAGAAGAATAAGTTGAGGCAAGTGACTCGCAAAATCACGAGAGATGACCGGACCCTCGTGATTCATACGTAGCAACTTCGTGATGACGGCCAAGCGACGGAAGTTGTCTCAAGTCAAAGAGTCGATGTCCCTAAAAGAAGACGGTCCTCCACTAAGGACAACGCTACACTTGGGGTGGAAGTGCAATTTGTAATAACCCACACCAACCATATCATCAGTCGGGGTAGCAACACACCTAAAGAGAACGATCGACTAAATAGATTGCTCTTGCTCGTGTGCAAAATTGATTAAGACATGGTTATCGATGTGCCTGCTTTTGAGTCGAACGCCACCCACAAAGAGCTTCAAGATTCTAACGCTCTCAAGAACGGAAAATCAAGCCACAGCCAAGACGACGCCGAAGAAGAAAGAGATCGCATCCAGCTTGATGAGTTTCCGGCGACTATCAACATGGTGAATAAAGGAAAGGACCGCGACGGATTCAGATCCCGACTTCACCCCGGAGGAAAGGTTGGGTCTAAGATTTCTCAAAGAATGTCTCGTTACAATTGCGAGCTGCCCAACGATCGACTATAGAAGGATGCATGAGGGAGAGTCATCCGATGACTAAGCTCCGACATCAATTCGGCGATAGCTTCCGGCGACACAATGTCAAGTGTTGGTTGTCATCCCGCAGAAGCTTTTACCATTACCCCGATGTCCCGCTCAAATGTTACAAGAAGCCTTAGCCAAGCAAAGAGAAGAGCTTAAGGTCAAATGAGAACAGAGATGGAGCTAGCCATGCAACAGATGAGGGAGTTGCAAACCCAAACGGTTGCACAACCCGGTCCACCAACACCAATCCAAATAACAAGGTGGAGTTACCCACCATAATGCTCATAATGTCGAAGACAGCGATTCGAGATTGATGAACATATTTATGCCGATCAACCTCCAAAGAAAGTCGATCCGATGCTCAAGGTGGAATGGTCCAATTCTTCCTATTGGAAGCCATCCAAAACAAGGGAAGAATGATAGCGAGAGGATGAAAGAGCTTGAAGATAAAATCAATGCTTTGATGTCCACACAGAAGTCAAAAGGACCGTATCCCGTGTCCATATCCTAGAGAGTGGGATTCAATCCCTTACCTTGAAATTCAATTTGATCAACTTCACGCCATTTGACGGAGAGGGTCACCTTCACAACACGATCTACTTCAAATCACATTTGGGGTGATTTCGGAAGCGAGCCTTTGATGGTTCGGTCATTCGTCGGTACTTTTCAAGGAGCTACCTTCGATTGGTATCAAGACTCAAGGCCGGAGTATTAACCGGGAGGACATGGAAAGTTCTTTTCTCGGCAACTTCTTGATGGCGACACGAAGTCTCAATTGGAACTCTCCTAGGCAGCGAGAAAGGTGGGGAGACAATCGACACCTTCGTTAAGCAATTCCGCAATAAAGCCGTGGAATTGCGTGGATCCACCATCAAGAGTTCATATTGAAGACTTGCCACAACAATCTTTCTATAGAATTCTTTGGAAGTCATGGGGTCGCCCCACCAACTACATGGAAAGATCTAAAAATACGAGGAGAACAAGCGAGCGTTTCCTCGGAAGGAAGAAAGGCTGAAAGAGGCAAAATGGCGGTGACCCCTCGAAGTAAATTTTTCCTCTCGTAATAGAGGAAAGGCATCCGGATCGCCGATAGTCAAGCATCGCGAACCACGACCGCCAAAAGCTTTTAAATCGAATTCCACAGACATACTCTTTCAAAGGCGAAGAGGTTCCAATCATCTTCAAACACCTTCTTGATAACAACAAAATCAAGTTGCCTCCGATTACAAATCAAGAGGAGGTCGACAAAACTTCGGACCCTAAATGCGTGCGTGCAGGATCCTCCATCCTACAAAGGATTGCTTAGCTCTCAAGGCCATCATCCAAGCCTTGTTGAAGCCGCGCCTTAACGCCAAATAAGTCGAATCAAATATGACTCCGACGGTATCACAGTATAAGCTGCTCCCTCGCTCAGAGCAGTGCTCACGAGTATAAGCGCTCCCTCGTACTCTCCGGGTATCTGATATAATTGCTCCCTTTCCTCCGATGAGTTTAAGAGGTTAAACTGCTCTTCCTTCTTATTCCAATAAGAATATGAGTATAAACTATTCTAAAATGAATGCAACCCAGTTTTGCAAAGAAAAGCTGGGGGTGGATAATCCATGAACGAGAGGTCCACTTCCACATTGAGCAATCAAACCTTCCTACAGTTAGGATTGTCTCAAAAATTCCTATCCTGGTCAAACCTTCCTACAGTTAGGACCACAGTCAAAATCCCCTCTCGATTCTTTCCATGAACGAGAGGTCCACTTCCACATTGAGCAATCAAACCTTCCTACAGTTAGGATTGTCTCAAAAATTCCTATCCTGGTCAAACCTTCCTACAGTTAGGACCATGGTCAAAATCCTCTCAATTCCTTCCATGAGCGAGAGGTCCACTTTCGATTGAGCGATCAAACCTTCCGATAGTTAGGATCGTCTCCAAAACTCCTATCGATCAAACCTTCCTACAGTTAGGATCATTTTAAAATTTTCACTCCCACTTGGTCAAACCTTCCTCTGATTAGGACCACGGACAAAATCCTCTCGATTCCATCCATGAGCAGAGAGGTCCACTTCCACATTGAGCAATCAAACCTTCCTACGCTTAGGATTGTCTCAAAAATTCCTATCTGGTCAAACCTTCCTACGGTTAGGACCATGGTCAAAATCCCTCTTGATTCCTTCCATGAGCGAGAGGTCCACTTCAGTTGAGCGATCAAACCTTCCGATAGTTAGGATCGTCTCCAAAACTCCTATCGATCAAACCTTCCTCTGATTAGGATCATTTTAAAATTTTCACTCCCACTTGGTCAAACCTTCCTACAGTTAGGACCACGGACAAAATCCTCTCGATTCCATCCATGAGCGAGAGGTCCACTTCCACATTGAGCAATCAAACCTTCCTACAGTTAGGATTGTCTCAAAAATTCCTATCTGGTCAAACCTTCCTCTGATTAGGACCATGGTCAAAATCCCCTCTCGATTCTTTTATGAATGAGAGGTCTACTCCAACAAAGGGTTCGTTTTAGCCGAGAGAAAACACAAACAAGCCGCAATAATGACCGATGTTTCTCAAGGCATTCAATGCAATGGCGATGACTTTCAAGATGAAGATGATTAGTCCAAAATCGACTTCGACATTTCAACCAATCCAAATACAAATGTAACAGTTATTGATCCCAAAGTATGGTCACGACGACGCCAGAGCCGTGGTTCAAAACCGGCAAAACACGGCCCCTTCTACAAAGTTCAACGTCAACGTAAGCAAGATCTTATCCAGTATTCCGCACTTCGATAAAATACGAGGAGTCCAAAACTTTGGAGGGTATCTGTAGGCATCAAAATTCTTTGAAGAACCTCAAATATGACTAAATCATGAGAAGATCGAAGGACAACATCGCCAAAATCTCAAGAAACCCAACACAGAAAAGATTGTGTCTGCTTCTGATCGGGAGACACTTATGTGTGCCTCGCCACTAGCGAGACACTTTGATGTGTCTCGCGACTAGCGAGACACTTTGATGTGTCTCGCGACTAGCGAGACACTTTGATGTGTCTCGCGACTAGCGAGACACTTTGATGTGTCTCGCGACTAGCGAGACACTTTGATGTGTCTCGCGACTAGCGAGACACTTTGATGTGTCTCGCGACTAGCGAGACACTTTGATGTGTCTCGCGACTAGCGAGACACTTTGATGTGTCTCGCGACTAGCGAGACACTTTGATGTGTCTCGCGACTAGCGAGACACTTTGATGTGTCTCGCGACTAGCGAGACACTTTGATGTGTCTCGCGACTAGCGAGACACTTTGATGTGTCTCGCGACTAGCGAGACACTTTGATGTGTCTCGCGACTAGCGAGACACTTTGATGTGTCTCGCGACTAGCGAGACACTTTGATGTGTCTCGCGACTAGCGAGACACTTTGATGTGTCTCGCGACTAGCGAGACACTTTGATGTGTCTCGCGATAGTTAGGATCGTCTCCAAAACTCCTATCGATCAAACCTTCCTACGGTTAGGATCATTTTAAATTTTCACTCCCACTTGGTCAAACCTTCCTACGGTTAGGACCACGGACAAAATCCCTCTCGATTCCATCCATGAGCGAGAGGTCCACTTCAATTGACGATCAAACTTTCCGACAAGAAGGATCGCTCCAATTTCTATCATGGTCAAACCTTCCTACGATTAGGACCATGGTCAAAATCCCCTCTTGATTCCTTCCATGAGCGAGAGGTCCATTTCAGATTGAGCGATCAAACCTTCCGATAGTTAGGATCGTCTCCAAAACTCCTATCGATCAAACCTTCCTACGGTTAGGATCATTTTTAAATTTTCACTCCCACTTGGTCAAACCTTCCTACGATTAGGACCATGGTCAAAATCCCCTCTTGATTCCTTCCATGAGCGAGAGGTCCACTTCAATTGAGCGATCAAACTTTCCTACAAGAAGGATCGCCTCCAATTTCTATCATGGTCAAACCTTCCTACGATTAGGACCATGGTCAAAATCCCCTCTTGATTCCTTCCATGAGCGAGAGGTCCATTTCAGATTGAGCGATCAAACCTTCCGATAGTTAGGATCGTCTCCAAAACTCCTATCGATCAAACCTTCCTACGGTTAGGATCATTTTTAAATTTTCACTCCCACTTGGTCAAACCTTCCTACGATTAGGACCACGGACAAAATCCCTCTCGATTCCATCCATGAGCGAGAGGTCCACTTCAATTGACGATCAAACTTTCCTACAAGAAGGATCGCTCCAATTTCTATCATGGTCAAACTTTCCTACAGTTAGGACCATGGTCAAAATCTTCTCGATTCTTTTTATGAATGAGAGGTCTACTCCAACAAAGGGTTCGTTTTAAGCCCCAGAGAAAACACAAACAAAGCTGCAATAATGGTGATGTTTCTCAAGGCATTCAATCGCAACCAAGCGATGACTTTCAAGATGAAGATGATTAGTCCAAAATCGACTTGACATTTCAACCAATCCAAATACAAATGCAGTTATTGATCCCAAAGTATGGTCACGACGACGCCAGAGCCGTGGTTCAAAACCGGCAAAACACGGCCCCTTCTACAAAGTTCAGCGAGCGAAGCAAAGCATCTTATCCAAAGTATTCCGGACCCTCGATAAAATACGGAGAGTCGAAAACTTTGGAGGGTATCTGTAGGCATCAAAATTGCCAAGAACCTCAAATATGACTAAATCATGAGAAGATCGAAGGACAACATCGCCAAAATCTCAAGAAACCCAACACAGAAAAGATTGTGTCTCGCTACAAGGCGAGACATTTATGTGCCTCGCCACTAGCGAGACACTTTGATGTGTCTCGCGACTAGCGAGACACTTTGATGTGTCTCGCGACTAGCGAGACACTTTGATGTGTCTCGCGACTAGCGAGACACTTTGATGTGTCTCGCGACTAGCGAGACACTTTGATGTGTCTCGCGACTAGCGAGACACTTACTTGTGTCTCGCCAAATAATGGTGACACCCGTAATACTTAAAATGAGCTCGAAGGGTTTAAATCAATCTGGTGGGGCCCACTTGACTTTATCAACGCAGAGACGCTCGACACGCAATAGGCGTTACATCGCCAAGATACTTCACTAGGCGTAATTCTAGGCATTTAATCATGCCTAAAAGCAGGGAAACCGCTACAGCACCGGCGGACGATATTGCCTCGCTGTCGTACAGGTTTCATACCGCCGCCACCAATAGGTAGCCATTAACCGCCGCTAGTTAGCGAGGTAGCCTATGCCAGGCACTCGAAAGCCGCTTAATCAGAATTTCTGCACTTATGACACTTGTGTTTCTGAAGAGGGCACGTTTCCCAAAGACTATAAATACCCTCCTACGTCCACTTGGGCAGGGGGTCGGCCATCAGAAAGGGAGAGGAGATTATTTCCAGAGAGAGGAGTCCTTTGGTGAATCTTGAAGATCCAAGAGTGAACTCCTCATCAAATCAAGAGCGTTCTTGAAGCTTCCTTGGGAGATTCCTCGAGATTAAGCTTTGCCTTAATTCTTGGGAAGAGTAGATATCTTACTTTGCTAAGATATTTGCTGAAGTTCTTATTTCCTTTGCGAAGCATCAACTAAACCCCGTCGATTCGACGATCGCTGCTCGGTGGTCCACGGATTACGCCGCCCCAAGACAGCAAAGTCCCACAAAAAACAGGAGATCTACACTTGTAGCGTCTTTTGTTCGAGTTTGTGAGAGAGTTATTTAATTTCTTTGTAATTGAGAACCAAAAGTGTAATTTTCTCAAGTTTTACAAATGGAATCAACTTTCGACCCAAACAGTCATTTATTTGGGACGATGCTTGCTAGAAGGCATTTGAGGAGATAAAATCGTATCTCTCTAAACCTCCCGTTCTTGTCGCACCGCAGTCAAGAAAGCCGTTCTTGATTTACATCAAAGCCATCGACCACTCGCTGAGCCTTTACTTGGCGCAAGACGACGATACGGTCGTGAACAAAGTGTATTACCTAAGCCGGACATTAGTCGGCGCTGAGTCTCGATACCCAATGGTTGAGAAGCAGTGCCTTGTATTAGTGTTCGCGATTCAGAAGATGCGGCACTATTTAGTCGGACAGACAATTTATGTCATCTCCAACGTAAATCCGGTACGAATATTCATGACCTAGCCGGCCTCTATGAGTTGGCGTTTGGCAAAATGGGCCTTACTCTTGTCCCAGTATGACTTGCAGTTCAAACAACAGAAATCGGTCAAAGGACAAGCTATTTGTGATCTCCTGGCTGCCAACCCGACGACGGATGCAGCTAATTTATATGATGATCTTCCAGATGAAGTCCACGAAGTCAACACTACAACGCACCAGCAAATATGGAGGTTGTATTTTGACGGGGCTTCTCGAGCTACCAACGTGGCAAGTGCCCCCGGATGTTCTAAGATATCCGCTGGAGTCGGGGTTGTCTTAGTTTCCCCGGGGAATCATGTCATGCCCCGTGCTTATTCGCTCACTGAACCTTGCTCCAATAACATGGCCGAATACAACGCGCTACTTATCGGACTTAGTTTCGCCAAAGAGCTGGGGGTTGAATACCTCGAAGCGTACGGCGATTCACAACTGATAGTCAGACAGATCCGAGGAGACTACGAAGTCAGGAATCCTGATCTAATTCCCTATCATCAGGTAGCCATTGAAATGGCAGACTCATTCGAAGAGTTCTTTATCGAATACATCCCACGTCTTCAGAACGCTTACGCGGATGCATTGGCGGCGTTAGCGATTTCAGCGCGACCTCACGAGACCGAACAACCGTTACGTCAGACTCATCAACTCTTCGTACCAATATACGATGAGGTACAAGAAGACAAGGAGGTAGTTACCAAAGAGGTATATACGACCCAAACTAAATTGGAGCCCCGAGATTGGCGCTTTCCTATCATCGACTACGTCTTGCATGGTATTCTGCCACAAGACGTGAAGGAGAGAGAGTCAATCCGGCGAAGAGCTCCAAGATTCTTTTACGACACAGAGACCCAGATGTTATATCGTCGAGGGTATGATGGTCTGTTACTCCGGTGCCTTTCAAACAAAGAGGCGGAGGAGGTCCTTCGGGAAGCACACGGAGGTGAATATGGTGCACACCAGCCTGGTCCCAAACTCTACGATCGTATCAGGAGAATGGGATACTTTTGGCCAACAATGATTAACGACGCAGTCGTGTACGCGCGGAAATGCCACGCATGTCAAATTCACGCGAATTATATGCATCAGCCTCCAGAGCAGTTGCATCCTTCGGCTACATCCTGGCCATTCGAGACATGGGGAATGGATGTCATAGGTCCCATCTTTTCTCCATCAGTCAAAGGCGATCAATTTATTCTAGCGATCACCGATTACTTCTCCAAGTGGGCTGAAGCAATCCCGCTAAAAGAAGTAAAAGCAAATACCGTCATCAAGTTTATCAAACACCATGTTATCTACTGACACGGTGTTCCAAGGCGGATCGTATATGATAACGGTCCCCAATTCATTAGTAATTCCTTCATTAGGTTTTGTGAAAAGTTCAAGATACAAGACGTCTCGTCGACAGCCTATAATCCAGCTGCAAATGGATTAGCCGAGGCATTCAACAAGACGATTATCAAAATTTTGTCGAAGCTTGTGAAAAATAACAAGCGAGACTGGGATGATAAACTCGGAGAAGCACTCTGGGCATATCGCACAACGGTACGTACGCCAACAGAGCCACTCCGCATTCTCCGGGTCTACGCGTGAAGCGCCTCCGCTAGAAATGGATTCCGTCACTCCGTATCGCCCTTGCAACGGAGATGACAATTGAAGAACAACATCAGAAACGTCTCGAGGAACTTGAGATGTTGGATGAAAAGCGCCTGGAAGCTCAACAATGCATTGAGTTCTACCAAGCTAGAATGTCGAGGGCTTTCAACAAGAAAGTTCGACAGAGAACCTTTAATGAGGGAGATTTAGTCCTTGCTGCTCGACGGCCTATAATCCTCAACTCCAAGAAGAAAGGTAAATTTGAACCCAAATGGGAAGGACCGTTTATAATAGACACAGTCTATTCAAACGGTGCATATCGCCTTATCACACAGAATGGCGATCGGCAATTAATGCCGATAAATGGAAAGTTTCTGAAAAAGTATTATCCTTAGTACATTCAGGATAACCCATTTTGATGGGAAGTTCCTCAGAGAATATCTCACTCATTTTCTTGAGGATAACCCTAAGTTATTTTATTTTCCTCCAAAATTTTCTCACCGATCAAATTCATTGACGGTGGGCCCACTAAAAATCTCTCTGGTCCAACCACCAGCAAAATCCCCTCTCGATTCCTTCCACGAACGAGAGGTCCACTTTCAAATTCTGGTTAGCAATCCTACAAAAGTGAAAGCTATCCGTACCCTTCCAAGATTCTCAGAGTGGAGACCCCACTCTTAGTTTCTCATCGGGAAATAGAATACATTCTTCCTTTCCCACATTCACCTGGAGATAGGACACATCCTTCCACTTCAGAAGCAAGAGATAGAATACATTCTTCCTCTCTTGTCCTAGATTCTCGGAGTGGAGATCCCACTCTTAGTTTCACCTTTCAAGATTCTCAAAGTGGAAATCCCACTTTTAGTTTCTTTCACTGGAAACAGGACAAAAATCCTTCCTTTCCAGCACCCGGAGATAGGAGACAAGATCCTCCTTCCTCTCCACCTTCGGGAAATAGAATACATTCTTCCTTTCCCACCTCAATCAATCTTAACCCGGTTCAGTCGTTCTCCGGTCAAAAGAAGACACCAAGTTCCGTCTTGGGGAAGTTTATCCTGAATCCTAAGCAAGGATAAAACCTACGCCTAACATGCGTTGCTGGTTAAGTTCTTAGCCGCTTTTTAAAGAAGGAAAAAAGAACAAAAGCCCGCATATTTAAGATTGCGGCAGGTTGTTAACACACACCTCAATCCACACCTCACCCGTGTGGGGAATTTTATCCCGAAGCCTAAGTAGGGATAAAGCCAACGCCTCACACGCGTTGCCGGTTTAGTCTTTTTCCGATTGAAGAAGATACCAAGATTCATCTTGGGGAATTTTTATCCCGAAGCTCTAAGAAGGGATAAAGCCAACGCCTCACACGCATTGCTGGTTTAGTCTTTTACCGATGAATGAAAGACACCAGAATACCAGTCTGGGGAATTTGATCCCGAAGCCTAAGAAGGGATTTAGCCGACACCTTATACGCGTCGCCGATGGGTTAGTCTTCCCGTGAAAAAGACAAAGTCTACGTATTCAACATCGTAGCATCGAGAATTTCATTCTTTCACCACAACGTCACGTGCGGAACGGATTTAGATAATCCGCACGCTAGCCCAACTCAAACGGTAGTTGGTAAAGGCTAATCAAATTCGTTGAAGGCTGGGGATTAGCCAATAACCCTGAAGCCGATGCCTAACACGCATCGCCGGTTAGTCTCGTATCCGTAAAAGAAGACAAAGTCTATGTATTCAATATCATAGCATCAAGTCTAAGAGAATTTTATTCTTTTAGCTAACGTCACGTATGAACGGATTTAGATAATCCGCACGCTAGCCCGGTTCAAACGGTAATCGGTAAAGGCTTATCAAATCCGTTGATGGCTGAGGATTTGCCAAAAATCCTATAAATATTATGGTTAATTATTTCTGACGAAATAAAAGAATCATAATTAAAGCATAAAAGAGGAAAGAAACACGTTTTATTGATAAAAGACTGAAGTTACAAGTTCTCTAAACATCAAATTTGTGACAGCAAATTTGCTGCTTTAACTCAGATACTTTATTGAGGAAAGCTTGTTGAAGTTCCTCCTGAAGCTCGGCCCTAAAAGTCTCCTCGCTGCTATTAAGGGTCTTTGCGGTCTCCTCCTCGACTTCGACCAGCTTCTACTTCGAGAACTCAAGCTTCTCGGACATGACTGCAAGAGTCTCCTCCTTGTTGGTATTCGTCAGCTTCAAAATAATCAGACTCTCCCTCGCCGCTTGAAGTTCCTGTTCGAGCTCTACTATCCTCGCTTCTCCAGCAGCGACGCAAGATTGAAAATGTCCCACGGAAGATGAAGCTTCAGCAACAGCAATCTCCAAATGATGTACCTGGTCTCGCTGAGTCTGAACTTCGAGTCCAGTGATAACACGAGCATCACGCCAAGCCGCGCAGCTCTCGCGCTCCATCTCTATATATGAAGATAGTCCGGCTGCCTCAAAATCCTGTAGACTCTGGAGCTTAACCTCCAAATGGTCGAGATCATCGGCGACGGCCTGGGCTAACTCTGGATAACCCGCATCTCGTATCATGGTTACCCTAGAGTCGAGGAATGGTCGGAACTGACGGAGAGAAAGTCTGGTGCTGAGAAGTGTGTCGATCACTGTGGCTAAATAAGAGAAGAATGAATGAACTTCCACACGGAGGATAAGCCGGGATGGATCGTCGTCAGATATCAGGGCTCTCACTGAGTCACGGAGTGTCACTATAGGCCCTGCGGGAGGGATAAGAGGTTTTAAATACTCCCAAACCGAGAGATCAAGATGGTCGACAGCAGGGGCCTTACCTGAACAAACAGCTTCCTGCTCTAATAGACCGGGTGGAGGAACATCAGGGCGCCGCCAGTCAGCAGACGATGCCTCAACCCGCATCGCAGATATTGACGGTTGCAGCAGCTGACTCCGGAAGAGTAACAGGAGGAAGAGTCCCTGCCATTAAGCAAGATACATATTTTTCTTTTAATCATAGAAGTACTAGTCAAAGTTGAATAGTCTTATGATTATCAGAAAGGGATTTATACCTTCAAGGGAATCAGCCTCGATATCCCTGGGAATTCCTAGATCAGGCTCAGTATTGCCAGGAGGAGGAACGTCTCGGGGTAAGTCACGCATCAAATCCTCAAAGTCCTCCATCGAAAAAGCTGACATAAGAGCGAGAAGTATAGATGTGAGTTGCAGGAAAACAAATTTCGTGTCTTTGCATGTTGCTATCCAGATAAGAAAAAGTACCAGTGTTAGATGTGCATGGATTCTCCGATCCAGGTCCTATGTTGGTATTCTCAGGCTCTCCTGCCATAGCTCCGAGTACTTGCTCCATGAAACTGGACTCGGCAAAGTCAGGGAGGGGAAAATCAAAATTGGTGTCGCCACCAAATTCTCCTACACAAGGGAAAAATCGTGAGATTTATAAAGAGCCAAATGATCAGAAAGATTACGGATCAGTCGAGTATTACCTTTATTGCTGGCAGAGTCTTCGCTCGTCGAATCCAAGATAATGGTCCTAGAAGCAGGGCGAGGTTTGTGAGCCAATTTCTTTCGCTTAGAGGGAGTTCCATTGCGGGGTTTGTCTCCATTGCAGGGCGGACCGCTTCGCTTCGTATTCCCGAAGGATAAATCGAGTCGACCGATATCATAAGAAGGGAATAATAAGATTAAAGGAGAGAGTACCAGAGTTCTCTTCATGAGTTGCAATTTCCTCCTGGTCATCTCCTGAAGTATCAGTCGCGAAACTATGAATCTCCCCATCGGACACATGCGATTTGTGGAGTCTGGCGGCGCTTCTTACGTGCGGCGGCCTCTGAGCGGCGAGTGTCAGCTCGGGAAGCCTCTTCAGCCTTCAGTTCGTCAAGGGACTTCACAGGAACGAGCTCACTGGCAGCCAAAAGCCAACTGCAGTATAGATATGTCGACTCTAACTTACGATCAGTACCTGGGAGGCTAAATTTAGTGTCGGTATAACCCGCCACACTCCACAACCATGCCCGGACACCGTCAATCAACCCGCCACGAGTCTGGAGCTCCCGGTTCGGGTTCCCAACGTAAAGTTGGTCATAACCGAATTGACGAGCGAAACGAGAAGGGAAATAAGGCTCAATGTAACACTCGTTTCTCACTCGGAAAATAAGATAACACGGTGGGATGTTGACCAATTAAGCGACCAACATCAAGTAAAGTCCGGTTCATCTTATGTCTCTCCCCATCAATCAAAGACTCCCCATACTGACCAGAGAACCGGGGAAAATATCTGGAGAAGACCCAACCCTTGTGGATCTGCAGTTGCCTGCGAACTCCTAAGAATCCGCGCCCTTGCCACTTACATTCCTCTAAAGATTGAAGAAATGGGACAGATGGATCTGCAAGCTTCGGCGTTGTCATCATATCAGGTCGATGAAGAACAAACCAGGCCATCAAGTAGGTGTACGGGAGTTCCACCTTGACATGAGGAATCTCATCTGACGGTTTATTTTTCCTCTGAGTAAAGGCAGTGGCTATTTGACGAAGTCCCCGATGAATGTTAGCCACCATCACTGGAAGAAGAGACAACTCCTTCTTATGAGCAAGCTGAACTGTAGGATAGAGTACCTCTAACGGCAAAGCGTCGCTAGGCTGACACGGCATCACACATTTCTTCAACTAGATGGCGAGGAAACCGGCTAAGAGAGTCATCGGCCGGATGGGTTTTACTGCATGCCATAAGAAGGTCGAGAATTTGGTCCCTGCTGGAAAACCATACTCGGTACTACTCGGGGTATAATACTTAGTGTCGGACTTTTCGATCAACTCATTAACCTCTGAAGGGGTAGAAGGAGCCAATTCACAAATCTGCTCATCAGAATCATCCTCCAGATGTTTGAACAAATAATTGGCGAACTGCTTCAGACTTATAATTGACTTCCTTTTTACTGACGGCTCTATCTGTGCTAGGGCAATGTGATAATGGCATGTGAGGTCCCACAGAGTGTCGTAACGGTCAGGCATAGTATCCTTCAATCGACCCAATTCTAGGCCCGAAGGGAAGTATTCCTGATATAGCATCCTTCCCATAGGTAAACCCGAGACACGATGCATCTCGTGCAAGGCTAATCCAAGCTCGCCATGCCTGGTCAAGAAGGTGTTCGAATCAGGATCATAGAGCTCAGATAAAGCGAAGAAGTGGTTGGTACTGATCGGAAGCCCATACATGGTGGCACGAATCGCGGCGTATAAACCACAGGCACGAAGTTCCTCGCCCCATCGGCCAAGAACGTGACTAGTCAAACGAGTCCACCAGAGCTTATCTGCAGAATGAACCCAGCCAAAGAATCTATGACCAGATGCCGGCATCTCCCGTCCCAACAGGGCAAGGCGGTTCTTCAAAGTCTGACCAGTGACAAAATGCTCGTCACGAGGCGAAGAGTCCAGTCCCAATATACCGTGGTGTACCGATAACTCGCCTCTCGAAAGTGAACCAGGAACCGACTGATGGGTGATAAACCCGCAATGAATGCTGTCACACTCCTCTATCAGGCGCCACGACATCTTCCATGCGACGCCCTGATGCCGTAACTCAGTCAAACAACGGTGATGAGGAATCCAAGGGAGATATAAGAATCCACCATCATCCTTGTGCAACCATTGCTCACTCTAAATGAAAGCCGTATCTGGGTCCTCAACGGAGTCGCCAAACAAATAGTCCGTCTTGCCCAAAGGCTGAGAAGAACCAGTAATCTTCGAGTGGCGCGTCAGTCATCAGCGACCTCAACACACGAAGACCTCCTCCAGAAACTAATTGGGTCACCTCCGTGGGCGCATCCAGTCTAAACTGGGGAGAAATAAGAATAGTGGGGTCATCAGAGGAGGAGAAGTGGTCACCACGACGTCCGTCAACCGCATGGGAAGGAAGCGCACCAGAGGGATACTCAACTAAAAAAAATGAATGAAATCAGAAGGAGTCAGAACCCAGCAAAAATACATATAAGACGTTGAATTCATTTCATGAGATTTGTGAGATAGAGTCACGGCCTTATAACGGGAAAATCGATGCCGAACGCACTACGGGTTCGCTGAATGATATACTTCGTCACATAAAATGATGAAGTATTCTATCCATTTGACCGTAGTACGTCACAGAATTGCTCCTGTCGTTTGCCAAAATATAAGCGTCGATCCTCACGAAGGAGGAGTCAAGGCTATATAAGCGTCGATCCTCACGAAGGAGGGATCAAGGCTATACGGGCGTCGTTCCCCACGAAGGAGGAATCAAGGCCATGCAATATATGAATGCAAGTCGTGAATGAGCAATTTAACATGAAAATCTCACCAGCAAATGATGGTGGCACGTCATCGCGAGACGGAGTAGACGGTCGGCTCCTCGGAGCGCGTGATCTTCCCGACGACATCGGAAGCTGCAAAAACACGACGAAAAGTCAAATACGCAGCTGAAAATCGGCAAATATAGCATCAAAAAGTCCCGTTTGGTCAGGTCATGGTCTATCAATCATGACTGGAGCATCAACGGACATGTCAACAAGAACAACGGACGACCGCACCCGTCCGAGGGTGCCAGTGGCGAGCCGGTCAGCAACCGGCCGGCGCTGGCCAGCCACCGCCGGCGTCACCGGACCTCCGCCGCCATCTGAACTCCGACGCTGACACCCCGGGGTGAGTTCTTCTCCTCCCTTGCATGCATGCAACAACAAAAAAAAAGAAAGAAAGAAGAAGAAAGAAGAAAGAAGAAGGAAAAGAAAAGAAGAGGAGAAGAAATTTTTACAAACCATAGCCTCGTGCTCATACCTCGTAATTTGAGAGAGACGAGATGGCGCAAGGCGGGAAGGAAACACAGAGAAGGGGAGGGCCGGCCTAGGTCAGAGAAGAGAGGGAACTATGGGTATTTATAACAATCTCATATGGATCCAATCCTCTTTGAATAAGGAGTCCTATTGTGCAACAAGTAGGAATTCTAATTGGAGCCCAATTAGATATCTAGAAGGAATCCAAATCAGCCCAATAACTCATCCATCCTCTCTCACAAATATTTGGAAGAGTTTTAGCCGGCTCAATTTTCCAAATATTTCCCCACGTTGCCTAATCCTACTCCAAATAGGATTACGAGTATAAACTGTTTCCTAATTTGTCGAGAAGTTCCCGGAAGAATATTTCCATAAAAAATATACTTAGGGATAACTTCGATAAGCCCATGGTAAAATCATGGCGACACCAATCAGCGTCGCTAATCCTACTCCAAATAGGACTACAGTATAAACTGTTTCCTAATTTGTCGAGAAGTTCCGGAAGAATATTTCCATAAAAATATTCTTAGGGATAACTTCGATAACCCTCAATTTCCTCCCATGTGGAACCTCAAAGAGATAAATTGATGAATTCGACAAGGCTTATATTGGCCGGACAACGCGATCTACCTTGAAAGAATTCCTCCCATGTGGAACCTCAAAGAGAGATAAATTGATGAATTCGACAAGGCTTATATTGGCCGGACAACGCGATCTACCTTGAAAGAATTCCTCCCATGTGGAACCTCAAAGAGATAAATTGATGAATTCGACAAGGCTTATATTGGCCGGACAACGCGATCTACCTTGAAAGAATTCCTCCCATGTGGAACCTCAAAGAGATAAATTGATGAATTCGACAAGGCTTATATTGGCCGGACAACGCGATCTACCTTGAAAGAATTCCTCCCATGTGGAACCTCAAAGAGAGATAAATTGATGAATTCGACAAGGCTTATATTGGCCGGACAACGCGATCTACCTTGAAAGAATTCCTCCCATGTGGAACCTCAAAGAGAGATAAATTGATGAATTCGACAAGGCTTATATTGGCCGGACAACGCGATCTACCTTGAAAGAATTCCTCCCATGTGGAACCTCAAAGAGAGATAAATTGATGAATTCGACAAGGCTTATATTGGCCGGACAACGCGATCTACCTTGAAAGAATTCCTCCCATGTGGAACCTCAAAGAGAGATAAATTGATGAATTCGACAAGGCTTATATTGGCCGGACAACGCGATCTACCTTGAAAGAATTCCTCCCATGTGGAACCTCAAAGAGATAAATTGATGAATTCGACAAGGCTTATATTGGCCGGACAACGCGATCTACCTTGAAAGAATTCCTCCCATGTGGAACCTCAAAGAGATAAATTGATGAATTCGACAAGGCTTATATTGGCCGGACAACGCGATCTACCTTGAAAGAATTCCTCCCATGTGGAACCTCAAAGAGATAAATTGATGAATTCGACAAGGCCATGGTAAAATCATGGCGACACCAATCAGCGTCGCCTAATCCTACTCCAAATAGGATTACGGTATAAACTATTTTCTAATTTGTCGAGAAGTTCCCGGAAGAATATTTCCATAAAAAATATACTTAGGGATAACTCGATAAGCGCCCATGAGGCGTAAAATCATGACGACACCAATCAACGCGTCGCCTAATCCTACTCCAAATAGGACTACGAGTATAAACTATTTCCTAATTTGTCGAGAAGTTCTCGGAAGAATATTTCCATAAAAAATATTCTTAGGGATAACTCGATCGTGCGGATCACATTGACGCCGATCAACGCGTCGCCTAATCCTACTCTGAATAGGACTACGAGTATAAACTATTTCCTAATTCTTAACGAGAAGTTCCTGGAGAATATTACCATATTCTTAAGGATAACTCGATAACCCTCAATTTCCTCCCACTGTGGAACCTCAAAGAGAGATAAATTGATGAATTCTGACAAGGCTTATATTGACGCCGGACAACGCGATCTACCTTGAAAGAATTCCTCCCACTGTGGATAATTATACTCCAACAAGGAGTAATACAGTAGCGACACCAACCAACGCGTCGTCGCCGAAGGATTCACTGATCAACGGTTTGAATCCACGTAAGATCGCACGCCGATCAGCGTCGCCTAATCCTACTCGAATAGGACTACGGTATAAACTATTTTCTAATTTGTCGAGAAGTTCTGGAGAATATTACCATATTCTTAAGGATAACTTCGATAAGCCCATGGTAAAATCATGACGACACCAATCAGCGTCGCTAATCCTACTCCAAATAGGACTACAGTATAAACTATTTCCTAATTTGTCGAGAAGTTCAGGAAGAATATTTCCATAAAAATATTCTTAGGGATAACTTCGATAAGCCCATGGTAAAATCATGACGACACCAATCAGCGTCGCCTAATCCTACTCCAAATAGGACTACGGTATAAACTATTTCCTAATTTGTCGAGAAGTTCAGGAAGAATATTTCCATAAAAATATACTTAGGGATAACTTCGATAAGCCCATGGTAAAATCATGACGACACCAATCAGCGTCGCTAATCCTACTCCAAATAGGATTACGAGTATAAACTGTTTCCTAATTTGTCGAGAAGTTCCCGGAAGAATATTTCCATAAAAAATATACTTAGGGATAACTCGATAAGCGCCCATGAGGCGTAAAATCATGACGACACCAATCAACGCGTCGCCTAATCCTACTCCAAATAGGACTACGAGTATAAACTATTTCCTAATTTGTCGAGAAGTTCTCGGAAGAATATTTCCATAAAAAATATTCTTAGGGATAACTTCGATAAGCCCATGGTAAAATCATGACGACACCAATCAGCGTCGCTAATCCTACTCCAAATAGGATTACAGTATAAACTATTTCCTAATTTGTCGAGAAGTTCAGGAAGAATATTTCCATAAAAATATACTTAGGGATAACTTCGATAAGCCCATGGTAAAATCATGGCGACACCAATCAGCGTCGCCTAATCCTACTCGAATAGGACTACGAGTATAAACTATTTCCTAATTTGTCGAGAAGTTCAGGAAGAATATTTCCATAAAAATATACTTAGGGATAACTTCGATAAGCCCATGGTAAAATCATGGCGACACCAATCAGCGTCGCCTAATCCTACTCCAAATAGGACTACAGTATAAACTGTTTCCTAATTTGTCGAGAAGTTCCGGAAGAATATTTCCATAAAAATATTCTTAGGGATAACTTCGATAAGCCCATGGTAAAATCATGGCGACACCAATCAGCGTCGCCGCCGGGATTCACCGATCAACGGTTTGAATCCACGAAGATCGCATCGTCAATCGCAGACTCAGCCATTGAAGGCTAAAATCCATATAGTTTGACGCCAATTAACGCGTCGCAGTGAAGGATTCCCCGATCAATGGAGGAATCTCGATGGTCAATTGGACGACAATTCACCAACACGAGTCAACAACAAATGAACTCAATTAACTACATTTTAAAATTCTAACAAACGGTCAAGCAATAAATGCAGTACCGTAACGCCCTCGGGTATCCTACAAAGCACTGGACAACCTGAGAGGATTGGAAGAATCAAAATACTGAGGCTATTCTCAAGAAGAAATTCATCAATCGACTTCTGGTCAAGATCTCAACAACGGTCAAATAAAAAATACAGTACCGTAATACCTTCAGCAATCCTACAAAGCACTGGAAAGACTGAAGGGAGTGGAGAGATCAAACGCCAAGGTCATTCACAAGTCCTATCACGCCAACTAAAGGGTGAAGGGCTCATCATGTCCAAAGCATCCCAGACTCATCAAGAATCGAGACTGAGACGCTTTGGAGGGGGTATCTGTAGGCGTTAAAAATTGCTTATCAGTACCCGAACAAGACTCGTAACGGTGGGTTGACAACCGACGATCCGTCCGACAACGCGACTCGAAAACGTTGGCGATTGACTACGCCGCAAAACGCATAAAGCGAGTCGACGAACGCATGTGAGTCGGCGAGGCGTACAAATCGACAAAGACTTCGTAATGAGGAATTAATCTAACAACGGCGCCTCAGGTCAATAAGATTTGACGACCATATTCGACGAAGCAAGATCGATCGGATTCGAACGTCAACGAGATCGGATTCGAACGCCCACGAGACCGGATTCGAACGTCAACGAGACCGGATTTGAACGTCAACGAGACCAAGTTCAAACGTCGACCAATCGTCATTTAAACCGTTGACGGGTTGAAACCAATCAAATGAATCGAGCACGGACTTAGAACGACAACGACAAGATCGGAGCAAACGTCGCGAAAAAGTCCGGAAAATAATCGAACTTGGGCAAAACAGCGACCGGCCAAAGACTCGGACACCGAGAAGTGTCCGGCTTTGGCCGGACACCAAAGTGTCCGACCATAGCCCGGACACCAAATGGTGTCCGCTGGCCGGACACCAAAGTGTCCGAGCATTGGCCGGACACCAAAGTGTCCGGGCTTGGCCGGACACCAAAGGTGTCCGGCCATGACCCGGACACCAAAAGTGTCCGAGCATTGGCCGGACACCAAAAGTGTCCGGCAACCCCCCTCTTTCCGTTTTCCTATAAATAGTCTTGGGGATTTTCGATATTGGTGGGAGAGCTCGCGAGATCTACGAGCCGCCGATGCACGCCCGAAAACCGACGAGCACGAAGTTCACCGACGCCGATCTACAATCGCGAGGTGTTTAATCCGGTCAGACTACGATTACCCTTCGGGGATAGCGCTGTGATTTCTCCTAGTAGATCTCACCCGCTCCGGCGATCCTCTCCTTCGTGAGTGCGATCCCCGCAGGCGATCCTCTCCTTCGTGAGTGCGATCCCCTTAGGCGCTTCGTTTCCTTCGTGAAACGAGCCCCTCTACGTCTGTAGTTCCAGAATCCGGGTTTCTACCAGGATCTGAATTGCGCGGTGGTCCACGGACGAATAAAAAGTCCCCGGCACAGGCGAAGAACCCACACAAGCAAGGATCCTGTATAATAGAGATCCGAGCGTTTGTTCATACAGGAAGAAGTTGTAATCTTTTGTTTTCATTGTACGCCTTAAATAAAAGGCAATTTTTTCCTTTTGTTTGAATTTTGTTGTAGGCCCAAGAAGCTATAAACGAGTTCAACAATAATGAATAACAAAACAACTTTCCCCGCGAACAATTTGTGGTGCACCAGGTTGGTCTGGTGTTGAAAATCCCCAATCTGCAACCAAAAAACGATATAAGTTAGATGACTAATTTTTATTTAAAAATTTATTAATATATTAAATAATTTATACCAGTATGAGGATGTGGTGGTGGTGGTGGTGCACCAGGTTAGTCTGGTGTTGAAAAACCCCAGTCTGCAACCAAAAACAATATAAGTTAGATGACTAATTTGAGAATAAAAATTAGTTAATTTGTTAAATAATTTATACCCTCATGAGGAGGTGGTGGTGGTGGGGCACTAGAGGGTCCAGGTGTCTCCTCATTGTGACTGGTAGGGGTGGTACTCCGGGTCTTATCACGATTCTTACCAAAAAGCCTCATATTCCTCATCTGCAAAATAAATTATCAATAAACTTAACAATTAATATCATAAATGCACTGAAAAATTTGGCAGTCTATTATCATACCCCCATTAAATAATTTTATTAAGCAAATTTTTAAAACAATAATGCACTGGAACGTAGCTCATACCTATCATCATTAATTTGCAATAAGATTCTGAATGTCGGTTTGATTACCATGATCGATCATATCAAGCGCCACATTTTGCGTGTACGAAAAGTCTTGCCAAACATCATCAGATGACTCAATTGGTTCATTACAATTATCTTCACTTTCCTCATCATTTATTTCATTGTTATTAGGAAGAACAATGGATCTTGGCTCCTTGTACAAAACCACCCATTCGGCAAAATATTTGGATCTTTCACATAGAAGCAGCGATTAAACGTTACTGCGAAAATAAATTTCTCATCTTGATATATTTCTCGGTTAAGATTGACAAGTGTAAATCCGTAATGATCCTTTTGCATTTTTGCAGACACCACCAACCTTGAACATCATGTAACTACATTGTTGGGTTTACCAAAACCATAGATTACCTCCACAATATCTTCTAATTGGCCATAATATATGATGTCGGTTGGTGGGTTACGATCTCTTGTACTTGAAAAACATTCTTGAGTAAAACAACCCATGACTCCTTGTTTTGGGTTACCCTCCTATCATCGGTCTTTAGCGTTGAATTTATACCCATTGACAATATGTTCATTATAACGTCTTGCCGTAGTAAGGGCGTTGTGCATGAATAATAATTTCTTCGGATAATGTAGTGCCCTCAAAAGTGATGTTTCAACCTAAGTAAAATAATATCGTGAATATTAAAGACAATATTAACTTAAAGTTAGTTGCTAGAATCATACAACACTTACATCAATTACGAACCAATCGCAAATTCGATCTTATGTTTTTACGAATAGTATCTTGTGCATTCCTTAGGTTATTTCATTCCTAAGCTTCTCGGTGTAAGCCTATTAATAGAATATATAAGATTATATTACTTTTTATTATATAACATCCATATTACTTTTTTATTTGTTACCTTCGATAGTCTCACGAAAATATCAAGATTTTCTAATACATATGCATGAATTTGATCTAAGTCGAACTTGAATACTTTTCACGCTTCTTATCCTTAGGTGGATTCGATATGCGGTTTTCTTCTTACGCATGTAGCGTGATGCAAACACAAAGCATTCGTTGGCCACATATCCTTCACTATCGAACCCTCGGATGAGCTCGATTGCGAACATAGTGTTTCATGCAACCCAAATATCTACGATAATTTGAAAATAAGCAATTATTATATGGAGTCAATATAAGAAATGCATACATAAGTAAAGAAAGGTCATGAAATGCCTAACCTTTCAATCGGATACATCCAACGATAAGTAACGGGACACGCAATCATAGCCTCTCTTGCAAGATGTTGGGTAAGATGGACCATGATCGTAAAAAAAGAAGGCGGAAATATCACTTCCATATTGCATAAAGTAACTCGGATATCTGCTTCAAGTTTATTAAATTCACCCACATCTATAACTTTAGAGCACAATTTTCTAAAGAATCCACAATACTCAATAATAATCTTGAAGCTTCTTTATCCATATTGTTCTGAGTGCAACCGAGCAATTGATGAAGAAGGACGTGGTAATCATGGGTCTTCAAACCTAAGAGTTTCCTCTCTTGCACCTGGACATTATTTGATATGTTAGAAGAGTAACCATCCGGCGACTTTACCGATTTGAGAATTTCATAAAATCTCTGCATCTGCTCAGTCGACATTGTAACACGAGACGGAGGCAACTTCATTCTTTTTTGACCAACGTCTTGTGCATGCAAATCATTCCGAATATTCAACGCCGTCAAATCTTGGCGAGCCCGTAGGCCATCCTTCGACTTATTGGCATCCTGTAAGAGAGTTGACACTATATTATCGCAAACATTTTTCTAAATATGCATCACATCTAAGTTGTGCCGGATTTTAAGCTTTTGCCAGTAAGGTAGCTGAAAGAAGATACTAAATTTAGTCCATCCTCTAGGCAATTTTTTAGCTTCATCCTCATCTTGCAATCTCCGGACAGTTCTCTTACGCTTCATTGATTTTTTTCTCTTTAAGGAGTCTCTTACTCCGAGCTTGGCGTGCCAGAATAGCGGTTTTCCAAACCTTACTTTCGGATACCCCTCAAGCAAGCTGTACAATCTCATCTCCAGTCATCTGTCGCGGCTTCATCCTCTTCTCAACCTGTGCCATCAAACATAGCGGACATTTTTCGAAACTTATGACTCAAGGGTAACCACCTTCTATTAAACCAATAGCAGCTCTTTCGGCTATGTGCTAATTGAACAGCTTCAAATTCGGACCACATACGGACAAGCATACTTGCCCTTCGTAGACCAACCGGATAGATTAGCATAGCGGAAAATCATTAATCGTCCACATTAAAATAGCACGTAATCTAAACGACTCTTTAAGATGAACATCATACGTCATTACACCCTCATGCCACAAGCTGTTTGACTCATCAATTAGCGGCTCCAAATAAGCGTCAATATCATTCCCGATGTGTGCTTGCCAGGTATCAGCAACGAGAGTATCATATACGGCTGTTTCATACAAAGCAATGGAGGTAAATTATATGGCATTAATACTACTGGCCAAGTAGACCAGCCAGAACTCATTACCCCAAACGGATTGAATCCGTAAGCTAGATATGCCCAACGATATTTCTACAATCATCGGCAAAGCGGGGATAGATTTTATCAATATGCTTCCAAGCTAAAGCATCGTGAGGATGTCTCAATTTACTATCATCTATTCGATCATCTTTATGCCACCTCATGTTCTTTGCGGTCTCTTTGTTCATATACAATCGTTGCAATCTAGGGACCAATGGAAAATGACGAAGCACCTTTCTTTGGAATCTTCTTACGCATCCCTCTACTTACGGTGTCCTCCTGTTGAAGAGTTTTTGCGTTGTTTCCACCGAGAAACTCCACCGTCGGACACTCACGAAGGTCTTTATTGGCTTTATAGTATAGCATACAATCGTTCGGACATGCATCGATTTTATTATAATCAAGACCAGGCGGAAACAATCTTTTCGGCTGATAAGTTGTTCGGGTATGCTAGCCTCTCCTCGGGAATAACCGTCGAAGCAAATCTAGAAGCATTTCAAAATAATTATCGCCATTCCACTCGGTGTCTTAATATGCGGAGTTTCAAGATAAAAGAAAATCTGGAGTAATCGGTACAACCCTCATATAGCTCCTTTTCATGATCTTCTACTAGCTTCATTATCTCCTCTACATCTGCGGGCGGCATATCTTCAAGATTTTCCTCACCTTCGACATCTACGACCTTTTCAAAGATCATTTCCGATATCATCTTCAATGTCATCTCGGTATCATCTTCCCCATTGTCATCGTTATTATTTTCGATCGAGCGTGAAACCATATCATTGAACATTCTCTCGTGTCGTCTAACCGTTAAGGACGTACCAACATGCACATTCGGCTCCTCATCTTCAATGCAATCTTCTCCATGATATGACCAATATTTATAGTTCTCATCAAAGCCCGATTTAATTAGATGGAGCCAGATATCATTTCTATTCGATAGCTTCATATTCCTACACCTACAACAGGGACAATACATAGCACCGCTTCTTAGATTTCTGATTCATTTCGGCATACCGCATGAATGCGTCACATCCCTCCTTATATCGCGTGTCACGAAATCTTTCAAGTCGAGGGATATCTATCCACGATTTGTCAAGAGTTACCATCATCTGTAAATTTTATACAATTATTAACTTCAATTAATCTCACTACTTTCATGTAAATTTATGAATCGTCTATAATAATATACGCACAACTCACATCCTACCTCTCATACATACATCATTTAATAATTAAAAAAATCTCTTAAATTAAATTTAAAATGTACATAGGAAATAATTACCACAATCTACCGGCTGTCATAGGAAGGCTTCTATCCCATTAAGAATATAGTAGTGCCCACATCCAACTTCGCATACTTTGTATGTTTTCATTTCTTATAAATTTCGACAGCACCTACCCGCTGTTCTCCTTGTACACTGTGTGGATGTTATAATGCGTATTGGCAGTAGACCGAAACACAGAACAACATACGCTTATTGTACACAGAGAACAACGAATACGTGCTACCGAAACTTTCAAGAAATGAAAACATACAAAGTATACAAAGTTGAATGTATGCACTATTATATTCCTAACCCGTCCGAGAAGGACAGATCCAATAATTACGAATTTTAGTTCCAATTCTTTCTTCTTATAATATAACGTAAACAATCATTTTTGGGTAGAAAATTTCATCTCCTACCCAAATATGAGTCGTATATCTTATATATTATAAGTCAAAAGAATTGGATGTAATTATTGGACGGGAAATCTAGGGTAACGTTATCTTTTTTCATTCACCTAAATTGGATATATAACACATTATAATTTATTATAATATAATGTGTTATATATCACAATATTTTATGAAATTTTTTTATTTCACGTAATTTCGCATCACAAACTCATATCATCACACATAATTTTAGTACGCACGGAACTTAGTGTAAATCGGCTATCATAATTCGGGTGTTCAATTAGAGTTAATCTTTAACTAAGTATTCAATTAAATTTATGATTAATCAGGTTGTTCGCATAGGGTAATTAACTAAATTTTTTAATTAGTTTTATAAAACTGTTACTTGTTAATTTTACGTCATAATTTAGGGTATTTAAACTAAATTCAGCAATAAACAAAATAAAATTTGAAAACTTGAATTTTTTAGAAAAAATAATACCTTTTAGGCGATGAGCGACGATGAGATCCCGGACGACGGCCTCGAGGCGTGTCAACAAGGCTGGGCAAGAGGAGGAGGGGGAAATGAGGAGGGGGGGGAGGGAGGGTGGAATGAGGGGGGTGGGGGGAGGCATGGAAATAAGGGGGAATGGAAGGAAGGGAAGGAAGGGATGGATGGAAGGGAAGGACATGGACCGGGAGGGGGACGAGGGGAGGGGCCGACGAATCCGAAAATTTTTTTTTTAACTCGGGCATGAGGCCGAGGGAAGGGAGAGTGGGTTAGGGTTTTATTTTTTGGTGGGGTCCACCAACCTAGACGAATTTCCGTCTAGGTTGATAAACTAGACGGAAAATTTCCGTCTAGGTTGATAAACTAGACGGAAAATTTCCGTCTAGGTTGATTTTTAAAAAATTAAAAAATTAAAAATTATTTTGATCAAACTAGGCGGAAAATTTCCGTCTAGTTAGGTTATTATTCTACTAGTGAAGTGTGATTTGATCACACAAAGATACAATGTAAAACGACCCACAAAAAGATGCTAATAGGTACAAAACTATGTTCTCTCAAAAGCATAAAAATATGTTATCAACGGAGAAAGAAAATTACGAGATTTACCCAAGAAAATTACAAGAATTACCCAACTCCCATACCTCTCATATTTCTCCAGTAACTTTCACCTCCAATTTTTTCTAAAATTGAGTTTTCTTCACAATAAAATATTTGTAATGTTACACTCAAATTTCTACCACAAAAGTTCATATAGCTAACTTATAATAATAGATGAACTGATCCATTATGATCCTATTTCTTATAGATGCAAATATGAAAAACTACTCAAAAACATTATTTGACATTGAGCTGCTGAAAATTACCTCAATAATAATTTAAAAATTGTAAATTATTAATTTTATAATTTAAGAACCATCTACTAGATTTGACACAAACTACACGTTAACAGTAAAAAATCTCTCTCTCTCTCTCTCTCTTTCTTTTTTGGTGGAAAAGTCTTTCCCTTTTAATTACAAACTAGACAGTATGCCCGTGGACCATCACGTGGGGTTATTTAAGGAGCTGGGGCCATATGCGATATGATGTAGCATTTTAAGTTTTAAAATTGTCTTGATTAGCATTTTTGTTATTTATTTATTTATTATTTTTTTTAATCTTCTATCATCATCCTTCATGATATGGGGACCTTTGGCAGGCCATGGGCGGTTTGTAAAGATATGGTGTTCCGTAAAATACTTTGACGTGATATAAATTGACACAGGCCGACTTAGTAAAAGAGAAATTATTATTGTACTCGAAATCATGAAACCACTTATGAGATAAGTGATATATCATTGTCATAGTCATTAATCTTAGTAGGAAATCCTCAAGGAAATGATTTGTGTCGCTATATAATTGGTTCCATAAATTTTGAGTCCAAAAAAATACTTCTTAATTAGCAAAATAACTGGTCTCCATTGACTTGAAAACTACGAGATCGTCTCTTCAAAATCCTAGTAAAGAAATGATTATTGCATCTCTCTAGATATCAGTAGATGTTTTGGTTTTCTCTCTTCATTTGTGCATGATGCACAATTTTTCAATAGAATAGTGCCATGTATATGGTTTTAGTAAACTATGAGGATAATGTAGTCATTTATTATTTATCAGTATGTCCTAAATCCTATTTTCATATTCGGTATGTTCCATTAGTTATATTAAAGCAGAGAAATCTTATTTTTTTGAAACCTTTCCCTGTGATAGGAACTACCACAAAATTGTTTGCAACTCCGACTATAACGCAGCTAGAAAAGTTTTAAAATGTAAAATAAATTATACGCCAATACTAGCGCTTCAACTTCAATAGAAGAAACTAAATATATGCTTGGTATTTTATGCAGCTACAACCACACTACATGTAGAACGCCCCTTGCTATGTGGGGCATTCTAATAGAATTCCTACTCTAATATAATAATTATTATAAAACTACATGCAATTAATATAAGTGTTATAACCGCAAGCATATAGAACTAAGCGTATGATATTTGAGTTGAAAGAGTGATAGATGTTGCAACAGTGTGGCCCAATGTTAAGTTAAACACACATGTACCAATCTCAAATTCCTTCCTATCCGCTATACTCTCTCCTATAAACTATATTTATTCATCCATTTATGAGCCAGAAAGGAAAAGATTGAGTCAGAACTTCAACTAGGCAGACTCGAGTATAAACTGTATTTATTCATTTGTTGACTCATTGGTGTTCTTGATTGAGGTCCAGACCCACACCCGCAAAGGGGCCACCGCCCACATCAACCCCATCTGGTGTCCACACGGGTCTAAGATGGGAGGAAATTGTCTAATAGAGGACCTTTTATAGAAAATAATGCATAAAAAATAGCTAAATTATCAAATTGGTACTCTAACTAGACCCTATTTATCAATGTGGTATTTATTTCTGCTCAGGCGTCAATATAGTGTTTTAAGTTATGCCCCGATAACAATAATGCCCTTTTTCGGCGAACTTTTTTCTTTTAATTCTTCCATTCTCCTGATCTATGAAAATTATTAAATTTACACCCTCTGTCTCCCTCAACCTTCTCAAATTTAAATTTCTTTCATCATCTTACCCAATAGCATCCTTCTTCACTCTTTCTCTCCCTCTCATCAATGTAGTCCTCACTTTTCTCCTTCAAGCTCCTCCAATTCAAATTTAAACCCTAATCCAAATTGTGATCGACTTGGATGAAGGTTTTTGAGCTAGATTAGGGTGTAGGTTTGAATTGGGGGTAGTTGAAGGAGAAAAAGGGGGCTGATCTTATTGGGGAGGTTAAAAGAGAAGGATTGTGTAGATTTAATGATTTTGATAGGTCAGGGGGATGGAAGAAATTTTTTCAAAAAATAAACAGTTCGCCGAAGTTCTCACCACCGGCGAGGAAAAAAGGTCATATTGTCATCGGGGCACAAGTTAAAATATCACATTGATACCGGAGCATAAATAAATACCATATTGGAAAATAGGGTTAAGTTAGAACATCAATGTGGTAATTTAGTAAAAAAAAAACTAACACATGTTTCAAGATCTATTTACATGTAGTATAAATTTTGTTGAATTACCTGCCAACATGGAAAGATGATGTGGATGGAACCTCCGACAAAATTGCTAAATGGATGAACAACTCTCTTCCTGCACAAGGTAACATCTCATTAGAAGCTGTCGGGGCAGATTCCGGTACAACCCACTGAAACTCAATTTAAAGTCCTCCTCCAAAAATATATTTAAGAGAAGTCCCAAAATAATATATCTTGTGTGTAGGAAAGATTACCTACCGTAAGGGGTTTTTTTATGTTGCTGATTGGATGAACAGATTAGAATGAGGGACATGTGTATGCATCCTGGTCTATTGGCGCAGATACATATGTCGAACTCGCTATAGTGGAGAAAGTTCTATTATGGTTGTGCGCCCTTTAATTTTATAGATTGTGTACTGAAGGTTAGGAGACGTGGCCGCTGAAAAGACTGTTGGGAAATAGCCTTGTATTTCAGAAATCTTAGTAGGGCATTGAGTGAGGATTGAATTTGATTGGAAAGACTCATTTGTAATTGGAATTGGATTCTAGTTAGAAGAGGATTAAACTTAACAATCTAAGTCAAAAAAATGAGTCCAACATGATTTAACATGGGGAAAATTCTTTAAATACCCATTAAGAGGTTCATTATTGTTATAACATAGAAATGACCAAGTGTTAATCCCATCCCAAGAGATGACGCATGTCCTAGATTAACTATACACCGAGTCGACCCGACTTCACGAAGGTCAGACCAGAAGACGTCATCACTTAGCCCCTTCCTAGAAGGGCAAGTCGAAAGGCATCCTCACTCGAACCCTGCTACTAAGGCCAACTCCGTGCATTGTCGTTCATTGGGTCAAGTCGAGAAGCCCTCTCATTAGAGCGGTCGAGTTGAAAGGCGTCCTTTCTCAGCCCTCTCGCAAGGCCGAGATGAAAGGCGGTCATTCTCGAACCCCTCGCCAACAGCCGATCACCATCACATTAAATGCATGGTCGGAGTCATCATTACATCGCCCGAAAGTCTTAATGACTTATCGGACCTCGTCAGCATCTTACTTCCCCTGTCATCCTCGTATTAATCACAAAGGTGACTCATACCACCCACAGTCAACACCTGTAAAGTGTTAGCCGAATAAGATGACTTCTTGGACTTGGTCGAAGTTACACAGTTGCCCTCCTGGATCTGCTATAAATAGGTGCACTGCCTACTGCATAGAGGTACATAATCTTTTACAATAGAACACACTACAATCGTACTTTTCTCCTCCACTTAAGATCAATACTGACTTGACCGTCGGAGGAACCTCCAGAGAGCCCAACTCCGATCCTCTTACGTATTGTTTGTGTGCAGGATCGAATCCCCTATTCAATAATCAACCATCAAAGAAGACTAATGAACCCTAAAACTCTCCATAATCCACACTAAATTTCCTTGTTTAATATCTGACATCAACAATTATAAATAAAGCCATGGGAAAACTAAGAAGAGTTGCATATTGTAAAAGAGAGGTTGAGAGAACTAAGGAGACAAAACTAAGATTTTGAGAGATCTTTTGGTGAGATTGAGAGTGGATTTCTTGTGGAATCTATCAAGATCACAAGAAAGATTGTATCTTCGTAATCTCTGATATAAAGAAGACTCAAATCTCTCCTTGTGAATGTTGACGATTACCAAAGCACATAACTCTCATGTCTTTGTGGAATTGTTCTATTTCCTATGATATATTGTTTTCTTTTTTTGTTCGAACAAGTAGTTTCTCGATATTTCCGCATCACCCAAATGATCGATTATTCTACAAAGAAGGAGAAGATCTAATCGGGTGACCAGTGATGCTTTTGCAGGCTACGCTTCTGCATTGAACATCGGTTGGCGGCCAACGATTAGTATCAGGTTACGGGTGGCATGCAACAATAAGACAACATTATGGGACATGTTTCTTTTATGCATGTTGAAGTTAGTGATTGTACTAATTTCTGCATTTCATATATTAGTTCAATATTTTGTTTATGTTGATAAATTGTCAATATGCAAACATAATTTTAGTGTTTACACTGGGTAAATGCTTTGGTGCAATGGCAAAGACTTAAAGATCTTAAAGTTTTCTGCCACTATACTAAAATTTTGAAGTTATAGCGAGAGTAGAGGTTTATAACTTTATATTCTAACATTTAATTTATTAAATTTAAAACTGCAAAATGGCAACTGTTGCAATCTGTAAAGAATCCCGATCGATATCTTACATTTATTTAAATATCAATCTTAAAGCCAATGATTAAATATTTTTTTGTAATGATAATCTAACTTTTTACATGATATAATTTATCATTTACACTGCTTTAAAAGAATAATGCTACTAGGACCCAAAAAATGGGAGAGATCTGAGGGACAAGTGACGCTCCATGCTAACCTGTCTATATGAGCTAGCATTATTAATGCTGATTTTAATAAGGAAATAAGGGTACTTTGTCATAATAGTTTTTTATCCAATCTTAGTGAATGTGATGGTAAGCTCCTTAATCCATGGCCTGGCTTTTCCCATCACCGTCTCTCTTGTTGCCATGCCACTCCTTAATCCATGGCCTCAAATTTTCATCTCCTAAATTAAATCTCATGTACGGGACTTTCCAATTGAACAGAATCGAAGCCTCAATGACCTTTTGTTGTTACAATTTGGTGTATGTTCGCTGCAATCATAAAGGGGAAAGAAAAGAAAAAAAAATCTGAAATCCCGTGTTTGCTCTTTTTGTGTTGTTCGTTCAATAGCATTGGATAATGAAAAAAGTACAATAAATTCGAAAAATACCTCTACACCCCACCTGTTCCGTGTGTGGTCCCCTGTTTTGGGCCCAAAAGAAATTATTCGGTTTAAAATCACTACTCCTTAATTTTCTATGGAGGATCCTATGTAGTACATTGGATTTCTTTTCCCCTAGATTTACTCTTGGGTCCACGCATTCTCATTCCGTATTTTTTTTGTTGTCCGCGTACACTAAGTCTTGCTGACTTGGTGCATGAACGTAGGAGATCAGTTGTGGGCCTGAAACTTTGGAGTCGGTTATTTATCATATCATCAAGTACAATCCAAAGTTTAAGATCGCAATCTTAATAATTATGTAGATTATGTTGCAATTTACGTATCTATCGTACTTTAGCTACGCTAGTCATGTGAATTAATATCTTATTAATAAGGAGAAAGGGATCATAATTATCAACGGATTCTTTCTAGAGCATAGGATTAACTTAATCTTTATCCTTATACAATCAGAGATAATTGATAAATAGTATCATAAACATAAGAAGATCGGATCAGCTCAATCGTTTAAGAACTACAATTAAGAATGCTAATAATATATTCGAGTTATTAACCAAACATTTCAAAATTTAGCCACGATATTCCACAGTATGTTGAATATTAGAATATTTATAATTTTTTTGGCTCAATTTTGAGATTTACTTATCTACATTTAGGACAATAATGAATCAATTGCTCAACTAATTATAATAAGTGACCTTATGAGTGAGGTAAAATTAGAATAAGAAGTGCCCTTAACTACGTACACTGAACCTCGCCCCCACGCAAGGGCTAAATCTAGGCTCAATCGGGAGCTGTCAGGTCTCACATGGAGTGCATTATCTATTTTAATATTAATGAACAACATAATCACATGAGAGATTAAAGTTTATTGCTATTATAATTTGTTAAGGAATGGACTTACGTACGTGTCAATCGCGGACCTCTAAGCTAACGTCAAGTTAAATATTGGCTAACCTCAGTAACAAATTATTCCTCAAGTGAAGTTGGCCGTACCAAAGCAACTTGCACTAAGTCCAGGTTTTTATTTTGTACCTTTTAAACATTAATTCTATTCTTATAGAAAAAGAAACGATTTGTTTGTTGATTACTAACAATTCCGTCTTATGATCTTTCATTTCAGCTCTTTATTTAGTTTTAAAACCAATATAGGTAAGTTTTCTTGAACTAAATAACAATAAACCAAACAATGTCTATCCTATTCCAAAAGGTGTAGTTGTTATTACATGAAATGTAAAAATGGATTTTTATGTAATGAAGTCGTAGTCTAAAGATTTTTTTTTTTTAAATGTAAACGAAGATCTGAGTTTTAATGCATTCATTGAGCTACATACTATTTCTTCAAAGAATTTTTTGTATAGAGTAAGAAGAAGATTTGCTTTCCATAATTGACGTTACATAACGATATATGTCTAAGCAGTTGATGACATGTGATAAGTTAGCTTTATCAATAACCGCACTTTTCTACAAAAGGTGTATGGTTTAACCATCGCTGGAGCACTAATCATGTCAATGCAAGGACTCAAAAGTGATCATGTCTACACTATAGTGCCACGTGGACGGCACGATCATATGCTAACAAAAGTAATAAAACCGACTTAGGAGTCTTATCAACAATTTTAGTCAGTTGACATCCCAAATGTTGGAAGAAAAAAAGAAATACAATTAGACTTCAATTCTCCTGATGGATATACATTTGAATACTTCCATCATAAAAAAGTGTATTTGTATCCGTAGAATGAGACTACTTCTTCTTTGCAATAAACCCGTATACAAACTTGCAAGTATATCTGCCCAGGTTCCCCGCATCATTATCCCCCCCTAATCGTACGCTCTCCTCATCCTTCCCCCCCTTATCTCCATTCTCTATCCATTTCTCCTATATATGTCCATCATTATCACTCTTATCTTTGAATAAAAAATTAAAAAAAAATCCAAGATATTTCCCCAACTCTCAAAGCAACCCTTGTCTAATTCTCTCTCTGAGGACTGCCGCAGTTTTTTCATCCCTCGATTATTTAACACCGTATTTCCCTCCTCTATAAAGAGCCCCCAATCTTCTCTCCTCTCTTCACTTCGAATTTGCAAATTTCCCCCTAACTTTGTTTCTAATATTACAATGGAGCAAGAGCTAATACCTGGGCTACCTGAAGACATAGCTCGCCACTGCCTGATTCGGGTCCCCTTCGATCGTTTCGGGTCGACCCGGTCCGTCTGCAAGCTCTGGAAGCAAGAAATCGGGTCCCCGTTCTTCCACCGGATCCGCAAACTCAGCAACCTGACCCGGCCTGTTATCGTCTTCGCTCAGGCCGAGCCCGCCTTGTCCCCATCCGGCCCGGCCCGTAAATACCACTCAGCCTCAACTCCATGCTACAAGCTCACTGTTTTCGATGCATCGACTGCCACGTGGCGGTCTTTACCGCCGATCCCGGGCCTCGCCAGCGGCCTCCCGCTCTTCTGCCAGGTGGCGGCAGTAGAGCGGGAGATCGCAGTGGTCGGAGGGTGGGACCCGGAGACTTGGGCCCCGTCAGACGGTGTGTATATTTACGACTTTGCCACCGGAGCGTGGCGGTGTGGGGCCCGCATGCCGGGGCCCAAGCGGTCGTTCTTCGCTTGCGCGGGTTCGGATTCGGGCCGGGTCGTGCTCGTGGCGGGCGGGCACGACGAGGAGAAGAACGCCTTGAAGTCCGCGCTGGCGTATGACGTGGCGGGGGACCGGTGGGTCCCGCTGCCCGACATGGAGAGGGAAAGGGACGAGTGCAGGGGGGTGCTCCTACATGGCATGTTCCACGTCATTGGAGGGTACCCCACGGATCACCAAGGGCAATTCAGTAAATCTGAGGAGGTGTTCGAAGTTAACACGTGGAGGTGGGCCATGTTGGAGGAAAACAAGTTAGATTGTGCCATGTGTCCAAGAACGTGTGTGGCCGGAGAGGACGGGAGGATTTACATGTGCCTGCGGGGACACATGGCAGTGCTGGAGGGAAACACGTGGAGAGATGTGATTGAGTTGCCAGAGGATGCCAACGTGGCGCCAGTGTTGGTGATGTGGCGGGGGAGAGTGATGTTGTTTGGGTCGACTGCCCATGGTGGGGCCCTAGAGGGGTATGAGTTGGAGATTGGGGACGGAAGAAGGACAACGTGGCAGAAGGTGGAGGTGCCTGTTGAGTTTTCCGGTCACGTTCAAACCTCGTGCTGTCTTGAGATCTAAGTCTTTTTTTTTTTCTGATTTTAATTTTGGTTTTCTCAAGAGTTGTACGGGGGAGGGGATTTCTTTTTCCCTTTTTCTTTTATAGTGTATGATTAGTATATTGTATATATATTGAGGAGTAAGCTGGTGTGGATTGTGAAAGCTTTTCATATTCGGGATGAGATATTGCTCTAAAGACCATTTGACGCCAATATTATTCAAGTTCAATAGATTCTATTTCAATTCTTACCGTTTCGGTCTATAAATTTTACATGCGTATAATTACTTCGAGAAAACTCTTTTTTTAAGTCACGCAAAAGGATGAGAATGAAGCATGAAAAACTTTATATTTTAGAATGCCAAACGAATAAAACATCAAAATAAGTCACTAAAAACTTCATATCCTTAAACGTGGGATGAGCAAGGTTATGTTTTTCAATATAATATTAGATACTTTTAACGGCTTTTATTAGATTAGATTAGATATAGTATGTGTCAAAAGAATTTCAAGAAATATGATAAAATATTTTTGATTTAGTACTTCGACGTGTCACGTTTACAATAAGTTTAGCACTCCAATAAACTGAAAAAAGAGTAAGATGGTTTATCTCATGTTTACAACCCCTAAAATCGCTAAATATTAATCTTCATAGGGAAGCTGACACATGTCTCACTCCACGCTAAATTCAACTTCAGAGCTGAAATAACTCGTGACATCCGTGGCCGACTTGATCAGCCGACAACTCGGGTGGTCGAGTGAAAAGACGGTACTTAGTAGCCAACCCACCAGATCTTCCCTGCGCAACCTACTCGGCCGACCATCAGCCGCCTACTCCCGTGGCCGACTCGAGTAGCTGACAACTCGCATAACCGAGTGAAAAGGCGGTGATAGTCGGCCTCAATCCAAGAATGAAGAGGCAACAATTACCTTGAATCCCTCGTCAGCCGACTACTCTCGCATTAACTACCCTAACAAAATCATCATTACTCTAGCCCCGATAGTCTTTATGACTCATCGGACCCAGACAGTATTGAGCATCTGTTGTTATTCCCACATTAAATAACTAGGTGATTCACCTCTCTCAGCAACTGACACATAAAAGATGTCTGTCGACTCAGCTGCCTAGCTGGACTCGGCCCAATTTACCTTCTTGCCCCTCAATCCTCCTATAAAAGGAGCGGCACTACATGAGGTAACTCTCTCTGACTTTTTTACGTAACTCATGACCACTAACTTTATACTTCCCCACTGAAGATTATCTACTGACTTGATCGTCAGAGGAACAACCGGAGAGTCCAACTCCGCCCTCTTACGAGTTCTTTCATGTGCAGGGAAGAACAACAAGCCCGAGAACCAGTTATCTGAAGGAGTTAGAGAACCCTAAATACTCATAATCCTCATATAAACCCCCTGTTTGATAACTGACATCAACATCTCATATACTCTTTTATTTATGCATCTCTCTTTCACATTACTCGTTCAAAAGTCATACTCTAGAATTAAATCTAGAGCCTCAATTTTATTTTGCCCTTTGTCAAAATGCAAAAAATCATATGGAATTTAGAGGCATGACTATGTTCCATTGGATTCGGAATTTTCATTTCCACCAATTATTTTTAGATAGCGTTAGCGCTTGCTTCTACCTCAGCAAAGGAAAAAAGAGAGAGAAAGGGATAAGTATTTGCTTCAAAGTCACAATCACTTGATACAGATCAAATGAATTTTTGATGTGCTCTCTCACTCTCTAGTTTGCCACTTGTCAACATCCCCTAATAAATGTGGTCCCTGATAATAAGGGATAGGGTGAAGAAGTGCTTTTGTCTTGTCTTAGATGAAGCCATCATGATCTTCTTAAATTTTAATGCTCCATTTATTACTATTAAAAAAAAGTTGATTTGTGTGCTAAGTGAGTTTAGATTAAAAGTTATCCACTATTAAATCCCTTCATTTGTGGCAGATATTTGGGGGCGCAAAAGATCCATATATGCTAAGTATTATATCCATATTCACACTAATTCAGAAATGATTCAATAAGGACCAAATGATCATAGTCCATACCTGTCAAAATTGAATATAAACATTAATCAGATAAGAGAGGAAAAAATATCCATACACAAAGTAGGCATGAGGAAAACATATGAGATTGAAATGGTCATAAAATACATTACCTATTTACATTGAAAGATTCTCAATCATTGAGGCATTTAATAGTCAAATGAATTAAGATTAAATCTCGAATAATAAAAATGGTCAAGGATACACTAATCCATCAGATTTTTACTTATATTCATTTTGTATGGGTATCCTATTCAAAGTTACAAAATTCATATTTGTATGAATATCCTAGCGGATACAAATATCTATATTCGCGGGATACTCACATCCTTTTCTATCCCTAAAGATATTGCAATCGAATTATAGGATGATTCAAGTCAGAAAGGTACCTCTCCTTGTCCTAACTAAGACAAATTTTGTATAATTCATCAATTTAAGATAGCAAAATATCAAAAGCTTTAAAGTTGGTTTTCAATGGAATAAGGATTTTATTTGAACCATCATCAATAGAGTAGTTTGCACCATAGATAGAAAAGCTAAAGTTTCTAAACTAACACTTTATCCATCCGTGAATGAAATAGATCACCTCATTCTATAGGGGTATTTTGATAGAATCTGACATTTACGGGTACGAAATAGATTCAATTATTTCAAAAAATCACTAATCAAATTTTCCAAAAAATCATCCCCCCAAAACAGTAGGAATATTGAAATTAACAAGTCTATCAAAATTTCAGAGGTCCACCATATCTAGCATTGTCTAGTAGATCTCATATCGTCATCAGTGACTTCTAATTGGCTTATAATTCAAAAACTGTACATGCCGGCTTTGTTACCCCATGAATGTTCTAAATTAACATATGTCCAATTGTAATTAACTATAGAAAAATGAGGATGATAGATGATCTTATTTATTCTGATTTCTAAACATAATCCCTTGTGCTGACATATAATATTTTACATGACACGGCATCGACCAAATCTAAATCAATTCAACTGTATGTACTATATAATATGTAACTTATGAATTCACATTTGGAATATTTTTATGTAATTGGTATTAAGTTTTACCCTAACTTAAGCAATCAAGTTTAATTAGGTGACATGATCAAATTGTATTAACGTGAAAGCGGAAACCAAATTTGAGTAGCTTCCACCGCCGTGAAGTCAGCGGATTTATTTTCTTTTTAAGACAAAAGTATGAAAAACGGTGAACTCTTCTAGAATACTTACAATTGGACATGAGTGTTCTTTAGCAAACCTAAAGGTCGATATCATTTGACTTGGCTCGACTAAGTGACGCAAAAATTGTTTGAAATTCGGAAGACGTAATTGGGTAGAAATTCTATCAGAACGTTCTGCACAGAATATTTGACGATCTAAACCAAAAAGAGAATAGTGAAAATATTCAAACAATCCTCCATTCTCCTTTTTTTGACTCAGAATGTCCTATATTGCATGTGTAGGGCAACTTTCTAATAGATTAATTTTATACTTAGCATAATCCAACCAATTTAGTGTACACCAATCACCTTCTTTATTCTATCAATTCTAAATGGTTCATCAATAGTTGTTTTTATTCCTTCAAAAATAAATATATAAATATTAAATAAACGGCCATGCATCTTTCGGAATATTAACCATTCATTATCTATGGAATGATCACGAGTGAGTGAAAATATAAAAGTACGTTGTGTGAATTACATTCATTTCTACTTCACATCATAAGAATCACAACTGTTTTTTAATAGTGGATGAAAGAGAAGATGCGTCCATTTTATTTGAAAGTCAATCAATGGATTATATTGAATTTTTCAAACCTCGTTTTGTATTGTATATGATCTAATTTACCTTAATTTATGAATCAATTTACTACTCATCAAACGATTTGATACACGGGAACCTTGCGAGGGCAATTTTAAATTTTTAACAATGCACCACCTCGCATTCTATCTCAAAGTATTTGTTATTATTTGATCTGTTCATTCTGATTGATTTCAATTGGGTTCAATTGTTTTATTGATTTTATTAATAAAGTAGGTTGGAACAATGATATCTTTTAAACTAAGAAGACAAAAAAACAAATATAAAGGTATCTCATGCACATGTTAGACTTGGCTCTGTCTATTTTGGATTGAAAACATTCACAAGCATATGTTACATGACAAATGCAATTTTAGTTTTCATATTGCCTCCTCAGTTATAATATATTCATAAATCATGTGCCAATTCAATATAATACACATTTTCCTAATTCCAACGTATGAATGAACAAATACTAAAGAGTTATCTAACATCCACCCCCCCTAAGTTATTTTACAAATATATTAGAAGTAAATGGGGTAAATATTTCTCTTTAACTTCGGCAGGATTGGTCACCGAAGCAAAGATTATCTCAGTGTCACTGATGTGAGCTTGTCCCTAGATTTTACCAATGATACCAACACATAACATTCTTAACAAAACGTTACACCATCAATAAATATTATATATAAGGTTACGTCAACGAGATAAAATCATCCCAAAGACAAGATCAAAGTCGTCTGGAATATAAATGCGAGGTGCTACGTACACCGACAGCAACGTACTGCTAATTAACTGAATCCAACCGCACGCGGGTTTGGAATTTTTTTTTAATGTACAAGTAAATATTAATTTGAATGGTGTGCAAACTTTGGATCCAATCCGAAGGAGCCCATTGGACCGAAGTGCCCGAAGTTTCGACTTGACTTGGAGTTTTTCCTCATATTGTTGCTCATTATAAACCTTTGGGCCCCACTTGCTCCCTTCTACTTGGCGTGCAAGTAAATGAGCTAATTGAAGTAAATGATGTTGCACATGGAAGCTAATGCCTATCTATATTTGTTCTCATCCTCAGTTGTCAGAATCTACATACATACAAGGTAGATTAGGCTGCGGAACGGAGACAATTACTTTTGAGATACTACTATATACAAGTTATGTTCTCACAAAAACTTTGAAGATTTGAAATCTACTAACAACGTATGTTCTATTCATAAAAATTATAGGCCCTCCCTTGGCTACAAGGCCACTATTTTAATTGTAACTAACAATTCTATACATAAATAGTTATGAACAAATTCTATATAGAAATAGTAACAACACTTGTTTGTGTTACTCTTACTCCATGTTCTTGGCAGATTCAGGCCGCTACCATTCAAATCATCAACATACATAAATCATTTAAGATTCTCTTGAATTTGTGTAAAGTCAGCAACATACCAACTAAGGAATGGAGAAGTACATTACTCTTCTTCGCAAACAGGGTTAGAGATATCTACAAGCCGAATAATCAACATACTCACTTCACATCAACATTAATTAATAGAATAAAGATCAACATACCCAAATCATACGGACTTTTGCCATGGAGTCCTCTACCTCACTTAGTAAAAGAATTTATGTTTCATTGGCAAGACCTTTGAGTGAAAGTGAGGAAATGGGAGCGAGATTCGGACTTTTTAAAAAAAAAAAAAAACCATGCATGAGGCTAATTAAATGCGTAAAATGTAAACATGACATTAATGTATTATCATGTAAGAGACATAGCTAATACCCAACAGTCACAGGAAGTAGGTGTCATCTCGCTCTTTCCCCCAACTGATTTATGGAGAGACTGACATTTATGTTCGATGACTGTCCATAGTCAACAGAATGTCCACGTACTTCGCATCACCAACATCTTCAGATCAAAGAATAACCATAAAAATTAAATAATATCTACAAACATAACAAAATATCATCTATATTGTATCATTCAGGTAAAAGAAACAACATAAAGTATCAGCAGGGACAACATTGTTGGAGACAAGACAGAAGCAACGGTAACAGAACAAAGGTAATAAATCCACACAACCAGGGACTGAAGTCCAAACATAATATTGTCCAGGAACGATCTCCAGTAAAGCAGAATCTCTCACATTAAGTTTTGCCATGGAGCACCAAGAGAAAATCCTGAGACTTTCAAGTGATAACAGTAGGAAGCTAATAGTACTTTATCTAAAAGCTGCTGCTTATTTTGGTACTGAACAGACAGAACAAAAGAGAGTATATAACCTTTCACCTCTTCAAAAAGCTACAGACGAGCAGTTTACCGAACCGGTTGCTGATTGTAGTGATTCTTCTCTTTCTTCTTTGCAGCAGCAAGCCGAGCACTCCTTGCAGCAGCCTCCATAGCAGCAGCTTTGGCAGCAGCATCCATCTCCTTGTTAGTTTTCTTCTTCTTGATTGAGACTACCTTCTTAAATCTCTCTTTCACATCAGCTGCTTCCTCAGCGTCCTTAGCAGCAGCAGACACATCTTCTGTGACGTTGTTAGAGTGGCTGCCATTGGGCTGCTGCTGTTCCTGCAAATCTTTGTTCTCCTTCTTCTTCGACTTCTTTTTCTTTGAAGTTTTACTCTCGGATGGAGCTGATGCTTCCTTCTTTACTCCTTCACCGTTCTGTTCCTCTGATTTCTTACCTTCTACAACAGAAAAAAAAAAAAATTAGTGATCACAATCTGAGAGGAGGAAAATGACAATATCTTGGACATTATGTATTGAAATGTAGGGTTAGCTGCAGATAGCATATACTTTCTTAAACACAGTGACTTTTCATTAGGTGTTAAACTTGCATGGGAATCATATGGGAATCTTCTGCGTCTAACTATGATCATCGTGTAATCCTCACAAGGGTTTAAAAACCTATGTTGCATGTCACAAGCGGTAGTACACATGACAAACTTGCAAATTATAGGATACAGGAACACGGTTATATATTGAAATTAATAAGTTGATACAATATTGTTTTTTTCATTCACGTGTTATGAGAATTAAAATTCCTATAGCATTTTATGTTCTTTTATATGCATACTATAAATAAGAAAACCGGTCGTTTTTTAACTAGATACCCAAACTCTCTAAAATCATAGTTCTAAACTGAATATGTGCTGAAATGAACCCCGACTTTTGTCTAACAAATTTCAGAAAGTGGATGCAAGTGTAGGATATACATCCAAGAAGTGTATGACAAGTGTTTTAAATTAAAGCATGCAATGTAATTCCACACACGTGATCAGTGGGTATATGTGCTAATAAAATAGAATATGGATGATAACTAGCTAGACCCCTACAGTCGAAGGGCTGCATGCATCTGCAATTAGCACTAGAAAGTTTTAATACCATTTGACTGCTCTATTCCCAGTTCCGCAAGTAGAGCATCCAGTTCTTGAAGTCCCTTCTTTTTCAACTCTTTCTTGGAGAGTTGTCTCTCGTTCTCTTTGGGTGCTGAGGTAGCAGGTAAAGGCTTCTTCTCTACAGGCTCAGCTGGAATATGATCTTCAGGTTCTGGTTCTGCCTCTTCCTCGATGCCTTCATCACCTTCATCAAGACCTCCATCTTCACTTTCACTTTCCTGCAGCTAATGCACAAGAAAAGGTTAATTAATCATCTGAACATTCAGTAAAGCAAACAGAGTGATGATAAGAAACGCTATCAATGACAGACGGGAAACTAAGGATCTCCAGTGGCAGAGGGAAAAAACATAAGTTAATCTACTGCTTATTAATGAAGCTGTAAACTTTGGTTGGAGGATAAAAAGAAAAATAAGAAACCCCTTAGAAAATGACTGACGGCACACTAACACAGCCTAAATAAATTCCTATATAAAACCTTATCAAGTTGCTTTAAGGCTTTGCGTGACAAAATATCGAACTACACATCTTTCTGTATTCTGTGCAATGATGTAAACACTGGTAGCAAAACATTCTAATTCAAAGTGCTGCTGAAGCAGACTGAAGGCTAACCAGGTCAATCTCGGTTATAACATTGCTACACATATTGATGTCAATATAACTAAAAATTAAGAGTCAAACTTGATTCCCTGATTGATTTATTATTTAGTTGTGATCAAGCTGACAGCATTAAAATGCTAAGCTAACAACCCTCTTCATAGATTATTAATTATATTGCGTTTTTGCAACAAAGTGACAGATGTCCTTCAAACCTCCAATACATCCAACCCTCAACTGACGCCAATGAGACCTTTTATGTATGCTGTCTTAGGGCATCTTTGGCAACGGAAAGTAAATGGAAAGTGAAATTTTGAGAAAGTACTTTCTTCTTACTTTCTATCAAGGTTAGAGAAAGCCCTAGGCATCGCTAGGCGCCGTCTCAAAGCCTAGCGACTAGGCGGGGCCTAGACGGATTTCTTTGTTAAACTGGAGGTATAAGTGATTTTGCTGAAGGTTGGAGGAATAAGTGATTTTGCTGAAGGTTGGAGGAGGTTGAGGAGGGGGAGTCCAACCTCCACCAAGGAGGTTGGAGGACATGGAGGCAGCAGCGGAGAAAATCAGCACATGACCTAAGCATTGTAGTCCACATAAGAGCTCATGCTCCTCTAGGCAATCCCAAGGCCTAAACAAGTGGCCTAAGTACTGCTTAGGCCTAGGCGGTAGCATAAGAGGATGCCTACACCGCTTTTTAAAACTATGCTTTCTATATGCAAAAGCTTGTTTGGATGATAGAAAGTAAAAAAGAAACGTAAAGTAGAGGTGACAAATGATGTGGCATTTACTTTCGTGTATTGTCTGGTTATCATGAAAAGCAATAGTACAAAGTGGACAACTAAACTAAAATGATATGTGAGGAAGTTTTTTAAAAAACTAATTTCTCTCTCATCTTTCCTCCACTTTTCCACTTTCTTAAAATTTTTGAGAAAAAAGGGATTAAAAGCTTATGAGACACCCTTCACTTTTCATTTAACTTTAATTTACTATTCCATTCACTTTCCAAGTTCCAAGCAAGAAAACGATGGAAAGTGGAGCTACTTTCCAATTTTTTGTCCATTTCCCATTTTCTTTCAGGTTGCCAAACAAGCCCTTACAGCAAAAAACTAAAATTTCCAAATTTCAGTAGCATCTGCACATCTGCCGACCATTCCTCATTCCATATTCAAATTACCAGAGCTCACCATGACAAATAGAAACTTCTTAATCAATGATGGATTGAGGTTTCAAATCTTTAAAGAAAGTCTCTTCAATCACCTTTGAAACAGTCAGACATAATATTTAATTAGAAACCATTCTGTGATACAGTTACTTCCATCAACATCCTCAACTATCTTCTATAGTCAGGATTTCTTGGTAAGGTATCTATTATGAAGAGAAGGTGCTTTCTTAGAAGAAACCCATAATAGCATGTTGTCCATCCTTAACTATTAAGATCTCCTGGAATTAGAGAAAACACTTAATGGCAAGTTTTTCATCCTTAAATGCCCAGATCCTGTAGAATGACACTGTTAGCTTAATCAGCAACCAAGCCTGCCTTGCCTATTGATACTCTTGCTTATACAAGCCACCTATAATGAAGGAATGGTGGTTTCTCAGAAGAAAACCGTTATTGCCGTTTCCAAAAGGTCAAGGTTTCCTGGGATTAAAAATGTCCTTAATGGCTAAAATTTCTGTCTTGAATGGTCTGACCTCGCATGATCACATTCAACTTTTAATGTGCACTTGCCTTTTAAACCTCTTATATACCATGACACAGTTAATTTAAATCAGCATCAACACCTACTTACCCAATTAAGTTCTTAGTTCTATAAGGCATCTATTACAAAGGAAAATGTGCTTACTCGGAAGAAATCGGTAATAGTGTGTTTTCATCATTAAATTTTCCGATTTATTGGGATAAGAAGAATCCGTAATGCAAACTTTCATCATCAAACGCTAAAATCTTGCAGGATTGACTCTTGTAGTCTTGTGCCTGCACAGGAAGAAGACTCTGGTTCCACTAACAATGCTCCCTACATTCCCCGTTCAGCATCCTATGGTGAGTTATCGATCTTATCCAATCTAATGCTATGATGGCATCTACAGCAGCTGTTGGAAAATAGCAGGTCATCCAATTAAATGGACCCAACAGCATCCTCTTTTGACCAACTACTTAAGCATATTTCTTTCTGCAGATACTTTTTGAAGAGTAACAATAAAAAAGTTGACAAAATAAGCAAAACCAACAACTAAAACGGGAAGAGGATGCATGATAGCAAAAATGCAATGAATAGTGTGATAATCAAAAGCATGGCACTTGGTTTAAACAAGGAAATGTGAAACCAAACGTAAATTAGGAGAAGTACTTGGCTTTGAACCTGTATCAGAAATAGAGGCACTTGGTGATTTTTAGAGAGAATTTGTTGTCGCGCTAAAAGAACAGTAAGAAGCTTAGACACCTTTCTACAGAAGAGGACACCAAGGAACGGATATACACTCGAATATGTTATGAGCAGTTGACATCCTGAAAAGAGGATTAAAAAATCCTCGAGAAAGGGTCATTTTAATCAGAAGTTCAAATCTAAAAAGGATAATATCTAAGCTTCTCTCCTAACCCAGAATGATGTAATGGCTAGTACGATATGCAACTTGGAATTATTTTTCACATTCCCATCATGGAGATCCTGAAAGACTTTTTCACACGGATCAAGGCAGAGAAACTAAAATGGAAGGTAAACCTCATCTGATGCCTGCTTTCTGCGATACAAATGAAAGGTATGGTAAATGTGATTTGAAAGAAATACTTACCATTGTTGTATATGCTAGCATGCAAAGGGATCAAAAGCATCTCAGTTGAAAAGGAAAGGACAAACCTGGTGCTCTTTGAACCATGAACAACTTATAAGGGGGAAAACAATAGTGGTAGTAGTACTTCATGATATTCAATATAACTAAACGATTATAAAAAATTCATAAGCAACTTCTGCAAAACCAATTTATAGTGAAATAGATTATGTAGCTGGAAAAAGAACTTGATGGTAACGCTGTAAATGTTTCATAGCAGTAAAAAATAGTGTAAACATATAAAAGTATCTTCTTCGCAAAGCATTGAATGGAAGTAAGATACGAAAAAATAAATGTTCATCTCTTGTTTGTCATTAAATTGGATAGACAAAAGGAGGGACAATAGTACCATGTCTTTACTACCTACTGGATTAGAGATTTAAAAGAAAAAGAACATAAAATCTAAAAGAACCAGATAAGAAGACAAAGGAACTATCTTCCGTTGCATAACTCCATTGAAAACAAGGTTCAAGAATCTCAATATGCTTTCCTTTGGCCCGTGTACTGTATGTATTAGTATCAGGCTTGCACCAGAATAGTATTTGAACTAATTTAACATAACTTACATGCATAGACAACCCCACATGCTCATACCGAAAAGACAAATTTGCAAGTTTATTATGCATTACAGATGCAACCAAATCTATCTACATTAACTGCAAACTGTCATAGTTCAAACATGCATAGCAAGTTATGGACCAGTATGCTAGAAACATTCGTTTCAAATCAAAAGAGTAATAAGGAATAAAGCACAGAACAAAGACAAGTAATGTAGATGAAATAAGTGTTTCTATTTATACTGAATTTCATAGATCTTTCCAAAATAACGTAGTGATCATGGATGCCTTAGCTAAATAGTTAGCACATCAATTTAAGTTATCAAAGTGACTTTATTGGACAATTAATGAATAGTGTTGTACATACCAAAAAAAAACACACTTACACACACAAATAGCTGTACTTGCAGTTCCAGGGCAAACGGGTGATCAGGTCAAGAAAAATCATCATGCAGCAGTGATATAGTTTTCAAGATACAATCGGCTACAATAGCAAAATATGCACATATTCTTTGCAATATGACAAATGTAGAAGCATGAGATATTCAAATAAATGCACAAGAGACCCGGAAATGCATATATTAAGATCTGTTTGACAAAAAAATTGTAAAAGAGACACTAAGTTGCCTATACTAAGAGCTGCATAAGATGCTTAAATAAAGTGCAAGGATCAGAATAAACTTGACAAGGACTCTTAGCCATATTGAATTATGCAATGTAGTATTCCGCCAAGTACCTCAGTCATGAACATATGCATGAATATGATAACCAAGGCTAGATAAATATGAAATTTATCCTAAAATTCTAAAGAGATGGTGCAAAAGTGAAAACGAGCAGCCATATTCAGGGATAACCTTAAATTTACATCCAAACAAAAATATGGTCTTGAGAATTAAACTACTCAGCTGGAAGGACATCTTAGTATCCATTGGATTGAGGAGCACTAATGTCCCTGGTACAAGTAGCAGGTAGCTTTCTCACTTCCATTTAATAAATTGAACTTCTCCCTGTGTTAGTCTTCTTATGATACTATAGGCCACACTCTAGAACTGGGGTGTAGCCTTTCCATTTTGTAGAGAAGGTGCTTTCTTAGAAGAAACCCATAATAGCATGTTGTCCATCCTTAACTATTAAGATCTCCTGGAATTAGAGAAAACACTTAATGGCAAGTTTTTCATCCTTAAATGCCCAGATCCTGTAGAATGACACTGTTAGCTTAATCAGCAACCAAGCCTGCCTTATATTGATACTCTTGCTTATACAAGCCACCTATAATGAAGGAATGGTGGTTTCTCAGAAGAAAACCGTTATTGCCGCTTCCAAAAGGTCAAGGTTTCCTGGGATTAAAAATGTCCTTAATGGCTAAAATTTCTGTCTTGAATGGTCTGACCTCGCATGATCACATTCAACTTTTAATGTGCACTTGCCTTTTAAACCTCTTATATACCATGACACAGTTAATTTAAATCAGCATCAACACCTACTTACCCAATTAAGTTCTTAGTTCTATAAGGCATCTATTACAAAGGAAAATGTGCTTACTCGGAAGAAATCGGTAATAGTGTGTTTTCATCATTAAATTTTCCGATTTATTGGGATAAGAAGAACTGTAATGCAAACTTTCATCATCAAACGCTAAAATCTTGCAGGATTGACTCTTGTAGTCTTGTGCCTGCACAGGAAGAAGACTCTGGTTCCACTAACAATGCTCCCTACATTCCCCGTTCAGCATCCTATGGTGAGTTATCGATCTTATCCAATCTAATGCTATGATGGCATCTACAGCAGCTGTTGGAAAATAGCAGGTCATCCAATTAAATGGACCCAACAGCATCCTCTTTTGACCAACTACTTAAGCATTTTTCTTTCTGCAGATACTTGTTGAAGAGTAACAATAAAAAAGTTGACAAAATAAGCAAAACCAACAACTAAAACAGGAAGAGGATGCATGATAGCAAAAATGCAATGAATAGTGTGATAATCAAAAGCATGACACTTGGTTTAAACAAGGAAATGTGAAACCAAACGTAAATTAGGAGAAGTACTTGGCTTTGAACCTGTATCAGAAATAGAGGCACTTGGTGATTTTTAGAGAGAATTTGTTGTCACGCTAAAAGAACAGTAAGAAGCTTAGACACCTTTCTACAGAAGAGGACACCAAGGAACGGATATACACTCGAATATGTTATGAGCAGTTGACATCCTGAAAAGAGGATTAAAAATCCTCGAAAGGGTCATTTTAATCAGAAGTTCAAATCTAAAAGGATAATATCTAAGCTTCTCTCCTAACCCAGAATGATGTAATGGCTAGTACGATATGCAACTTGGAATTATTTTTCACATTCCCATCATGGAGATCCTGAAAGACTTTTTCACACGGATCAAGGCAGAGAAACTAAAATGGAAGGTAAACCTCATCTCATGCCTGCTTTCATGATACAAATGAAAGGTATGGTAAATGTGATTTGAAAGAAATACTTACCATTGTTGTATATGCTAGCATGCAAAGGTATCAAAAGCATCTCAGTTGAAAAGGAAAGGACAGACCTGGTGCTCTTTGAACCATGAACAACTTATAAGGGGGAAAACAATAGTGGTAGTAGTACTTCATGACATTCAATATAACTAAACGATTATAAACAATTCATAAGCAACTTCTGCAAAACCAATTTATAGTGAAATAGATTATGTAGCTGGAAAAAGAACTTGATGGTAACGCTGTAAATGTTTCATAGCAGTAAAAATAGTGTAAACATATAAAAGTATCTTCTTCAAAGCATTGAATGGAAGTAAGATACTAAAAATAAATGTTCATCTCTTGTTTGTCATTAAATTGATAGACAAAAGGAGGGACAATAGTACCATGTCTTTACTACCTACTGGATTAGAGATTTAAAAGAAAAAGAACATAAAATCTAAAAGAACCAGATAAGAAGACAAAGGAACTATCTGCCGCTGCATAACTCCATTGAAAACAAGGTTCAAGAATCTCAATATGCTTTCCTTTGGCCCGTGTACTGTATGTATTAGTATCAGGCTTGCACCAGAATAGTATTTGAACTAATTTAACATAACTTACATGCATAGACAACCCCACATGCTCATACCGAAAAGACAAATTTGCAAGTTTATTATGCATTACAGATGCAACCAAATCTATCTACATTAACTGCAAACTGTCATAGTTCAAACATGCATAGCAAGTTATGGACCAGTATGCTAGAAACATTCGTTTCAAATCAAAAAGAGTAATAAAGAATAAAGCACAGAACAAAGACAAGTAATGTAGATGAAATAAGTGTTTCTATGTATACTGAATTTCATAGATCTTTCCAAAATAACGTGAGTGATCATGGATGCCTTAGCTAAATAGTTAGCACATCAATTTCGTTATCAAAGTGACTTTATTGGACAATTAATGAATAGTGTTCTACATACCAAAAACACACACGCACACAAATAGCTGGACTTGCAGTTCCAGGGCAAACGGGTGATCAGGTCAAGAAAAATCATCATGTAGCAGTGATATAGTTTTCAAGATACAATCAGCTACAATAGCAAAATATGCACATATTCTTTGCAATATGACAAATGTAGTAGCATGAGATATTCAAATAAATGCACAAGAGACCCGAAATGCATATATTAAGATCTGTTTGACAAAAAATGTAAAAGAGACACTAAGTTGCCTATACTAAGAGCTGCATAAGATGCTTAAATAAAGTGCAAGGATCAGAATAAACTTGACAAGGACTCTTAGCCATATTGAATTATGCAATGTAGTATTCCGCCAAGTACCTCAGTCATGAACATATGCATGAATATGATAACCAAGGCTAGATAAATATGTAATTTATCCTAAAATTCTAAAGAGATGGTGCAAAAGTGAAAACGAGCAGCCATATTCAGGGATAACCTTAAATTTACATCCAAACAAAAATATGGTCTTCGCGAGAATTAAACTACTCAGCTGGAAGGACATCTTAGTATCCATTGGATTGAGGAGCACTAATGTCCCTGGTACAAGTAGCAGGTAGCTTTCACTTCCATTTAATAAATTGAACTTCCCTGTGTTAGTCTTCTTATGATACTATAGGCCACACTCTAGAACTGGGGTGTAGCCTTTCCATTTTGTAACCAGTTCTTTTGAGTAATGCAGCTGCTGTAATCTCTTCTAGGGTTCCATCCTTATTTCTTTTTTAAAAGGACTTCCCCGCATGGTTAGAATATTGATGGCTTATAGTTATCTAGCAACTTAAATGTTGCCACGCTATGAAGGTAAGATTTTGTATGGGCCCAACTATCCTTTTAGACATAGCATCTAAAACCTAAAGATCCCACCATATGACACTACATATTTACGGACCCCAAGTACAAGCAGGAGTAGCCTGCAACTGTTTCATAGCAGTAAAAATAGTGTAAACATATAAAAGTATCTTCTTAAGAAAGCATTGAATGGAAGTAAGATCTGAAAAAATAAATGTTCATCTCTTGTTTGTCATTAAATTGGATAGACAAAAGGAGGGACAATAGTACCATGTCTTTACTACCTACTGGATTAGAGATTTAAAAGAAAAAAGAACATAAAATCTAAAAAGAACCAGATAAGAAGACAAAGGAACTATCTTCCGTTGCATAACTCCATTGAAAACAAGGTTCAAGAATCTCAATATGCTTTCCTTTGGCCCGTGTACTGTATGTATTAGTATCAGGCTTGCACCAGAATAGTATTTGAACTAATTTAACATAACTTACATGCATAGACAACCCCACATGCTCATACCGAAAAGACAAATTTGCAAGTTTATTATGCATTACAGATGCAACCAAATCTATCTACATTAACTGCAAACTGTCATAGTTCAAACATGCATAGCAAGTTATGGACCAGTATGCTAGAAACATTCGTTTCAAATCAAAAAGAGTAATAAAGAATAAAGCACAGAACAAAGACAAGTAATGTAGATGAAATAAGTGTTTCTATGTATACTGAATTTCATAGATCTTTCCAAAATAACGTAGTGATCATGGATGCCTTAGCTAAATAGTTAGCACATCAATTTCGTTATCAAAGTGACTTTATTGGACAATTAATGAATAGTGTTCTACATACCAAAAAACACACACGCACACAAATAGCTGGACTTGCAGTTCCAGGGCAAACGGGTGATCAGGTCAAGAAAAATCATCATGTAGCAGTGATATAGTTTTCAAGATACAATCAGCTACAATAGCAAAATATGCACATATTCTTTGCAATATGACAAATGTAGTAGCATGAGATATTCAAATAAATGCACAAGAGACCCGGAAATGCATATATTAAGATCTGTTTGACAAAAAAAAATGTAAAAGAGACACTAAGTTGCCTATACTAAGAGCTGCATAAGATGCTTAAATAAAGTGCAAGGATCAGAATAAACTTGACAAGGACTCTTAGCCATATTGAATTATGCAATGTAGTATTCCGCCAAGTACCTCAGTCATGAACATATGCATGAATATGATAACCAAGGCTAGATAAATATGTAATTTATCCTAAAATTCTAAAGAGATGGTGCAAAAGTGAAAACGAGCAGCCATATTCAGGGATAACCTTAAATTTACATCCAAACAAAAATATGGTCTTCGGCGAGAATTAAACTACTCAGCTGGAAGGACATCTTAGTATCCATTGGATTGAGGAGCACTAATGTCCCTGGTACAAGTAGCAGGTAGCTTTCTCACTTCCATTTAATAAATTGAACTTCTCCCTGTGTTAGTCTTCTTATGATACTATAGGCCACACTCTAGAACTGGGGGTGTAGCCTTTCCATTTTGTAACCAGTTCTTTTGAGTAATGCAGCAGCTGTAATCTCTTCTAGGGGTTCCATCCTTATTTCTTTTTTTTAAAAGGACTTCCCCGCATGGTTAGAATATTGATGGCTTATAGTTATCTAGCAACTTAAATGTTGCCACGTTATGAAGGTAAGATTTTGTATGGGCCCAACTATCCTTTTAGACATAGCATCTAAAACCTAAAGATCCCACCATATGACACTACATATTTACGGACCCCAAGTACAAGCAGGGAGTAGCCTGCAACTGGGGTGTTTTAACAGAAGTTGCGTGCAATTGAGCCATTTTTGGGTAATTGCAAATGTTTGTTTCATTTCAATTGTAATTGCATGCAATTGAGCAATTTATGCGTAACCGCAAATGTTTTTTTCATTGCAATTGGCTACATGCAGCTGCAACCGCAATTGCAAACCCCCTTCAATTGCAAAGTATGACTTGCAACCAAACCGCAAATCACAATCGCAAACAAAATGAACCCCAAACCTTTTTGAGTTGCAACATTAGTTGCAACAAAGCAAAATAAAATAAATAAATACTTAAAATAATGTTTAAAAATATCTTAAATTTCAAAGAACATATAAAATTTCAAAGAAGTTATAAAATATTAAAATAAACTTTTAAAATTTATTGAAAAATATTACATTTCAAAATAATCAAAACAAAAAGTCAACAATTTTAAAAATTAACAAAATGAACTTTTACAAAAACAGAAAATTATCAAAAATAAGTTGTTTGAGAAAAGTTTTAATTTTTCCAAAACCTTCAAAAATTCTAAATCCATCTTTTTCAAAAAAAACTTTCAAGAAATCTGAATTTTGAAATACAGATGCAACCAAATCTATCTACATTAACTGCAAACTGTCATAGTTCAAACATGCATAGCAAGTTATGGACCAGTATGCTAGAAACATTCGTTTCAAATCAAAAAGAGTAATAAAGAATAAAGCACAGAACAAAGACAAGTAATGTAGATGAAATAAGTGTTTCTATGTATACTGAATTTCATAGATCTTTCCAAAATAACGTAGTGATCATGGATGCCTTAGCTAAATAGTTAGCACATCAATTTAAGTTATCAAAGTGACTTTATTGGACAATTAATGAATAGTGTTCTACATACCAAAAACACACACGCACACAAATAGCTGGACTTGCAGTTCCAGGGCAAAGCGGGTGATCAGGTCAAGAAAAATCATCATGTAGCAGTGATATAGTTTTCAAGATACAATCAGCTACAATAGCAAAATATGCACATATTCTTTGCAATATGACAAATGTAGTAGCATGAGATATTCAAATAAATGCACAAGAGACCGAAATGCATATATTAAGATCTGTTTGACAAAAAAATGTAAAAGAGACACTAAGTTGCCTATACTAAGAGCTGCATAAGATGCTTAAATAAAGTGCAAGGATCAGAATAAACTTGACAAGGACTCTTAGCCATATTGAATTATGCAATGTAGTATTCCGCCAAGTACCTCAGTCATGAACATATGCATGAATATGATAACCAAGGCTAGATAAATATGTAATTTATCCTAAAATTCTAAAGAGATGGTGCAAAAGTGAAAACGAGCAGCCATATTCAGGGATAACCTTAAATTTACATCCAAACAAAAATATGGTCTTGAGAATTAAACTACTCAGCTGGAAGGACATCTTAGTATCCATTGGATTGAGGAGCACTAATGTCCCTGGTACAAGTAGCAGGTAGCTTTCTCACTTCCATTTAATAAATTGAACTTCTCCTGTGTTAGTCTTCTTATGATACTATAGGCCACACTCTAGAACTGGGGTGTAGCCTTTCCATTTTGTAACCAGTTCTTTTGAGTAATGCAGCAGCTGTAATCTCTTCTAGGGTTCCATCCTTATTTCTTTTTTTTAAAAGGACTTCCCATGGTTAGAATATTGATGGCTTATAGTTATCTAGCAACTTAAATGTTGCCACGTTATGAAGGTAAGATTTTGTATGGGCCCAACTATCCTTTTAGACATAGCATCTAAAACCTAAAGATCCCACCATATGACACTACATATTTACGGACCCCAAGTACAAGCAGGAGTAGCCTGCAACTGGGGTGTTTTAACAGAAGTTGCGTGCAATTGAGCCATTTTGGGTAATTGCAAATGTTTGTTTCATTTCAATTGTAATTGCACGCAATTGAGCAATTTATCCGTAACCGCAAATGTTTTTTTCATTGCAATTGGCTACATGCAGCTGCAACGGCAATTGCAAACCCCCTTCAATTGCAAAGTATGACTTGCAACCAAACCGCAAATCACAATCGCAAACAAAATGAACCCCAAACCTTTTGAGTTGCAACATTAGTTGCAACAAAGCAAAATAAAATAAATAAATACTTAAAATAATGTTTAAAAATATCTTAAATTTCAAAGAACATATAAAATTTCAAAGAAGTTATAAAATATTAAAATAAACTTTTAAAATTTATTGAAAAAATATTACATTTCAAAATAATCAAAACAAAAAGTCAACAATTTTAAAAATTAACAAAATGAACTTTTACAAAAAACAGAAAATTATCAAAAATAAGTTGTTTGAGAAAAGTTTTAATTTTTCAAAAACCTTCAAAAATTCTAAATCCATCTTTTTCAAAAAAAAACTTTCAAGAAATCTGAATTTTGAAATACTAATAACATTATATTTTAAAATATATAATCCAAACAATTAAAAATCCTAAATTTCAAAAATAAAACATATTTTACAATTTACTTCAGATTTTTAAGAAACATATTTTAAAAATACAAAAATATAAAACATCAAATAATTTTACAAAATTATTAAAAACCATCAAATTGTAATAAATATTAATAGTTCTAAGAATAAAATTAGTATTTAAAAATCCAAAAATAAAAAAATTCAAGCTAATAGATTGTTTCCAATTTATTAAAAGTGGAAACAAGTTGCATATGAGAACCAAACAACTGCAACTACACTACAGTAGTAAGTGAATTTTAAAATTAAACCAAACAACTGCAAGTGTAATTGCACACAACAAGAATTGCAATGATTCGATTGCATGCAAAGTCACAGAGGCGTTGCAACAATAGTTGCAAGCTACCAAATGCCCTTAGATCACTGCGTAATGCAGTTAGAGATTTAATGTGAAAATTGCCATTACACACCAGGTATTAATTTTAGAATGGCATAAATGCAATCGACAAGACTATTAACTCGAGGAACACCTTAACAAACTATAAAATATATAGCACAAATTAAAAAGGGCAAAACTTCCTTGTAGGTCCCTAATGTATTAGCCAAATTTCATTTGGGCCCTTAATGTTTGAAAGTCATCAACAAAGATCCCTAACGTTTTCTCAGATCATCAAATTAGGTCCTTTTCAAAATTTTCCGTTATCTATTGCTTGTATTTGAATTGATCTTTTCTCTCTCCTTTTGCACATAACCCTATAAGTTTTAAAATTATAAATAACACCCTAAAAGTTTTTAAAATTACAAATAATACTGTTAGTTTGGCACATCACAATATCCCTCAAAATTTTCAAAAGCTATAAATGGTGCGGTAAAAATTTACAACCAACCCTTAAAATTTTAAAATTATAAATAACACCCTAAAAGTTTTTAAAATTACAAATAACACCTTAGCTTGGAACATCACAATATCCTCTAAAAATTAAAAGCTATAAGTGGTGCGGTAAAAATTTACAACCAACCCTTTTGAAATTACAAATAGCACCCTCAAAGTTATTTGTAATTTTAGAACTTTCACGAGGCTATAAAAATTTTGAATGTTTGTTTGTAAAATTTAGAGATTCGTTCATAGTTTTCAAAATTTTGAGGTTGTTTTCATATTGTCTAGGAGGCTTTTATAACATTTTAGGGGTTATTTATAATTTTCAAAAGTTTTAGAGCGATTAGAAAATAGGATCCTTTGAAAATATACAAACAACTCTTAGAAGTTTTAAAACTATAAATGGACCTCTAAATTTTATTAAATAGCACTAATGTCCCTGGTACAAGTAGCAGGTAGCTTTCTCACTTCCATTTAATAAATTGAACTTCTCCCTGTGTTAGTCTTCTTATGATACTATAGGCCACACTCTAGAACTGGGGTGTAGCCTTTCCATTTTGTAACCAGTTCTTTTGAGTAATGCAGCAGCTGTAATCTCTTCTAGGGGTTCCATCCTTATTTCTTTTTTAAAAGGACTTCCCCGCATGGTTAGAATATTGATGGCTTATAGTTATCTAGCAACTTAAATGTTGCCGTTATGAAGGTAAGATTTTGTATGGGCCCAACTATCCTTTTAGACATAGCATCTAAAACCTAAAGATCCCACCATATGACACTACATATTTACGGACCCCAAGTACAAGCAGGAGTAGCCTGCAACTGGGGTGTTTTAACAGAAGTTGCGTGCAATTGAGCCATTTTTGGGGAATTGCAAATGTTTGTTTCATTTCAATTGTAATTGCACGCAATTGAGCAATTTATCCGTAACCGCAAATGTTTTTTTCATTGCAATTGGCTACATGCAGCTGCAACGGCAATTGCAAACCCCCTTCAATTGCAAAGTATGACTTGCAATCAAACCGCAAATCACAATCGCAAACAAAATGAACCCCAAACCTTTTTGAGTTGCAACATTAGTTGCAACAAAGCAAAATAAAATAAATAAATACTTAAAATAATGTTTAAAAATATCTTAAATTTCAAAGAACATATAAAATTTCAAAGAAGTTATAAAATATTAAAATAAACTTTTAAAATTTATTGAAAAAATATTACATTTCAAAATAATCAAAACAAAAAGTCAACAATTTTAAAAATTAACAAAATGAACTTTTACAAAAAACAGAAAATTATCAAAAATAAGTTGTTTGAGAAAAGTTTTAATTTTTCAAAAACCTTCAAAAATTCTAAATCCATCTTTTTCAAAAAAAAACTTTCAAGAAATCTGAATTTTGAAATACTAATAACATTATATTTTAAAATATATAATCCAAACAATTAAAAATCCTAAATTTCAAAAATAAAACATATTTTACAATTTACTTCAGATTTTTAAGAAACATATTTTAAAAATACAAAAATATAAAACATCAAATAATTTTACAAAATTATTAAAAACCATCAAATTGTAATAAATATTAATAGTTCTAAGAATAAAATTAGTATTTAAAAATCCAAAAATAAAAAAATTCAAGCTAATAGATTGTTTCCAATTTATTAAAAGTGGAAACAAGTTGCATATGAGAACCAAACAACTGCAACTACACTACAGTAGTAAGTGAATTTTAAAATTAAACCAAACAACTGCAAGTGTAATTGCACACAACAAGAATTGCAATGATTCGATTGCATGCAAAGTCACAGAGGCGTTGCAACAATAGTTGCAAGCTACCAAATGCCCCCTTAGATCACACGTGTACAGTTAGAGATTTAATGTGAAAATTGCCATTACACACCAGGTATTAATTTTAGAATGGCATAAATGCAATCAGACAAGACTATTAACTCGAGGAACACCTTAACAAACTATAAAATATATAGCACAAATTAAAAAAAGGGCAAAACTTCACTGTAGGTCCCTAATGTATTAGCCAAATTTCATTTGGGCCCTTAATGTTTGAAAGTCATCAACAAAGATCCCTAACGTTTTCTCCGTCATCAAATTAGGTCCTTTTCAAAATTTTCCGTTATCTATTGCTGATGTAGCAGCTGACTGGACTGTCTTTTCTCTCTCCTTTTTGCACATAACCCCCTATAAGTTTTAAAAATTATAAATAACACCTTGAAAATTTTTAAAAATTACAAATAATACCCTGTTAGTTTGGCACATCACAATATCCCTCAAAAATTTTCAAAAGCTATAAGTGGTGCGGTAAAAATTTACAACCAACCCTTAAAATTTTAAAATTATAAATAACACCCTAAAAGTTTTTAAAATTACAAATAACACCTGTTAGCTTGGAACATCACAATATCCCTCTAAAAATTAAAAGCTATAAGTGGTGCGGTAAAAATTTACAACCAACCCTTTTTGAAATTACAAATAGCACCCTCAAAGTTATTTGTAATTTTAGAACTTTCAATGAGGCTATAAAAATTTTGAATGTTTGTTTGTAAAATTTAGAGATTCGTTCATAGTTTTCAAAATTTTGAGGTTGTTTTCATATTGTCTAGGAGGCTTTTATAACATTTTAGGGGTTATTTATAATTTTCAAAAGTTTTAAGGGGCTTAGAAAATTTTACTGATCCTTGCTTAGAAAATATACAAACAAATTTTAGAAGTTTTAAAACTATAAATGGACCTCTAAATTTTATTAAATAGACCCTAAAATTTTTATAAATAACTGTTGAAGTTCTTACAAAATACAAATAACTTTTGGGTGTTATTTGTAATTTGTAATACTTTATGGGTTAGTTGTAAAATTTTAGCGGACTTGTAGCTTTTGAAATTTTAGGGCGATATTGTGATGTTCCAAACTAATAGGGTGTTATTTATAATTTTAAAAATTTCAGGTGTTATTTGTAATTTTAAACTTTCAAGGGGTTGGTTGTAAATTTTTACCGCACCACTTATAGCTTTTGAAATTTTAGGTGAATATTGTGATGTTCCAAACTAGTGGTGTTATTTATAATTTTAAAAAGTTTCAAGGTGTTATTTGTAATTTTAAAACTTATAGGGGTTATGTGCAAAAGGATAGAAAAGCAGTCAAATACCGCATCATCAATAAATATGTAAGATTTCGAAAAGGTCCTAATTTGATAATGGAGAAAATGTTAAGGATCTCTGTTCATGACTTTCAAACATTAAGGACCCAAATGAAATTTGGCTAATAACTTAGGGACCTACAGTAAAGATTTGCCTAAAAAAATCATGCACATACTTAACCATAACCAATTTTGCATTTTGGAAAGAATTGAGGGGACCAAGCTTTTAAAACTAGAGGAAAAAATTTAGCATATGATCTATGATACAGCATCAAGGAAAATATTTTGGTTTTCGAATAATATGAGTTACATAAACATTTCATAAATAAACAGGATGACATTCCATTTAGTTGCTAGTGCTTCAGAAATGATGTTTCCATATTCCACTACACACACAACAGAAGCCAATGAATGTGATTTCCAACAGTAGATCTTCTCATCCAGGAGATCTTCTCAAATGCGTTTCCCCTCAAATTGAACAAAGGACTTCCCAAAACTCATCACTATGGAATTGGAAGTTAATTCATTACGTGGAAATTAGGTCTTGTTTATGCACAGAGCTAGATTTAGAGGTTTTATGGCATAGCTACCAATTGCTCAGTCGTCCGTAGGTTATGTTAGGCCTATAGACATTTTCTTGAATAACTAGAAAAGAGATGGAAATGATTTATCTCCACCTCCAGAAAGGACAAGTTTATAAGCAAAATGTAACACATGTAAAGATAACAGCTGAACATCCCTATAACCAGAGAGACACAACTCACAAGCCAAGGATAGTATCACTTTCACATAAAAGTGGAAATACTGAATAAATTATACTGCAAGTTTTATGATTTAATTGCTAATGTTGGCAAAGTAACTATATAGTTCAAAAGCCACAATATGTTAGAAACGCAAACATTAGTCACTAAGTTGCATGGAAATGCGTAGGGGTACTAGTATGGGTGCGGCACAAGACACACACACTGAAATTAATAATTTTACATGAGATCATTATTGTTTTTCACTTCACGTGTCATTAGAATTAAAAATCCTATCACATTTTTGTGTATCTTTTATTAAATTGACTATTATAACTTGGAAACTACTCATTTTTTAACTAGACACCCAAACAACCCTTCAAATTTATAGTTTTGAACTTGGGTATAGGCGGAAACGAATCCGTAGCATATCTAACTCGTTTCAATAAATGGATATAAAGTGTAGGCTTTACATCCAAGTAGTGTTTGACAAGTGTTTTAAATTAAAACACACCATATCATTGCGACATGTCATAATAAATGTATGCATATATTCAAGGAGTATCCATGAAGTTTGGGTGCAGAACGCCTGATCTGGACGGATTCATGATAGAAGTACCTGGGTAACATAGCTTAGTCATAATAACCCATGTAGGATTGTAAACAATTCTTCGCAGCTAACTAACTGTAACAGGGAAACATCAATCAATATCTGCTGTGATTATATCAGAAATTGGCCCCAAAAGAGTTTATATTTTAATTTATTTGAAATGAAAGTTATGTATGAGACATCGACAATGCCAACATCTGATCTAGCCCCAATATCTCAATCATTCAAACAAACAATAATAAGATCATAATACTCACAAATATGGGTGACAAATGATTCTACCAGGCTTTAAAAAATAATAACTGGACATCAGAGCAATAGGCAAAGTAATTGCAGCCGGTCAAATATGTCAAGAAAACAAAACACCAGATTGCTGTGATCAATTTTTCACGATGTGGGAGAGGTCACAATAATAAACAAACAATAGACCAATAACTCTGCTAGGAAGAAATAACATACGCATAAAAACAACAAAATCATCATGAAGATGGATCATTAAAGTGACAAGGGGAAAAAAACAAAGTAATTGCAGCCGGTCAAATATGTCAAGAAAACAAAACACCAGATTGCTGTGATCAATTTTTCACGATGTGGGGAGAGAGGTCACAATAATAAACAAACAATAGACCAATAACTCTGCTAGGAAGAAATAACATATGCATAAAAACAACAAAATCATCATGAAGATGGATCATTAAAGTGACAAGGGGAAAAAACAATCTACATGTAAAACAATAAAATTCGTTCATAGTTTTCAAAATTTTGAGGTTGTTTTCATATTGTCTAGGAGGCTTTTATAACATTTTAGGGGTTATTTATAATTTTCAAAAGTTTTAAGGGGCTTAGAAAATTTTTAGGGATCCTTGCTTAGAAAATATACAAACAAATTTTAGAAGTTTTAAAACTATAAATGGACCTCTAAATTTTATTAAATAGACCCTAAAATTTTTATAAATAACTCATGAGTTCTTACAAAATACAAATAACTTTTGGGTGTTATTTGTAATTTGTAATACTTTTATGGGTTAGTTGTAAAATTTTAGCGGACCATTTGTAGCTTTTGAAATTTTTAGGGCGATATTGTGATGTTCCAAACTAATAGGGTGTTATTTATAATTTTTAAAAATTTGGTGTTATTTGTAATTTTAAACTTTCAAGGGGTGGTTGTAAATTTTTACCACTACTTATAGCTTTTGAAAATTTTAGGTGAATATTGTGATGTTCCAAACTAGCTGGGTGTTATTTATAATTTTTAAAAAGTTTCAAGGTGTTATTTGTAATTTTTAAAACTTATAGGGGTTATGTGCAAAAGGATAGAGAAAGACAGCCCATCACCGCCACATCAGAATAAAAATGTAAGATTTCGAAAAGGTCCTAATTTGATAATGGAGAAAATGTTAAGGATCTCGCTCATGACTTTCAAACATTAAGGACCCAAATGAAATTTGGCTAATAACTTAGGGACCTACAGAAAGATTTGCCTAAAAAATCATGCACATACTTAACCATAACCAATTTTGCATTTTGGAAAGAATTGAGGGGACCAAGCTTTTAAAACTAGAGGAAAAATTTAGCATATGATCTATGATACAGCATCAAGGAAAATATTTTGGTTTTCAATAATATGAGTTACATAAACATTTCATAAATAAACAGGATGACATTCCATTTAGTTGCTAGTGCTTCAGAAATGATGTTTCCATATTCCACTACACACACAACAGAAGCCAATGAATGTGATTTCCAACAGTAGATCTTCTCATCCAGGAGATCTTCTCAAATGCTTCCCCTCAAATTGAACAAAGGACTTCCCAAAACTCATCACTATGGAATTGGAAGTTAATTCACGTGGAAATTAGGTCTTGTTTATGCACAGAGCTAGATTTAGAGGTTTTATGGCATAGCTACCAATTGCTCAGTCGTCCGTAGGTTATGTTAGGCCTATAGACATTTTCTTGAATAACTAGAAAAGAGAGATGGAAATGATTTATCTCCACCTCCAGAAAGGACAAGTTTATAAGCAAAATGTAACACATGTAAAGATAACAGCTGAACATCCCTATAACCAGAGAGACACAACTCACAAGCCAAGGATAGTATCACTTTCACATAAAAGTGGAAATACTGAATAAATTATACTGCAAGTTTTATGATTTAATTGCTAATGTTGGCAAAGTAACTATATAGTTCAAAAGCCACAATATGTTAGAAACGCAAACATTAGTCACTAAGTTGCATGGAAATGCGTAGGGGTACTAGTATGGGTGCGGCACAAGACACACACACTGAAATTACTAATTTTACATGAGATCATTATTGTTTTTCACTTCACGTGTCATTAGAATTAAAAATCCTATCACATTTTGTGTATCTTTTATTAAATTGACTATTATAAATAGGAAACTACTCATTTTTTATCTAGACACCCAAACAACCCTTCAAATTTATAGTCTTGAACTTGGATATAGGCGGAAACGAATCCGTACCATATCTAACTCGTTTCAATAAATGGATATAAAGTGTAGGCTATACGTCCAAGTAGTGTTTGACAAGTGTTTTAAATTAAAACACACCATATCATTGCGTACATGTCATAATAAATGTATGCATATATTCAAGGAGTATCCATGAAGTTTGGGTACGGGAACGCGTCTGATACGGGCACGGATTCATGATAGAAGTACCTGGGTAACATAGCTTAGTCATAATAACCCATGTAGGATTGTAAACAATTCTTCGCAAAGCTAACTAACTGTAACAGGGAAACATCAATCAATATCTGCTGTGATTATATCAGAAATTGGCCCCAAAAGAGTTTATATTTTAATTTATTTGAAATGAAAGTTATGTATGAGACATCGACAATGCCAACATCTGATCTAGCCCCAATATCTCAATCATTCAAACAAACAATAATAAGATCATAATACTCACAAATATGGGTGACAAATGATTCTACCAGGCTTTAAAAATAATAACTGGACATCAGAGCAATAGGCAAAGTAATTGCAGCCGGTCAAATATGTCAAGAAAACAAAACACCAGATTGCTGTGATCAATTTTTCACGATGGGGAGAGGTCACAATAATAAACAAACAATAGACCAATAACTCTGCTAGGAAGAAATAACATATGCATAAAACAACAAAATCATCATGAAGATGGATCATTAAAGTGACAAGGGGAAAAAAACAAAGTAATTGCAGCCGGTCAAATATGTCAAGAAAACAAAACACCAGATTGCTGTGATCAATTTTTCACGATGGGGAGAGGTCACAATAATAAACAAACAATAGACCAATAACTCTGCTAGGAAGAAATAACATATGCATAAAAACAACAAAATCATCATGAAGATGGATCATTAAAGTGACAAGGGGAAAAAAACAATCTACATGTAAAAACAATAAAATCATCACGATCAATCATGGATACTAGACCAAAGTAGTTTACATCGAATTTGTAACTATGTGGCAAACTGTAGCAATCAGAAATGGGAAACAAACAGTGTCAGATTTAGCTTATACATTGACCAATCTAGCAAATGAACCAACCAACATCTAGAAACTATAGGGACTATTTCGATCATGAAAATAGTTTTTAAAAAAGACATTTGAGTTTACCATATACAAGAAGCATTGGGTGAAGAAAAGACCTCCAGGATAGTATGACTCAAGTTAAGAAACCTCCAACCTGGTGTCTAACCCAGAGTCACGGTCACCAGTAAGTGAAGAAAAATGACCATTATTCACAATCTATGGTTCAATGCGGACTGTGGTGGACAAAAGAAAAATGTCATGGACAAAGATTGCATTTAGAAAAAAATGCAGGCATTCCTCCAAAAGGCCACGGAGTAGGAAGACAGCAATGACGAGAGGAGGTAGATGGAATACTTAAAGCTGCTTGAAGAAAGCTATTGAAGGCTGTCAAAAATTGGACCAGATGGGGCCCCTATTTTTCTTAGGCATGAGTAACATATACTAGAGAGAAGGGCATAACAAAAGAGTTCCACATTCCTAGTGGATTGACGCTCCATGAAGAAAGATGGAACCATGCCCTGCTCATCCTTATCCACACGGGAGACCAGAAAGGTGGGAGACCATAAAGCAACAAGTAAAATGGAACATGAAGTTTATCTCAAAAATCTCCATGTTAAAAAATATCTTAAATTTCAAAGAACATATAAAATTTCAAAGAAGTTATAAAATATTAAAATAAACTTTTAAAAATTTATTGAAAAAATATTACATTTCAAAAAATCAAAACAAAAAGTCAACAATTTTCTAAAATTTACAAAATGAACTTTTACAAAAATCAGAAAATTATCAAAAATAAGTTGTTTGAGAAAAGTTTTAATTTTTCCAAAAACCTTCAAAAAATTCTAAATCCATCTTTTTCAAAAAAAAATTCAAGAAATCTGAATTTTTGAAATACTAATAACATTATATTTTAAAATATATAATCCAAACAATTAAAAATCCTAAATTTCAAAAATAAAACATATTTTACAATTTACTTCAGATTTTTAAGAAACATATTTTAAAAATACAAAAATATAAAACATCAAATAATTTTACAAAATCATTAAAAAACCAACAAATTGTAATAAATATTAATAGTTCTAAGAATAAAATTAGTATTTAAAAATCCAAAAATAAAAAAAATTCAAGCTAATAGATTGTTTCCAATTTATTAAAAGTGGAAACAAGTTGCATATGAGAAGTTGCTAGGAGAACCAAACAACTGCAACTACACTACAGTAGAAAGTGAATTTTAAAATTAAACCAAACAACTGCAAATGTAATTGCACACAACAAGAATTGCAATGATTCGATTGCATGCAAAGTCACAGAGGCATTGCAACAATAGTTGCAAGCTACCAAATGCCCCCTTAGATCACACGTGTACAGTTAGAAATTTAATGTGAAAAATGCCATTACACACCAGGTATTAATTTTAGAATGGCATAAATGCAATCAGACAAGACTATTAACTCGAGGAACACCTTAACAAACTATAAAATATATAGCACAAATTAAAAAAATCATGCACATATTTAACCATAACCAATTTTGCATTTTGGACAATTGAGGGGACCAAGCTTTTAAAACTAGAAGAAAAGAATTTAGCATATGATCTATGATACAGTATCAAGGAAAAGATTTTGGTTTTCGAATAATATGAGTTACATAAACATTTCATAAATAAACAGGATGACATTTGATTTAGTTGCTAGTGCTTCAGAAATGATGATTCCATATTCCACCACACACACAACAGAAGCCAATGAATGTGATTTCCAACAGTAGATCTTCTCATCCAGGAGATCTTCTCAAATGCATTTACCCTCAAATTGAACAAAGGACTTCCCAAAACTCATCACTATGGAATTGGAAGATTAATTCATTACGTGGAAATTAGGTCTTGTTTATGCAGAGCTAGATTAAGAGGTTTTATGGCATAGCTACCAATTGCTCAGTCGTCCGTAGGTTATGTTAGGCCTATAGGCATTTTCTTGAATAACTAGAAAAGAGATGGAAATGATTTATCTCCACCTCCAGAAAGGACAAGTTTATAAGCAAAATGTAACACATGTAAAGATAACAGCTGAACATCCCTATAACCAGAGAGACACAACTCACAAGCCAAGGATAGTATCACTTTCACATAAAAGTGGAAATATTGAATAAATTATACTGCAAGTTTTATGATTTAATTGCTAATGTTGGCAAAGTAACTATATAGTTCAAATGCCACAATATGTTAGAAAGCATAAACATTAGTCACTAAGTTGCATGGAAATGCATTAGGGGTACTAATATGGGTGCGGCACAAGACACACACACTGAAATTACTAATTTTACATGAGATCATTATTGTTTTCACTTCACGTGTCATTAGAATTAAAAATCCTATCACATTTTGTGTATCTTTTATTAAATTGACTATTATAAATAGGAAACTACTCATTTTTATCTAGACACCCAAACAACCCTTCAAATTTATAGTTTTGAACTTGGTATAGGTATGAAACGAATCAGAGCATATCTAACTCGTTTCAATAAATGGATATAAAGTGTAGGCTATACGTCCAAGTGGTGTTTGACAAGTGTTTTAAATTAAAACACACCATATCATTATGCATATGTCATAATAAATGTATGCATATATTCAAGGAGTATCCATGAAGTTTAAATGGGAACGCCTGATAATGGGCACGATTCATGATAGAAGTACCGGGTAACATAGCTTAGTCATAATAACCCATGTAGGATTGTAAACAATTCTTCGCAAAGCTAACTAACTGTAACAGGGAAACATAAATATCTGCTGTCATTATATCAGAAATTGGCCCCAAAAGAGTTTATATTTTAATTTATTTGAAATGAAAGTTATGTATGAGACATCGACAACGCCAACATCTGATCTAGCCCCAATATCTCAATCATTCAAACAAACAATAATAAGATCATAATACTCACAAATATGGGTGACAAATGATTCTACCAGGCTTTAAAAAATAATAAATGTACATCAGAGCAATAGGCAAAGTAATTGCAGCCGGTCAAATATGTCAAGAAAACAAAACACCAGATTGCTGTGATCAATTTTTCACAATGGAGAGAGAGAGAGAGAGAGAGAGAGAGTCACAATAATAAACAAACAATAGACCAATAACTCTGCTAGGAAGAAATAACATATGCATAAAAACAACAAAATCATCATGAAGATGGATCATTAAAGTGACAAGGGGAAAAAACAATCTACATGTAAAAACAATAAAATCATCACGATCAATCATGGATACTAGACCAAAGTAGTTTACATCGAATTTGTAACTGTGGCAACTGTAGCAATCAAAAATGGGAAACAAACAGTGTCAGATTTAGCTTATACATTGACCAATCTAGCAAATGAACCAACCAACATCTAGAAAGTATAGGGACTATTTCGATCATGAAAATAGTTTTTAAAAAAGACATTTGAGTTTACCATATACAAGAAGCATTGGGTGAAGAAAAGACCTCCAGGATAGTATGACTCAAGTTAAGAAACCTCCAACCTGGTGTCTAACCCAGAGTCACGGTCACCAGTAAGTGAAGAAAAATGACCATTATTCACAATCTACGGTTCAATGCGGACTGTGGTGGACAAAAGAAAAATGTCATGGACAAAGATTGCATTTAGAAAAAAATGCAGGCATTCCTCCAAAAGGCCACGGAGTAGCAAGACAGCAATGACGAGAGGAGGTAGATGGAATACTTAAAGCTGCTTGAAGAAAGCTATAGAAGGCTGTCAAAAATTGGACCAGATGGGGTCCCTATTTTTCTTACGCATGAGTAATATATACTAGAGAGAAGGGCATAACAAAAGAGTTCCACATTCCTAGTGGATTGACGCTCCATGAAGAAAGATGGAACCATGCCCTGCTCATCCTTATCCACACGGGAGACCAGAAAGGTGGGAGACCATAAAGCAACAAGTAAAATGGAACATGAAGTTTATCTCAAAAATCTCCATGTTAAAAAATATAAGTAATTATTAAATGTACCAAGTAGGATCCATGGGTGGAAACCACATCCTAAAGAGCATTGTGATAACCCATGAAATAATCCAATTATACATATAGAAGGGGAAGGCATCAATTAAAGTAGAGTTTAAGGAGACGTGCATTTTCTTAGGTAATTACAAGAATACGGAAGGGGAGAAAAGACAATGTGTCACTAGGTCTCAAATCAGAATCATCAATTCTTGTCAGTGGCAATGTGGAAAAGGAGGAAATGTTTTTGTAAAAGAAGAATCAGGCATGTAAATTTAGTTAAACAACCTGTGTTTCTGCTCTTGATCTGAGCCTTTAAATAGTATTGCCTAGGCGTAGAAGTGTAAAACTATTAAGCATGCATCTTACAGAATAGCACTTGCCAAGTAGACCCAGGACATATTGCAATGACAAAAGGGCTCTTAGACTGCCTTGGGAGAGCTCCGAGATGGCAATCGTAGCATTATCATAAGAACTCACTCATCACTAGTTTAGAGAATGAGATGGAACATGTTAGGCATCACCAATGTAAGAGGTTTATTCAGAGACCTAGGTTACGATTTACGAATGACAAAGGGTGACACAAACATTCAAAATTACAAAAAGGAGACCAACACTGCATGAGAAGATTCAGCTTTGCAAGTATATACGCTCAAGATTATTTTGGCATGCTTGAAAGAGGATGATCAGATTGTAATCAGAAAATGCGTGTATCCACCCATACACATGCTGACAGACACACCGGTATACACATACACATGCTTACAGACACACCGGTATACACATACACATGCATGCATATATATTCACTATGTAACGATGAAATAGGAGCAAGAGGAAATGAAGGATGCATGGACTTTTAAAGCATTGAACAGCTCTAGGAAAACCCTAAATACATGTGAATTGAAATGGTCAAAAGATGGTTTTTTTTGCCATTGCCAGTCTATAAGCTGGAAAATAGCATATGCCCAGTGAGACATCACAAATGCCACTGAAAATGCTTCAAGCAAGTGCAGCTGGACTAAAACAGACTCAATACTTGGGCAGGGTTACACAAAATCTATTGATGAAAACCACTAAAACAAATAAGTGTATTGAACAGTAACCAGCTATCAGTAGATGGAGGAGGTATGGAGGTACTTCCAGGAAAGTATACTTAAAGAGGATATCCATTAATATATCATCATCCTATCTGCAAGGAAGGTGAGTCAAAAGGGTAGGGGAAAGACTGGACCAACAAAACTTAATTTAAGTAACTTCTATTTTCTACATGCTATTTGGCTAATATGAAAGTTTATGTAAACTTTCATACATAAAAACAACTCACTGGCAACTTAAAATTATGATGCGAAGTTCAATCAGAACTTAATATAACCTCTATTTCCCATTCTCTGTGGCTAATATCAAATGTAGATTTGTCAGAAACAAAAATAAATTCATTAGCAGCATAAAATTACTCTGAGAAGTTCAATATTTACGATTCCATAAAATTACTTTGTGATAGTGGGATTTTATTTGTCCAAATACACAACAAAAGCTTTTACTATTTTTATATCTAATATCCAACATAAAAGCACAGGTAAACAAAATAAAAGAAACAATGAGCAAGAAATTATTCAAGTGAATAACTTTATAATTTATAGTATATACCTCCTCCATCACTGCCTCGATCTCCATCTCTTTCTTCTGATTACTCGGCTCTGAAGCTCCCCAAATCCCCTGCGGAGGCGCAGAGGTCGCGTAGTAATCATCATCATCCTCATCCTCGACATCAGCCCACGATTTGTTAACCAAAGGCTTCGGGTTCCAAAACACCGGTGGCTCCGGCTCCTTCGCGTGACTCTTTGAAGACCCTTTACTCTTTGAGGAATCCTTAGTCGACTTCTTCTTCTTCTTAAGGCTCTCGAGAACTGCGAATCCGTTGGTGCTCCCAATCTTCAGCGGCCCCTCGTTACTCCTGCTTCCACCTCCAGCCATTATCTCGCGCGAATCTCGATAAAGTACAAACTTCAAAGATTCTGATGATCCTCGCTATCTCGCGCGACTCTTGATGTCGGCAAAATTCACTCGGAGACGCTAAAAATTCGACCTCGTGAGAAAAATTCCAGGTCTGTGAGAAATTTCGACGAATTGTTGAGAGTAGGATAGAAAATCGATCGGAACTAACAAATTAGGGTTCGACGGTTAAGGATCCGAGCGTACAAAGAGGGGAGATTGATCGGATAAATGAATGATTCTAGGGTTTCCAAAATGTTGACGGAGGGAGAGGAATTTCGATTGCAGATCGAATTAGGGCCCGGTTGGAGATCGAATTAGGGTTTGGAGAGGAGCGAAATTAGGGTTTGGGATGAAGGATCCGAGGGGGGGAGAGAGAGGAGAGATCGATCGGATAATGGAATGATGCTAGGGTTTCAAAATCTTGATAGAGAGAGAGAGAGAGAGATTGCGGATCAAATCAGGGCTTGATTGGAGATCGAATTAGGGTTTGGGTAACGATTTTGCCTGCGATTTTGCCTTTTATTGTGATCTCGACGATGAGAGGGGCAATGATGAGATAATGCGAATGGTTTCGTGGGTTTTATTTCTTTAATTGTTGTGGAGAAGCTTCTTACGTTATCCTTGAGGCGGTACCAGACTTAACCTGTACTGTTGATAATGGTGAAGGGTGCTGAGGGTCTTTATAGTTTATATATTGCTCCCCGGACCCCAGCGTGTGGTTTATTTTGCATAACTTTCTAGTACTGAAAATTTAAGAAATGCTCGCTAATTAACATCCTGTTAATTTAATTGGACATGCAATTGTATTAACATGTTATTAACAAACGGTCCTTTTAACCAGTGCCCGTAGGGCACTCGTTAAGGAGCATTAATTGCATAGAAATTTGTGTAATTAATTAGTTTTACTACTTGCGCTACTTCTCTCAATAAATATTCTTAATGACTTTTCAAACACCAAATATAACCTGCAAGTTATCGAAACCCACGAAAATGTTTAAGATATCTACCAAAGGAGGAGAAAAAAAGCTATAAAAACATGAACTTTGACAATATTTTCCAATTATAAGAAGCTTGATAGCATCCTTAAGAACAAAACCAAATCCAATTTACCCAATACAACATGCTTGCACTCTTAAACTTTCAAAGAAAATATTGGGTTCAAGCATATCTCTTGCAAAGTCTTTTTTTCTTTTCTTATGCTTCTTATTTGAAACATCAACATTTTCTTTTCTAGGACATGTAGCAATATTATGCCTAACACCCTTAAATAATCAACAGATTAATTAGCTCTATTTTCCAGTGATTTAGCTCTATTTTCCATTTTGGGGGTGTTTGTTTACATGAAAGTGAAAAGTGAAAGTGAGAAAGTGACTCGCCTTTATCACTTTAGTTGTTTGTTTTATTGAAAGTACATATGAAAGTGAAATACAAAAATTCTACCGCGTAGGAGTAAATGCATATTCTACTTCCCTAAAAGTGCTGATGTCATATGAAAGTGGAGTGGGGACCACTTTAATCAATTAGAAAATAAATTTTAATTAAATCTCTTCAATTTTTTTAAACACAAATGGCACCTGATGACTTTTTTTCTTCTATAGACAATGCTTACCGATCTTTCAAAGTTGACTTTATTTTTAGACCTTTTATATTAGTCCCTTGAATTCTTACTATTTGCTTCTTTGTCCTCAAATTACTACAATTGTTACAAAAAAATATATATAATGTAAAAATATTATAACCATTAGACAAGTCTTGGATGGTAAGATAAAGAAAATTTTACAAATAATTTATTTTTGTTAAACAAATAAAGGAGTAATTTTATCTAATGAATAATACTCACATTCAATTCATCTATTTGTACCTTCCAAAGACCATTAAAATATAATATGATTTTATAATAATAAGTAAATAAAATGATATTGCCACTTCATCTTTACTTTTCTACTTTCAATAACAATTTGGCTTTGTAAACAAACACTGTATTTCACTTGCATGCTGATGTGGATGCACTTTCTCACTTGTAAAAAAATGACTTTCACACTTTCAATTCACTTTCAAATAGCCAAACACCCCCTTTATTCCTTGAGATAATTCGATAGTGGTGTATAAAATGGAGAAAGAAGATGAAAAGTGTTTCCCGATTTATCCTCTCATATTTGTCCACCACATACCAAAAAGGTATTTATTACTTACCTTTATTAGTCTTGTAACCAACCTTTTATACGCAATATTTTATTGACATTAATGAATTTTAAGGGAGTGATTGGTTAAATATTAATGCTAAACCAATGCCCCTGGGGCACTGGTTAACAAATACCATTAATAAATAGAGCTTGATTTATTTGACCATGTAATTACTAGCGTTTATGATGCTGAAATCCTTGTCAAGGTTGTTAGCATATTTGTTCAAATTAAATCAATGTATTAAATGAGATAATATTGGATAATAAAGGGCTGTTAATGGAGAATTAATAGGCTCTTAATGGGTTTTAATTAGGGCAGATAAATGGCTTTTAATTGAATTTAATTAGAGGCTGATTTTTGGGGTGGAGGTGATATGATGAAAGGCCTCTATAAATTGAAACATTTCTCTGTGAATTGAAACACAGCAAAAGAGAAAGAAGACCATCTTACCGGAGCCCCAAAAATAATCTCAATCTAATCTTTGAGCCCCAAAATAATCCCAATCCAATCTTTCTCCTCTAAAAAACTACACTGGTAACAGAGCCAGCCTATTACCCAAATGATATTATCATTCCCAAATTAGAAGCTTGTTATTTTATCTTTCCACCTACTTTTAGTTTTATATTATTATTTTTTTGTACCAGTTGTCTCCCTCAAAGACAATCTTTTCATAAAGCTTTGTATCCAAGAAAAGCCAACTTTACCATTTTTAGTTTGGACCCGTGACTTCCCCACATCCAAAGTCATATTTTTTTTAACGATCACCATTTTCTCTGCAGCTACAGTGGCTCATCTGAAGCTCCGGCAGCGCCTTCTCGCTGTCCACCACCAAATCCGCACCGCCTCCAGTCCCGTTCGACAAAAATCAGATCTGATTCACCGGCGGGAAAAGTTTACTTTTCAGATCTGATCCCCCTCGTTAGACACCGCCTGAGATCCACGCCGCCGAGATTGACGCCGCTCGAAATCAAGCAGCTTCACCGCAACTAACCACCAGCAAGTCTGTGCCACCTCCAGTACCGTTCGAAGTAGATCCTTCTAAAATCGCCGCCTGCGCTTCCCCGCCGATCTAGGATGACTGTTCTTTACAGCTTCAATTGGTGATGCTCGACACCTCAAATCAGCACTGCTTTTCATTGTCCCCGGTCCAGATCCAAACTATTTCAATCTCAACCGATCCGAGAACCCATCCGAACAGAGCCCGTTGTTATCTACTTCAACCTCGCTGTGAACTTTGGTCAGAGACGACGCCACGACTTCGACAATATCTTCTTCAATCAACACCGCTCAGTGACAAACTCGCTCAAGCTGGAGCTTCCTTTCTCAACTCGGAATAGTTAGGTTGTTTTAATTTATTTATTTCAATTTTTTTAAAAGATATCTAGCCATATTCTGTTATTAGTATATTTGTCTGTACAACAACCATATACATATTTTAAATTGAAACTTTAGTTTTAGCTCTCTATCGGATGGCTAGCAAACTTGTCCTATCGAAACTAGAAAAAATAACAAATTTAATGGCAGTAATTATGACATGTGGCACAGAAAAATAGGATATACCCTTATTCATGATAATATCGATGATGTAATTGAAACCACTACTCCAACCCTTACTGATAAATCTATACCAGAAGAAAAGAAAGGGTTTGAGCAGTGAAAGTTGAAAACAAAAAGGCAAAAAGTCTATTGCTCATATTCATAGAAGATAACTTGATCAAAGTTTTTGAAACTTACAAAACTTCCATGGACATGTGGACAGCTATAAAAGAAAAATACGACGCTGCCTCTGAAGTTAACATTCAGGTCCTCTTGCATAAATATAATTCTTGTCATATGCAAGAGGGTGACAATATCGTAGAACATATTAATAAGATGATTGTCATGGCTAAGGACTTATTCACTGCTGGGACCGAAATCCTGGAAAGAATGCAAGTGGCAACCATTTTGAATAGTCTTCCACATTCCCTTGCTTTGTCACCACATTAAGAATGAACCCTCCTATTAAATATGTCACTGATCTTCCAATGCACATAGCAATAGAACAAGACTTAGTAGCCAGTAGAAAGAAATCAGAACTAAACATGGTGCAATAGGAAATAAACTATGTGCACCAGAGGCAACAAAAGCTGGAAGAAATAGAAACCCGGCCCTAATAAACCACAACTTAGAGGTCTAAAATCACAGCAATTTAAGAAGAAGGTACCCCGCGAAGCATGCTATACATGTGGAAAGTTTGGGCATTTCCGATCTAACTGTCCACAAGGAGAAAAGCAGGAGAATAAGGGAGGCTTCAACCCAGGAAGTACCAGCAAGATAGAATTCGTTGGCGTGACGAAATGCAATGCTATGATGACGGACAGTGGATCGACTCCGGTGCGACTAGGCATATCGCAAAGGATAAAAATGAAGTCACAGAATTCACCGAGCTGAAGAAAAGAGAATAGAGGATCTATATGGAAAACAATATATATCTCGATGTAGAAGGTATTGGCTCGTATAGATTGGATCTTGGTGTAGGCATAAAAAATTGCTTATCGATGCGAGCGAAACTTCGTGGCGGTGGGTTGGCAACTAACGATCCATTCGACAAACCGGCGTCATAAAGCATCCACGCCAAAAAGCGGCGTGAAGCGGTGGCCGCATAAAGTAAGTGAGCAAAGGCGTCTGACCAATGAAACGGCGTCGAGTTGACTAAACTCAAGCGTTGGCGAGGCGGGATCAACGTGCTAGTGATCAATGCAAGCGGGCAGCAAGTTCGAAAGTTGATCGGACACGGACTCGAACCTCGCAGCGACATCAAGACGGAGCAAAACTCGGCGAAGAATAAGCCGGAGAATCGGCCTTAAAAAGCGGCGAGGCGGGAGAACCATGACCCGGCACCTCGACGGCTTTAGGCGGGTGAAAGCTCGACAATGGTAGGAGTGGCTCGACAAGTGGCGAACCACTTAACCTACCTGCCGCTTTTTTATAAATAGGGGGTCTTGCTCATTGAGGGGATTTTTGGGGATCCGGGATTTGGCTTTGGCTTTGGTGGACTTTGATGGATTTGGATATTCTCAAAGAGCTCTTGCGAGATCTACAAGCCGTCGGCGGATTCGAACACCGGCGAGCATAAACCATCGGCGTCGGATCTGGCGGAAGGTGGAATTGGTCGAACTCTGGATACCCTCTAGATTAAGCAAGTCTTAATCTCGGGGATAGCATTGTGATTTCTCCTAGTAGATCTCACCGCTTCGGCGATCCTCTCCTTCGTGAGTGTGATCCCCTCGGTAACCGTTTCCTTCGTGAAGCGAGCCCCTTTACATCTGTAGTTCCGGGACCGGTCTCCACGGATTGGAATTACGGTGGTCCACGGACACAATAAGTCCGACACGGGCAAAGAACCCATAGCGAGGATCAGATATAGCAGAGATCCTCGTGTTTGTTCACTAAGGATAAAAGTTGTAATCTTTTTGATTTTTTTAGCAAAATAAAGGCATTTCTTTTTGAATTTCGTTGTAGGCCAAAGAAGGCGTAAGCAAATTCAAATCAATGACAATCATCCGACTTTACGAACAAGCTGGCGACCCGGATTAGAACCCGAGGCCTCTCAGTCGGAGTGTCGTGCGCAACAGCGGATCCCTATCCCGGTGGAAGAAGTGGGTCGAGTTCGGCGGGAGAAGTTTGAAGAGTACCTATCCTCACCCTCCTCGAGATCCGGTTCCCCGCCGCTCCAGAGGTCTCCGGCAAGGAGGCAGATGGGCCTCCGATGTAGAGCCCGGGAGCCGAGTCCAACCCGGCCCCTTGGTGGCGAGAAATCCCCGGCCCGAAGTCCGGATGGTGCGAGATGAGAGCGCCGACGATGGCGGCACTCTCGGCGAGCTTCGCCAAAGGCGACGACAAAGCATGGCGCGCAAGCTTGCCAAGGCCATGCAATCCATGGATGGGGTCCGCTACGAAGTGGATCTAAGATCCAAACTCACGCAGAGGCTTCAGCCTCAAGTGATTGGCGGTTTATCCAAGCCGTCAACCGACGAGTGGGTCCGTGTCAAACGGAACCGCTCCACACTTCAGGAGCGCATCCGGAAGCGCCGCGCACTCCTTGCGCAAGCGCGAGCTTTGGTGCAGCAGGCTCGTGAGTTAAAGAAGGAAGTGGCAAAGAAGCCACCAACGTACCGCCAGGTTTGGAGGCCCAAGTCTAATGGTGCCCCAACCTCAGTTGCCCACACTCCTGTCTCGGCACCTAAACCGAAGGATACAGGCGTTGCAGATCCAACGCCAAGGTCCAAGATTGACGACACCTCAAAGTCAAAGGCGTCTGCATCTGAATCAGTGGTGAAGCCAACTCCCGTCACCACCACCAAACCGACTATCAAGGATCGTCTCGGTCCTCGAAGAGAATCACGGGTCACTCCTCATGCAGGAGGTCGCACCCGTTCCAACAAGGACAAGAAGATTCCTGCAGCCTCTCCTATCGGATTGAAAATCGAAGTCGAGAGTGCCGGACTTCAGCATCGGCGAAAGTCTAGGCAGTCACTTCGAAGTTCGATGGATTGACCCGTCCTCGGAAGGAGACGTTTTCATCTGACGATGAGGACGTTATACCCGAAAGATCACGCCAACATACGGCAGGTTGCTCCGGTACACACACCGATGAGCTGTACTACCGTGCAAGAGGTACGAGAAAATCTCGAAGGGATTCCCCAAATTAGCGAGCATGCTTGTGCTCAAGCTCATTAAGGCGATGCTCTGGGTGCAATTGCCATCAAGCTCCAGAAGGGTGTCGAGTCTTCCAGAGACTGCGGAGATGCGAGACCTAGGTCAAGGCGATTCCAAAAGGATTGGAATTGTAGCGGTGGTCCACGGACACAATAAGTCCGACACGGGCAAAGAACCCGCATAGCGAGGATCCGAGATATCAGAGATCCCGTGTTTGTTCACTAAGGATAAAAGTTGTAATCTTTTTGATTTTCATTATGCGCCTTAAAATAAAGGCATTTCTTTTTGAATTTCGTTGTAGGCCAAAGAAGGCGTAAGCAAATTCAAATCAATGACAATCATCCAGGCTTTTACTGCGAACAAGGCGGCGACCCTGATCAGAACCCACAGGCCTCAGATCGAGAAGTGGTGTGCATGCAAAGCGGATCCTATCCGGTGGAAGAAGAGGTCGAGTTCGAGTTCGACCGGAGAAGTTTGAAGAGTACCTATCCTCACCCTCCTCGAGATCAGGTTCCCCGCCCGGCTCCAAGAAGGTCTACAAGGGAGAACCGATGGGCCTCAGATGTAGAGCCCGGGGCAGCGAGTCCAACCCATCACCCAGCAGTGTGAGAAATCCCGCCCGGCCGAAGTCGAGATGGTGCGAGATGAGCGCCCGGCGATCGCCCGGCACTCTCGAGGCGAGAGCTTGGCGGCGACAAAGCATGGCGCAAGCTTGCCAAGGCCATGCAATCCATGGATGGGGTCCTTCTGAAGTGGATCTAAGATCCAAACTCGCGAGAGGCTTCGGCCTCAAGTGATCGGCAGTTTATCAAGATCAGCCACGAATGGTCCGTGTCAAGCGGAACGCTCCACCGAGGGAGCATCCAGGAGCGTGGCGCCTAGCGCAAGCCGCGAGCTTTGGTGCAACGGCTCGTGAGTTAAAGAAGGAAGTGGCAAAGAAGCCACCAAAGTCTGCCGGGGTTTGGAGGCCCAAGTCTAATGGTGCCCCAACCTCAGTTGCCCACACTCTCCCGTCTCGGCACCTAAGCGAAGGATCTGGCGTTCGAGATCCAGCGCCAGGTCCAAGATTGCGACACCTCAAAGTCAAAGCGCTGCATACGAATGATGGTGAAGCCAACTCGAGTCCACCACCACCCACCAAAGCCTATCAAGGATGCGTCTCGGTCCTCGAAGAGAATCGCGGGTCACTCCTCATGCGAGGAGGTGCGCCCGTTCAACAAGGACAAGAAGATTCCTGCGACCTCTCCTATCGGATTGAAAATCGAAGTCAGAAGTCTGCAGGACTTCGCCCCCATCGGCGAAAGTCTGGCGAGTCACTTCGGAAGTTTGATGGATTGACCCGTCCTCGGAAGAGGCGTTTTCATCGGCGATGAGGGCGTTATACCGAAAGATCCGCCAACATCGGCGAGAGTTGCTTTCCGGTACACACCCGATGGTACGCTACAGATGCAAGAAGTCGAGAAAATCTCGAAGGATTCCCCAAATGGCGCAGTCATGCTTGTGCTCAAGCTCATTAAGGCGATGCTCGAGTGCAATTGCCATCGAAGCTCGAAAGGGTGTGATCTTCGAGAGACTCACCGCGGAGATCTGAGACCCTAGGTCAAAGCGATTCGCCTAAGGATGATCTCAGAGAGGTGAGTTGCGAGGTCACTAATATGACGGCGAAATCATCGTCGCGGGCTATTCGGCGCATGCGCGGCTAACTTCGTTTGCGGTCGGGACTATCCGAAGCGGTCGGTCGATAAACTTCGAAGGGGATACGCGGAGGATGATCGTCGAGATATTGGCTCCAATCGCATCGATCATCTGTATCTAGCGAAGAGCCCCAAGAAACACTTATGATCGATGCAGATCAAGTGGCCAAAATGCTAGGCGAAGCGTTGAATAAACAACGGGAAAACTTCAAGTTAGAAATGGAGTTGGCCATGCGGATGATGAGAGAAATGCGACCAACAGATCCAAGCCACGACAAAACATCAAGGTGAATCGAGTAGCGTCACGCGTCGATGAAGATGATAGCGATTCGGATTAGGAGGAAGCACCGAAGATGATAACCCCGAACCACAGCGGCTAGCATTGTTGCTCATGAGGCGAGAAGATCAAAGACTTGGAGAGCAAAATCAATTCATTGATTTCCGCTCAAGAAGTAAAGAAACGGTATTCTTTGCCCATACCGAGGAATGGGAATCAATCCATTACCCATCGAAGTTTAACTTAATAAACTTCACACCATTTGTGGGAAGGGTTCCCGGCCGACGCAATTTATTTCAAGTCACACCTCGGAGTTATTTACACTTGAACCCACGATGGTTCGGTCATTCATTGGCACCTTCGTGGTGCTTGAATAACGCGTCTCAAGGGGGAGCATTCCGCGGTGGGGCGACATGGAGTCTAGCTTCCTTACCAATTTCTTTGATGGCGATACCGAGGTATCGATCGGGACATGCTCGAGAAGCGAAGAGCGGAGAAAGTGGATATCTTTGTCAAGCGATTCGGAACAAGGCAATGAAGCTGTCGGGATCCAATAACGGAGGAGTTCATCCTCAAACCTGCCACAGCAACTTATCGATAGATGTGCTTGAAGCAATGGGTACAAACACCATCGATAACGTGGAAGGACACGAAGGTTCGTGGAGAGCAAGCGAGAGGTTCCTCAAAGGAAAAAGCGAGAGAGGCGGACAAGGCTCCGAAGCGTAACTTTGTCCCGCAGCGGCAAGGGAAGAGCAAAGCCAAGGCGGTTCGAACCAAGCGTTCCAACTCCAACCCGACAGCGGCAGCGACGAGCGCCGCGGAGCACAATCAGCGTGCAACACAGGCCACAAAAAGCGAAGGCCTTAAGCGAGATTCAGAAGTCCTATTCCTTTAGGGCGAAGATTCGGTCTCTTCAAATATCTTGTGGAAAATAACAAGATCAAGCTCCCTCAGATTCGAGAATCAAGAGGCTGATGAAGACGAATGACCCAAGATCTTGTCGTACCATGGGCGGTTCATCACCCCACTAAATCTGTTCGGCCTTAAGGACAAAATCGGGCTTTAATTGATGTAGGGGTCATTACTATGAAGCGTCCAAAGAAAGGTCGAGCGAATCACGGTATCCATAAGTTTGGGGTCCGTTGACGTTGACATGGAACGAGTGGTCAAAGTTGCGGTGAAGGCCGGTAAATGGCGACCCACAAGCAGCGCCGAGAAAGGACTTGTATCGTATACTGACCAGAATGGCGAAGTCTTGTGGGTCCACCGCTTGGAAGATGAGCAATGGGTAGCCTCTTCTTGAAGAATAAGCAGAAGTAGAAGGAAAGGCATGCCATGCTACTTCCGCAGTGCGGAGAGCGATGAGCGGTGGTAACATTCAATTTGTCAGAAGGAAACGCCGCAGGGGACACAGTACATCACAAGTACCGAAGTCCCGACCTAATGCCAAAACGCTCGAGCTGGGGTACCAACAAATCCTCTCGCCTGCAGAAAGTGGTACGCGAAAAAATACGACAAAGCGGCGCGCGAAGTTCAACTCCGGCGATCTCGATTGATGCCCGATTGGAAGAGATAAGCCGGGAAGAACTCTCCATACGCCCGTCGTCATGGATTAGCCAATATCCCCAAGGATCACTCTCTATGAGTTCTTTGCGCTTATCAAAGAGAGAGAAGCTCTTCAAGAAGCCGCCGATTGAAGTCTTCTCACCAGTTAGGCGAGTCGAAGAAGTCGGCCAATGCAACCTCGCGACTAAACACTTCCCTTGCATCACTTTTACAAAGGAGGATATGCGACGAGGAATTCCAAACACGATAGGCGCTATACTTCAGGGTATATTGGCTCTAGTGAAGTTAGCGGGATCCAAGTCGATCCGGTTCGTATGTGAGCATCATGCCCTAGCCTCATGTATCATCTTGGAATTCTGCCGATGGCGGCGAAGCGACACAATGATTTATGGATTTAACACCGGTCTCGATGCGCTTGTAGATCCGGATAAAGTGCCAAATGGGGACTTAAAGTCGAAGTCACTGCTATGTGATTGACGCAGACTTCCTATAACTTATTGTTAGGTCGACCTTGGATCCACAATAACGTTATAGTCCCGCCTACTCTTCATCGTCTCAAATATGTAGACACTAATAATGAGGTCAAGACGGTCGCGACAAACAACCGCTTAAGGATGGAGAATTATTTCACTCATTCTCTCCTCTACGTAATAAGTCCGAAATCAATCATCGCCCAAGGTACGGACAGTGAAGAAGCCGATACCAAACCGGGCTTGGTTATAGTGGAGGTTTTGTTTTAAATGACATTGTACCCTTGTAATCAATCTTGACGATGAAGAATCGCCGATGAACATTGTAATTGGCAAATTGCCGATGAATCAATAAATGACGATTTAGAGTATCCTCTGCTTTTGAATGATGTGATGACAGTTTATACAACGATCCAGAAGTTGCACCTCGCCAACTCGGTCATATTGCTTCACAAGCAGCCCGACTCCTTTGGGACAAGACTCGCCATCCACCTAAGATCAAGTAGTGAGAAAGACTTTTTTACTGAAAAGGAGATGCGCCCAACTTAATCATTTCTTTGAAGAAGATGAAGATGACGATGGGTCTATCCTCCACACATTCAGATATAGTCGAAACAGGGTATCATGAAGAGATGGGGGTATGACTTGACACGAGGAAGGTCTATGTTTTGGGCGAGGTCCTCGAGTCCCTCGAGCGGCATATGTCCCAAAGGGAAGCGGATAATTACTATGCATTTAGAAGGGGATTGGGATACGAATCCTCCTCGGAAGATGAATGCTGCGTGGGCGATCGATAATAATCCACGGTGAGAGCGAACATTCGTCGACTCTTGACTTGGGATTCGACACGGCCTCGGAGAAGCTTTCAAGGCTTTGATGTCAAATATGGCTTCAGTTGATCACGCTCTTGGAGAGTGATGAAGACATGCCAACATGGGAAGACCCATGGATCCATCAACTCGAAGCGGTTTGGGGATAGGTTGAACAAAGAGAACCCCCACTAAGGACGAGTAGTCAGTTAATATGGGTGATGAAGAGCATCCTAAACTCATAAACATCGGCAATACTCTCCTTGAAGAAAGGAAGAGTTAATTGCCCTAATCGAGGAGTATATCGATGTATTAGCACGGAGTTACGAGGACATGCAGGACTTCGACCTAATGTGGCGACACATCGCCTCAACATCAAAGGCGGATGTCAAACTGTCAAGCAACGGCAAAAGCGGTTTAGATCCACAAATATTGGAGGCAATTGTTGGCGAAGTAAAGAAACTCATAGAATCGGGATTCATCGAGGAAATTCAACATCCGGATTGGGTGGCGAATATAGTCGGTCATGAAGAAGAATGGGTCGATTAGGATGCGTATGACTCTGAGACCTCAGCGGCTTGCGAAAGATGACTTTCCTCTTCCAATCAGCGATGTCATAGTTGACAACACGTGTGGATTTGAAAGAATGTCCTTTATGGATGGCTTTTGGGGTATAATCAAATCAAGATGTACCCCGATGACGCCAAACACACAAATAAGCCTAACTTCCATATATTGCTACACTCATGCCGCTCGCCTCAAAATGCCGGCGCAACATACCGTAGAGCAATGACGAGATTTTCCAGATCATCTTTGGAAAAAGGTCGAATGCTACGCCGATGATTTGGTCGGAAAAGCCGCGGACAAAGGAGATCACATCAAGATCTTAGAACGGTATTCAACTCATGCGACTCATCGCCTAAAGATGAACCCCGCCAAATCCTTCCTGGGATGTCCAGGGCAAGTTCCTTCGCCGCCACCGACAAAGGAATCCACGCCGATCCCGACAAAGTGAAGGCAATTCAAGAGTTGCAACCTCCGAAATCAGAGAACTCGGTTACAAGGACGATCATGACATCCGACGGTTCATATCGAACCTATCCGAAGTGCCAACCGTTTCCGTTGAACAAGAAGGGTGTGTCGCTTATTTGGGACGACACCGCCGTAAAGCCGCTTGAGATCAAATCAGATCTCGCTAAACCTCCCGTTTTGTTGCAATCACGGTCGAAAACCGCTTTTGATCTACGCCAAGGCAACGGATCACTCGTTAAGCTTTACTCGCGAAGACTACGACGGCAATAACAACAGCAGCAGTATTACCCGAGCCAACATTAGTCGGCCGAAGTCTCGATATCCAATGGTCGGTGAAGCAAGGCCTTGCATTAGTGTTCGCGATTCAAAATGCGCACTATTTAGCCTGACAGACGATTTATGTTATTTCCAACGTGAACCGTCCATTCATGACCCACTTGATGAGTCAAGGCTATTAAATGGGCCTTGCTCTTGTCCCAATATGACTTGTATTTCAAACAACGTAAGTCACCAAAGGACAAGCGATTTAGATCTCTTGGTCGCCACCACAACGGATGCGCTTGAGCTATATGATGATCTTCCGATGAAATTCGAAGTCAACACTACGTCGATCAACAAATATGGCATTGTATTTTGATGGAGCTTCTGCCACCAATGTAAGTGCCCCTGATGTTCTAAGATTTCCGCCGAGTCGGAGTTGTCTTAGTTTCCCGGAATCATGTCATGCCCCGCGGCTTATTCACTCATCAACCTTGCTCCAATAACGTGAAGTAATACAATGCCACTTATTGGACTTACGCCAAGGAGCCGGGGTCGAGTATCTCGCGCATGGTGATTCACAATTGATAGTTAAGCAAGTCCGCGGTGACTCTGAAGTTAGGAACCACGATCGGTCCCCTATCATCGGTAGGCTGTTGAAATAGCGGACTCATTGAAGAGTTTTCATCGAATATATCCGCGCCTCCAGCGCTTATCGCGGATGCCTGGCGGCATTAGGCGTGTCGTTAGCACAACTTCCAGAGACCGAGCAACTAGTCACGGTCGGGACTCACCTCTTCGTACCATTATCGATGAGGCACAAGAAGATAAGGGGTAGTTACCAAGAAGTGTATACAACCCAAACCAAGTTGGAGCCGAGATTGGTGCTTTCTTATCATCGATTCGTCTTACATGGTATTCTACGAAGGCGTAAAGGAGAGAGTCGATCCGTGAAGAGCTCCAAGATTCTTTTACGACACGAGAGCCGGATGTTATATCGCGAGTGCGATGGTCTTTTGCTCCGGCCTCCAAACAAAGCGGGAGAGAGGTCGCCGGGGAAGCTTACGAAGGTGAATGCCGCAGTGTCAAATTCCGCGAATTATATGCATCGGCCTCTGGCGTTGCATCCTTGACCACATCGGCCATTGAGACATGGGGAATGGGCGTTGTAGGTCCCATTTTCCTCCGTCGGTTAAAGAGATCGGTTTATTCTAGCGATCCCGACTACTTCTCAAGTGGGCGGAAGCAATCAGCTAAAAGGAAGTAAAGCGTGCAGTCATCAAGTTTATCAAACACCATGTCATCTATCGACACGGTGTCCCAAGACGGATCGTGCATGACAGCGGTCCCCAATTTATCGGCAATTCCTTCATCGGTTTTGCGAAATTCAAGATACAAGATGTCACCGTCAGCGGCTTATAATCCCGGACAAATGGATTAGCGAAGCATTCAACAAGGCGATTATCAAAATGCGTGAAGCTTGTGAAGAGTAACAAGCGAGGCGGGATGATAAACTTCGGAGCCCTCTGGTATCGCCTGTTATCGCCACATGTGGAGAGACCCGTACTCCACGGTTTCACGGTGCGGCGGTTCTCCGTTGGAGATCGAGATCCGTCGCCGTTATGCCCTTTTAGCGAGATGGCGTAGAAGAACAACATCAAAAGCGTCTCGAAGAGCTTGAGATGTTAGATGAGAAGCGCAGGCTCAACAATGCATTGAGTTCTACCAAGCTAGGATGTCGGGGCTTTCAACAAGAAAGTTGACGGAGAACCTTTAGAGAGATTTGGTCCTCTTTTCGGCGACGATAATCCTCACTTCAAGAAGAAAGGTAAATTGAACCTAAATGGGAGGTCCGTTTGTAATAGAAGCGGTCTACTCTAATGGTGCATACCGCCTAATTACCCAAAATGGCGGCCGGCAATTAATCTGATAAATGGGAAGTTCTGAAGAAATACTACCCTTAGTATCTTGGGATAACCCATTCAGCGGGAAGTTCCTCGTGGGATGTGTTACCCACTCCTTGAGGATAACCTAAATTTATCCTCCATCATAATTTCCCCACCGATCAAATTCCTTGGCGGTGGGCCTCTAAATTACGGTACATTGCCACAATCTCCTCTTGATTCCTTCTATGAACAAGAGGCCCAATCAAAATCCCTGCGGAGATAGAATATAAAATTCTTCCTCTCAGCGTAAGATCCCCAAGTGGTTAGCGGAGGGTTAAATCCATCCTTTTCGAGTAGCGCCATTGAAGGTAAGCAACGGAACTTTCATCTTAGGTAGCGGCCCGAAGGTATCGCCGGGATTTTCGGACCGGGTTGTCCGTGAAGGTCACGAGTCTTTCGGTTCTCGGTGGAGATCCCACTCTTAGTTCCATCTTCATCTTAGGTAGCGCCCGGAAGGTATCTTGTAGGGATTTTGAACCAGGTTGTCCGTGAAGGTCACGCGAGTCTCTTCGGTTCTCGGTGGAGATCCCTCTTAGTTCCATCTTCATCTTAGGTAGCGCCGGTGAAGGTATCTTGCGGATTTTGAACCGGGTTGTCGGTGAAGGTCACGGAGTCTTTTGCTCGATGCCTCTCAAACAAAGCGAGGAGAGGTCCCGGGGGCACCTGAAGGTGATACATGGCGTGTCAAATTCCGCGAATTATATGCATCGGCCTCTGGCGGTTGCATCCTGCCGGCCACATCACGGCCATTGAGACATGGGGAATGGGCGTTGTAGGTCCCATTTTTCCTCCGTCGGTTAAAGGAGATCGGTTTATTCTAGCGATCACGAGCTACTTCTCCAAGTGGCGGAAGCAATCCGCTAAAAGTAAAGTACGTCATCAAGTTTATCAAACACCATGTCATCTATCGACCACGGTGTCCCAGAGCCGGATCGTGCATGACAGCGGTCCCCAATTTATCGGCAATTCCTTCATCGGGTTTTGCGAGAATTCAAGATACAAGATGTCTGTCAGCGACTTATAATCCGGCGGCAAATGGATTAGCGAAGCATTCAACAAGGCGATTATCAAAATGCAGCCGAAGCTTGTGAAAGTAACAAGCGGGAGGATAAACGGAGAAGCCCTCGGGCGTATCGCATGGCTATGCGCCGCATGGCTGGAGAGACCAGTACTCCACGGTTTTACGGTGCAGCGATTCCGTTGGAGATCGAGATCCGTCGCCATTATCGCCCTTTAGCAGAGATGGCGGCAGAAGAACAACATCAAAAGCGTCTCGAAGAGCTTGAGATGTTAGATGAGAACGCAGAGGCTCAACAATGCATTGAGTTCTACCAAGCTAGGATGTCGAGGCTTTCAACAAGAAAGTTGACGAGAGAGAACCTTTAGAAGGAGATTTGGTCCTCATTTTCGGCGACCAGATAATCCTCACTTCCAGAAGAAAGGTAAATTGAACCTAAATGGGAGGGTCGTTTGTAATAGAAGCGGTCTACTCTAATGGTGCATACCGCTAATTACCCAAAATGGCGGCCGGCAATTAATCTTAGATAAATGGGAAGTTCTGAAGAAATACTACCCTTAGTATCAGGATAACCCATTCAAGGAAGTTCCTCGTGGGATGTGTTACCCACTTTCCTTGAGGATAACCCTAAATTTATCCTCCATCATAATTTCCCCACCGATCATATTCCTTGGCGGTGGGCCTACAAATTTACGGTACATTGCCACAATCTCCTCTTGATTCCTTCTATGAACAAGAGGCCCAATCAAAATCCCTTTTGTGGGAGATAGAATATAAAATTCTTCCTCTCCAAGCGTAAGATCCCCGTGGTTAACGGAAGGGTTCTCATCCATCTTTTCCGAGGCGTAGCCCGGTGAAGGTAACGGAACTTTCATCTTAGGTAGCGCCCGGTATCTTGTAGGGATTTTCGAGACCGGGTTGTCGGCCGAAGGTCACGAGTCTTTTAGGTTCTCGGAGTGGAGATCCCACTCTTAGTTCCATCTTCATCTTAGGTAGCGCCGTGAAGGTATCGCGGGATTTTCGGGCGGTTGTGGCCCGGTCACAGTCTCTTCGGTTCGGTGGAGATCCCTCTTAGTTCCATCTTCATCTTAGGTAGCCGTGAAGGTATCGCCGGGATTTTCGAACCAGGTTGTCCGTGAAGGTCACACGAGTCTTTTCGGTTCTGGTGGAGATCCCACTCTTAGTTCCATCTTCATCTTAGGTAGCGCCGGTGAAGGTATCGCCGGGATTTTCGAGACGGGTTGTCCGTGAAGGTCACAGTCTCTTCGGTTCTCGGTGGAGATCCTCTTAGTTCCATCTTCATCTTAGGTAGCGCCGGTGAAGGTATCGCGGGGATTTTGAGGAACCAGGTTGTCGTGAAGCACAGAGTCTTTTCGGTTCTCGGTGGAGATCCCACTCTTAGTTCCATCTTCATCTTAGGTAGCGCCCGGTGAGGTATCGCGGGATTTTCGGACCCGGTTGTCCAGGAAGGTCACGAGTCTCTGGGTTCGAGTGGAGATCCCTCTTAGTTCCATCTTCATCTTAGGTAGCCGGTGGAAGGTATCGCCCGGGGAGTTTTCAGACCGGGTTGTCCGTGAAGGTCACGAGTCTTTTAGGTTCTCGGTGGAGATCCCACTCTTAGTTCCATCTTCATCTTAGGTAGCGCCGTGAAGGTATCGCCGGATTTTCGGACCGGGTTGTCCGAAGGTCACACGAGTCTTTTCGGTTCTCGGTGGAGATCCTCTTAATTCCATCTTCATCTTAGGTAGCCGTGAAGGTATCTTGGCGGGATTTTTAGACGGTTGTCGGTGAAGGTCACTGAGTCTTTTCGATTCGGTAGAATCTGTATCATCGGGAAATAGAACATTCTTCTTTTCCCACCTCAATCAATTTCACGCCGGTTCGGTCATTCTCGGTCAAAGAAGACACCAAGGTTCATCTTAGGGCATTTTATCGAAGCCTAAGAAGGATAAAGGCCAACGCCTCACCAGCGTTAGGTTTAGTCTTCCAGATTGAAGAAGACACCAAGGTTCGATCTTGGGGTATTTTATCCGAAGCCTAAGAAGGGATAAAGCCAACGTACCCAGCGTTAGGTTTAGTCTTTCTCCGATTGAAGAAGACACGAGTTGATTACGGGGCATTTTATCGAGAAGCCTAAGAAGGGATAAAGCCAGCGCCACCTGCCGTTGCTTGGGTTTAGTCTTTTCGATTGAAGAAGACACGAGTTGATTAAGGGCATTTTATCCGAAGCCTAAGAAGGGATAAAGCCAACGCTACAGCGTTGCGGTTTAGTCTTTCTCCGATTGAAGAAGACACGAGTTGATTACGGGGTATTTTATCCGAGCCTAAGAAGGATAAAGCAGCCAGCCCTCACCGTTGCGGTTTAGTCTTTCTCCGATTGAAGACACGAGTTGATTAGGGGTATTTTATCCGAAGCCTAAGAAGGGATAAAGTCAGCGCCTCACAGCGTTGCTTTAGTCCTTTTAGATTGAAGAAGACACGAGTTTGATTAAAATTTGATCCGAATCCTAAGGGGGATAGGCGGCGCCTAACGCAGCGTCGCGGGTTAGTCTTCGAGTGAAAAAAAGAAGCCTCATTATTCAACATCGTAGCATTAAGTCTAGAGAGTTTCATTCTTTTAGCACAACGTTGTGTGTAGAGCGGTTTAGATAATCTACATGCTAGCCCAACTCAAGCGGTAGTTGGTAAAGGCTCATCAAACCCGTTGAGGGCTGGGGTTGGCAATAACCTAAAGTCAGCGCCTCACTGGCGTTGCGGTTTAGTCTTTAGATTGAAGAAGACACGAGTTCGATTACGGGGTATTTTATCCAGAAGCCTAGAAGGGATAAAGCCAGCGCCTCTCTACGGCGTTGCGGTTTAGTCTTTCTCAGATTGAAGAACACGGAGTTGATTAAGGGTATTTTATCCGAAGCCTAAGAAGGGATAAAGTCAGCGCCTACACGCGTTGCGGTTTAGTCCTTTTAGATTGAAGAAGACACGAGTTTGATTACGGGAATTTGATCGAATCCTAAAGGGGATAGTAGGCCTTTAACACAGCGTCGCCGGGTTAGTCTTCAGTGAAAAAAGAAGCGCTACGTATTCAACATCGTAGCATTAAGTCCGAGAGTTTCATTCTTTTAGCACAACGTTGTGTGTAGAAGCAGTTTAGATAATCTACATGCTAGCCCGACTCAAGCGGTAGTTGGTAAAGGCTCATCAAACCGTTGAGAGTTGGGGTTGTGATAACCCTAAAGTCAGCGCCTACCGCAGCGTTGCTTGGTTTGATTTCTGGATTGAAGACACGAGTTCGATCACGGGTATTTTATCCGAAGCCTAAGAAGGGATAAAGCCAACGCCTCCGCAGCGTTGCGGTTTAGTCTTTAGATTGAAGAAGACACGAGTTCGATTCGGGGTATTTCATCCGAGAAACCTAAGAAGGATTAAGCCAGCGCTTCGCAGCGTTAGGGTGGTCTCTTGCCCGTAAAAAGTCTGAAGCCTATGTATTCAATATCATAGCAACAAGTCTAGAAGAGTTTCATTCTTTTAGCACAACGTCCGCGTCGGAGCGGATCACGATAATCCATACGCTAGCCAACTCAAGCGGTGGTTGGTAAAGGCTAATCAAACCCGTTGATGGTGAGGTTTGCCAAAAATCCTATAAGTATTATGGTTAATTATTTACGTAGTAAAGAATCATAATAAATAGTGAAAGGGCGGATCTTATTCATTTGAAGCAAATATAGAAGGAGCTACAATTATCGAGACAATTGATTCAAGCAAAGTTATGATAATACATCTAAATAAAAATCGTAACGACACGGTGAACAAAGAAACAGAAAAGTCTCGCGGCTTCATCGACTTCATTGAAGCAATCCAATGTGAAGGAAGCAAGGTCAGCCTTGGCCGGCTAACTAATTCCTCTGGATCGCTCGAACCCGAGCCAGCTTCCTTCTCAAGTTCCTCTTGAGTTAGCGGCAATAGCGGCCGCGTGTTCCCGGCGTCGCCTCGGGACTTGCTTCTCCCGTTGATGGCGTCACCGGACTCACGGTGCACCGCGGCGTGAAATCCTTCAACGTCTTCTCCCGAACGGTCGATTCATGCGTTCGACATGGGTGTGGTACAAGTTTATCTTCTGGCGCAAGCGGCGCTGCCGCTCATATGAGTTCGAAAAATGATCTTCTCGATATTTTCCTCGCGAAAGCGCGTTCACGAAGCCTTTCAGAGCCGTCGATGAGTCGTATCACCTCATCGCATGATTCAAAAGGCTAAATCCTCCACGGTGGCAAAGAGTTAGCCCGGCTAGTGAGCTTACGCTCACAGCGATTAGCTAGTGAGATACCAACAACGAATTTCCTCCAAGATACTCAATATGAATGGGCGAGAAGATCATAGAATTCGCCCATCTAACCTCGATAATAGAGATCGCCTATTTCAAACTATTCTCCAACAGGTGAAGGAGACCCATCCGAAGCTGGAGTCGAGCGGCGGATTTTGGCCGGGGCAATCTCGTGATGGGTTGAATCGTGGAAGTGGTCCGTCAAGATTAACACAGGGCCTCCACCCGCCTATACTCGGGGTCGAAATCTGGTTTTGACCAAGGCTGCAAGGGAGGCGGTGGAAGCGGATGATGGAAGCGATCCCTCAAACTCGTCATCGAAAATTATGATGGTAGGCTCGGGCTTATTTGGTTTCTTCTATGGTGTTAAGCCAGCTGCGGTTCGCTTCCTCGGTGGAAAAAGGCCTTCTCTGGATGACCTTGAGAATCGAGACTTGACATTAGGAGCAGCCGAAGTAGCGAATAATCATCGAACATCCGCCTACCACAAGAGAACAAAGGGTTAACACATCATTTAGGAGGAATATCTTGAAAAAGGAAGCGATATAAGTAGAACTCTTCGAAACCCATGAGATCGAGTCACGACCTTATAGCGAATACTGACGATTTCACCGTGCGAATACCGGAGCGATAAATATAGTCGCGTAAACCAAGCGGCAATATATTCCGTTCACGAGTAAAGAATGCGGTATGAAATCGCTCCGTTAATAACATCGAGCGGGTGATCTTTGAAGCCTCAATCCTCACGAAGGAGAATCTCGCTCTTCCCAATCGCCCCACAAAGGAGCGAGCGGGGTCATAACGAGTACACAATCTGAAGCGTCGATCCTCACGAAGGACCGTCTTCAAGCCCCACAAAGGAGAACGAAGCGGGGTCATAACGAGAGTACACAATCTGGCGTCGAGCCTCCGCGAAGGAGAATCTCGGCTCTTCCCAATCGCCTCAAAAGGAAACGGCGGGGATACGCGTATATGTCTGAAATATGATGATGGCGCACTTAGAAAGAAGGAGGCCGCAGCGCCCTTGTAGTTGATCGACTCCTCGCAGCGTGATCTTCCGAGCGACATCGGGCTGCAAAAATACAACGAAAAGTCAGATACATGGCTAAAAATCGGCAAATACAACGAAGTCCGTTTGGTCGGGTCGCGGCTCGGTGGCCACGGCCGAGCACCGAAACGGACGACATGGTCCGCGTCACTAACACAACCAGGCGGACCGAACCAGCGACGAACAAGCAACCAGGCCTTGCGCCCGTAGGAGCCAGCTGGCGCCGCCTTGCGCCAATAGCCGGCAACGCGTTAAGCCCGCCAGCCAGCACCAACGCGACATGTATTGGCCCTGCCGATCTTGGCTGGCGCCACGACCTGTATTAAGCGCCAGTAGCTGGCGCCAGCGTTAGCCCAGCATATCCGTACCGCCGGAATACCGCCGCTGGCCAGCCGTCGCCGCTCGGCCGCCGGTGCCTCGCCACTCTCGTCGACGTCCTTCTCCCCTTGTGGTCGGCGTCGCCTGTACGCACAAAAAAGGGAAGAAAAGAAGAAAAAGAATTTACAAAACCCTCGTACACATACCTGCGTTGATCAGGGCGAGGGGCGGATGAAAACAGAGAGAGAGCACATGGGGCCGGCCTAGGTCAGCAAGAAAGAGGCCTTGTGGGTATTTATAACAACCCCATATGCACCCAATCCTCTTGGAACAAGGACTCCTATTTGGCAAGAAGTAGGAATTCTAATTGGAGTCCAAATCAATTCTAATTAGGACTCTAATCAGCCCCTAATTAGGAGTCCTAATGGAATCTTGTTTGGATGTCAAAATAGCCAAATCAGTCCGTTAATTGGCTCCTACTCCCTCGCTATATTTGGAAAAATTACGAAGATTTATTGGCGAGGATAACACCCCGGATTGCATCGGCGTAAATCAGCGTCGCCTAATCCTACTCCAACTAGGATTACAGTATAAAGCTGTTTCCCAATTTATCGAGAAGTTCAGGAAGAATATTCTCACAAGAAATATTCTTAGGGATAACTTCGATCGATGGGATTGCATCGGCGTAAATCAATTAGCCTAATCCTACTCCAACTAGGATTACGGTATAAGCTGTTTCCTAATTTATCGAGAAGTTCGGGAAGAATATTTTCACAAAAATATTCTTAGGGATAACTTCGATCGTCGGATTGCATCGGCGTAAATCAGCGTCGCCTAATCCTACTCAACTAGGATTACAGTATAAAGCTGTTTCCTAATTTATCGAAGTTCCGGAAGAATATGTTTTCAAAGAAATATTCTTAGGGATAACTTCGATCGATGCGGATTGCATCGGCGTAAATCAGCGTCGCCTAATCCTACTCCAACTAGGATTACAGTATAAACTGTTTCCCAATTTATCGAGAAGTTCCGGAAGAATATTCTCACAAAAATATTCTTAGGGATAACTTCGATCGTCGGATTGCATCGGCGTAAATCAGCGTGTCGCCTAATCCTACTCAACTAGGATTACGGTATAAGCTGTTTCCCAATTTATCGAGAAGTTCAGGAAGAATATTCTCACAAAAATATTCTTAGGGATAACTTCGATCGGCGGATTGCATCGATGTAAATCAGCGTCGCCTAATCCTACTCCAACTAGGATTACGGTATAAGCTGTTTCCTAATTTATCGAGAAGTTCCCGGAAAAATATTCTCACAAGAAATATTCTTAGGGATAACTCAATAACCCTCAATTTTCTCTATTGTGGAACCTTAAATAAGGATAAATTGATGAATTACGGCGAGGCTTATATTGGCCGGACAGCTCTACCTCGAAAAGACTCCTCCCACTATACCAATGCCAATTAGTGCATTCTTTGTAGGAAGGCCTATCGGTCAACGATGCAGGCAGGAATAAATTCCTCCCACTATGGATAATAGTACTCCGGCAAGGAGTAATGCGTGCGGCGCCAACCAGCGTCGTCGCCAAAATTCTTGATCAGCGGTTCGAATCCACACGGTCAAAGCGTCGCACTCACCGGCCAAAGCTAGGGCGAGGTTGAAACCCAAATGGTCTCTGTTTGACAAGGAATCCTCGGAGTATATCTCCATGAAAAGATCAGTCCTCGGCGTGGTTAAACTAACGGCCTGCGTGATGCGGAAGAATTAGCCGATTGAGGGTTACGAAACTCCATGTACTCGACACGACCAATGTGTCGCCAACAAGGAGTTCGCCGACATCTGGAAAAGTCAAAAGTCGATGGTTAGTTAAACAACAACCAATCGACACGAGTTACAAACAAAACTCACCCATCGGCTTCAAATCAAGATAACAAGCGGTCGGACAATAAATGCAAAGACCGTGATCTTATCGAGAATCCTACAAAGAACCGGATGATCCGAAGAATCGAAGACTTGAAGCTATCTTTGGGACCCTCGGTGGCCGAAGGCCGGAACCATCATGTCAAAGCATCTCGACTCATCAAGAATCGAGGCGAGACACTTTGGAGGGTATCTGTAGGCATAAAAATTGCTTATCGATGCGAACGAAACTTCGTGGCGGTGGGTTGGCAACTAACGATCCATTCGACAAACCGGCGTGCGCCGCATCATACAAAAGCGTGAGTCGGCGGCGGCGCAAAAGTGAGTCGGCAAATGCAGCCAATGAAACGGCGTCTCGAGTTGACTAAACTCAAACGCTGGACGAGACGGGATCAACCGTGCTTAGTCCGTCAATGCAAGCGGGCGCTTAAGCTCAAAGTTGATCGAACACGGACTCGAACCGCAGCGACATCACGAACAAAAAACTAAGCCGACCGAAGAATCAAGCGAATCGGCGAGAAAGCGGCAAAAGCGGCGGCGAGCGAACGCGCGGCAAGCGGCACCGACAAAGTGGCCAGGTGGCTCGGCCACTTTGACCACCGGCAATTTGGCCGAGGCGCCCTCGACAAGTGGCGAGAATTGGTGTTTCGAGGATAAACCACTGGCTTCCCCTTTTGTATAAATAGGGGGTCTTGCTCATTTGAGGGGATTTTTGGGGATCTGGGATTTGGCTTTGGCTTTGAGGCGGGACTTTGATCGGATTTTGGATATTCTCAAAGAGCTCTTGCGAGATCTACAAGCGTCGGCCGATAGTTAGAACTGCCGTGAGCATAAACCCGTCGGCGTCGGATCTGGCGGAAGATGGCGAATTGGTCGAACTACAGATACCCTCTAGATTAAGCTTCGTCTTAATCTCAGGGATAGCGCTGTGATTTCTCCTAGTAGATCTCACCCGCTCAGGCGATCCTCTCCTTCGTGAGTGTGATCCCCTCGGTAACCGTTTCCTTAGTGAAGCGAGCCCCTTTACATCTGTAGTTCGGGGACGGGTCTCCACGGATTGGAATTGCTGTGGTCCACGGACACAATAAGTCCCGACACGAGCAAAGAACCCATGGCGAGGATCCGATATAACAGAGATCCTCGTGTTTGTTCACTAAGGATAAAAGTTGTAATCTTTTTGATTTTCATTATGCGCCTTAAAATAAAGGCATTTCTTTTGAATTTGTTGTAGGCCAAAGAAGGCGTAAGCAAATTCAAATCAATGACAATCATCCCGACTTTTACCGCGAACACTTGGGGATAGTGTTCTCATCCTCAAAGATGTGTTCTATGCGCTAGGTATTTGGCGCAATCTAATCTCTGTTCCCAGCTTGATGAAGAAAGGACTGGAAATTAGGTTCTACAATAACCGAGTTTCTATAGGGAAAAACAATAAAGTGTATGCTATGAAAAAATATGTACCTGAGCATGAATTGTGTATCCTTCCAGTAGTTTGTAATAATTCTAATAATGAAAACTCTGATTTAAACTACTTATCATGTTATATTTCTGAGTCTGAATTGTGGCATTCTAGACTAAGACATGCTAGAATTCGAAAATGAATTAGATTACCAAAATGAACTTATTGCCTGAACTGTCTAATGTTCAGTTACCACCATGTGAATATTGTCTAACTGGTAAAATGACCATGAAACCTTTTATTGGCGGACAAAGAGCCAATAAACTTTTAGGGTTGGTACACACGGATATTATTGATCCCCTAAATGTTAGAACTCATGGTAGTAAAGAATATTTTATTACCTCCATAGATGATTATTCCAAGTTTACACATGTTTATCTTATCTCTAGAAAATTGAAAGCTTTTGAACGCTTTAAGAGATATAAGACAAAAGTTAAAACCAATTTGGAAGGAAAATCAAAATTTTGAGAACTGATAGAGGTGGAGAATATAACTCTAAAGAATTTGAGAGTTATTATATTCAACATGGAATTACAAGGCATGCAACAATGCCGTATACACCACAACAGAATGGTGTAGCTGAAAGAAAGAATAGAACATTGCTGAATGTAGTTAGATACATGTTATCTCATTCTGGTCTCTCCAAGAAATTTTGGGGAGAAACATTATTAACTGTAAACTATACTTTGAATAGAATTCCCACCAAATCAGTTGCATCTACACTATTTCAGGTCTTTTAAAATTGTAATTAACTCAGATTACAATTAGAAGACTTACAAGAAAACTAAAAAAAATTATTTTTTCCTGGGGGTTCTTTTCTATATGCCGATGGAGCATTGATCTTGTACTCTGTTAATGATCTGACTAAGATGAAGGGTCTCTTGCTGATAGTCTTCGAAATGATCTCTTGTAAGATAGCTCAGTTTTCTCTTGGATCCTAAATTCGAAAATCGCCGATTTGTGAGAAGTGTTTAGAGTCTAATGCTCGGGTGTGTAATACGGATAATCCGAATCTCTAAGTGGGTAATCCCCTTGAATGAACATTCTCCTCCTCATCTTATAGAGAGAGAGAGAGAGAGAGAGAGAGAGAGAGAGAGAGAGAGTTAATGACCTCTCCATAAGTGGAGTAAGTGGCCTTTAATTTAGGAGAGTGGGGGCGGTTCTGACTCACCAAAGGCTATCTGAGGTTCGTCGCTGGTTCGTGTGGCGGCTTCACGAAAGAGCTTGGATGAAGTCCACTTGATTGTGGGTGGGGCCCATTCTTCTGATCGTGGATGACGTGGCCCACGTGGATAGCTGCAGGCGAAGTTCACTGAAGTCATATCGATGAACTTCGCATAACTCGACTCATGGCCCGCTTTGACTCGTTCGAGTCGGGTCGAAATGGCTGTATAGCGACGTTCGTGTGCTTGGTCAGGCAAGCTTTACTTTAGCCTGATGTGGGCTTACCTTTGGGCCCTTTTAAAGTATTTAGCCCATGGGTGTTCAATTTTTGGATCCAAGTTGATCATTGGCTTGGTTAAAATATATTTTCACCATCTACAAGACCCCCCAAAGTTTTTAAGATCCTGCCTTTGACTTATAGCAGGGATTAAAATACTTTGGGTAACAGCTAGAGGTGTCCTGTTAAAAGTAGCTTGAGTCACTTTGCTTGGGTTGAAAATTATCTTCAATCTACTTGGTTGTCAGAGGTGTACTGTTGAACGTGGCTTTTTTTATTGTTGACTTGTGTTGAAGGCTCAATGATGTTTGTACTCATCCAATTATGTGTTTAGAACGAAGTTCGCTTGCCCTATTATTGGGGTGAAGTTGAGAAATCAGCGAAGTTCAGCTGATTCTGGATGTTGACAGAGTTCGCCTCACTTCAAGTTGTGTAGGTGAGGCTCGCTAATTAGCGATGTTCACTATCTGGCGATGGTCATTGAGATTTCGCCTTTGGATTCACGTCGTGATCTGCGGCTGAGATCTCTTGGTCAAAGATTCACGAGATCTGCTGCTGATATTGCCAAGTTTTAGGCTAACATTTAGCCTCTTTGTTCGGTTCAATCACATCTCAAAAGATGTGAATTTTTTGAAAGTTTGGATTTGGGAAGGCTATAAATAGCCTCATTCCCTTCCATTTCTCTTTATCTTCATCTTCTCCATGTCTAAGTCTCCACCGACTAGGCGGAGATGCTCCTCAATAGAGGAGCTGAAATAAAATATCTCTAACAGGAGCTTGCCCAAGCAAAGCAATACAGCGGATGAAGTCTGCATACTCCGTCGACTGGTAGATTTGCTTTCGACTGAGAAGGCCGAGCTCGAGCAGATCGTCAATAATCAGTCAAAAGCTTGGGATGAGTTGAATCACGATAGAGACGCTTGGAGCTTTGAGTGCCATGCTCTGTGTAGGACCGTTTGACAGCTAAGATGGCGGTTGAAGAAAGATCCTTAAAGTTCTACATGCGAAGACTCTGAAATTGATTAGGTCTCACAAATGTGAGCCTAAAACGTAATTAGATGTCGTTTGGCTGTCTCAAACCCGACGTCGTATTTTATTTGCAAGAAGTGCGTATTCCCCCTGATATGTCCAATTCAGAGCAACGGGGGCATTTCTTATTTAACAGCTCTTTCTCATCCCCTGGCATAGAGGCTAGGGAAGAGTAAGTAGGAGTTGTTTTTTCTACATGGAGAAAAACTCAGTTCCCCAAGTTCTATGAGATCAGACGAACAGGGGGCTTAGCGGCTCTTCTATTCTCTTTCCTTCTCATTATCCATAGTTAGGAGTATAGTAGGCTCTTAATTTTGGTTTCTCCTTGCCTTTGTGACTGTTGTTGAGGTTGGAGTAGCAAATAAGAGCAAATACCCATCACCCCTGTAACTGGATAATCTGAATGTTGCCTTTATGTAGTAGAGTCTTCGATCAATAAAAATAAACTTTTTTATGAAATTATCCATCTTCGTGTGCTTGATCTGTACGTACTCTGCTTTCAAGGCAAAACTTGAACTCTGCATGGAGTTGTCATGTTGGAAGCGAGGCTCAAGCTTCATTAAGTTGGTGAGAGTCGGACTGGAGTTCACCAAGTAGGGTCTCAAACAGATTGAGTTAGAATTTTCTCAATTTGGAGACTTAGCGAAGTTCGCTATGTCACTCAGGCGAAGTTCACTTCAACACCCACCGATTGGGGAGAAGTTCATTCACTTCTGCGAACTTGAGTAAAAGTCGGTTGGGCGAAGCTCAGTGAGTCGGTTGAGCGAAGCTCACCGTAAGGGGTTTTAAAATTTGAATCCCTAATTTTTTGCTTCTGAAATCGTGGCGAGCGAAGTTCGAGGCAAGATTCTCGGTGAAGTTCAGGGTGAGAATCTTGGCGAAGCTCGGGGTGAAAATTTTCAGCGAAGTTCGGGGCAAGCCTGTAAATAGAACTGTTTACCTCCTTCCTTCTTCACTTTGATTCCAAAATCCTAGTTTTCCAAAACCCACCAGAGCTTTTCTTCGAGCTTCGAATCTGTAGTATCCCTAAACTTAACTAGGCGCAAATTTTTTTCATGACAAAAAAAAGTTCTTAAAAATAGAACTTTATTTGGGGGGCTTTTGGCAAATTTTACAAAGCCCTTGCTTGCTATCACGCCCTCACTTCCCTAGAGTTAAGTTGGCTCTTAGATATTGGAGCTTTGAGGGCAGCAAAGGGACCGTGTCTTTGCCTCTTGCTTTCAATAAAGGAAAAAAAAGGGAAAATGAGCTAAGAGAAGAAAGGAAAATCATTTACACCCAAATCTCATTTGCTCCCTCGGTTCCTTTCACTGAATCCCACATTCTAAACAGTAAGCTTAGTTAGAAAGGAAAGGATAAGGATTAAGAGGAGCTAGCAACATTAAAGTTTCATCCATTATAGAGGTAATATTTCAAATCCTAATTAGTTGATGTCTAATGGATGGTGCTGTAAAATTGATTTTAAGGTGTATGTAAATAATGGAAAGAGAAGAGATTTATTGATTGTGTAGTCTGTAGCAGGGGCAGATGCACATGGTGCCCCGGGTGGGTAGCTGCACCCCTAAATTTTTTATTTTTACATTTAACCCCTTAAAAAGTATACTTTGCCCCCCCAAAATTTAAACAGATTGCACCCTTGACCCAAGTGATCCACTGGACAAGGCCATACATTTAAACATTTGAAACCAATACACACAAGCCCAAATGTTGAAAAAGGCCAAAACTAAAAAGCCCAAATTAAAATTTACCCAATGAGCTGATGAGTGAGAAGCCCCTGCATTTGATCCCCTTTTCCAAATCAAAAGCTCAAGGACACGGAGGCTGAGAGCCTGAGAGGGTCGTCACTCGTCGGATCTTCTCCGTGTCCATCTCCCATCGGGCCGTCGCGGTTCTCCCGTCGAGCCGTCAAGGTGTCGTTGCCTTCGTCTCCTGTGTGGTGACTGGTGAGTGATTTATGACTTTTCTTTTTTTTTCTTTTTTTTTTTTATTTGCTTAATTATTTGATGAGATGAATGATGAAGATTTGATAAATTATGATGTACCCAATGAATTCATGTATAAATACTTGTCCCTCAGTGTCACAATCCCTCTAATTTTGTGAATTAGACAAATAAATCCAAAAATCTAAAATAAATGAACTCTATAAGAATAAAGAGGTTGGTCTTAATATTTTGCAATTGAAAACATAAAATAGTATATGTATTTCTTACTTCTTAGTTCCTAGTTAGTTATTGAGTAAATAGAATTATATTTTGATGTTGATTATTTTGTTATTAATTTTAGTTATGGATAAATTTCTCAAGAGAAAATCCCCAATAGAGCAAGAGCAACCATCAACTACTCCAATTTCAAACAATCTTGAGAATTTACAACATAGTTCAAAGCAAAGCGACGGAGTGAACTTAAAAAATCTTCCGGCGGATCTAGGGCTTCGACCAAGTATTTTAGAGTATCATCCAAATGATCGAGATGATATTCGACGAGCCTATTTACAAAAGGGTCCTTGCCAACCGCTCCAACATAAATTTCCACAAACAAAAAATGGAAACGATTTACATCATTTCCATCCTAGTTGGTTTAATGAATTTGGAAATTGGCTTGAGTATAGCATATCAAAGGATGTCGCGTTTTGCTTGTGTTGCTATCTTATGAAGGCTAATCTTGGAAAGCAAGGTGGTGATTGTTTTATCACCAATGGATATTCAAATTGGAAAAAGAAAGAGAGTTTAGTGAAGCATGTTGGTGGTCCAAATAGTGCCCATAATGAAGCTTGGGCTAAATGTCAAGCTTTAATGAAGCAAAATCAACACATTGATATTGCTATTTCCAAACAATCCGATCAAGCCAAGGAGGATTATCGTATTCACTTGACAACAACAATCGATTGCATTCGATTTCTTTTACATCAAGGTTTGGCATTTCGAGGCCATGATGAATCTAAGCATTCTAGTAATCAAGGAAACTTTCTTGAGCTTATACATTTTGCGTCCAATCAAAATGTTGCTTTTGGTAATGTTTTGAAAAGAGCCCGTGGAAATCTCAAACTAATAGCGCCTAGCATACAAAAGGATATTGTGAGTGCTGCTGGTAATAAAACTACTCAAGTTATTATCAATGATCTTGGTGATGATTTATTTGCTATTTTGATTGATGAATCTCGTGATATATCAATCAAAGAGCAAATGGCCATGGTGGTGCGTTATGTGGATGACAAAGGACACATCATTGAACATTTTCTTGGGATCGTTGATGTTTCCTCGACTACCGCATTATCCCTTAAGGAGGCAATTGAGTCTTTATTTTCAAAGCATGGACTAAGTTTATCAAGAGTCGTGGTCAAGGTTACGATGGTGCTAGCAACATTCATGGGGAATTTAATGGTCTCAAAACATTGATCATGAAGGAGAATGGGTCTGCTTTCTATATCCATTATTTCGCACATCAACTTCAATTAGCACTTGTAAGTGTTGCAAAGCAACAGACTGAAATTGCTTTACTTTTTACGATGCTCAATAATTTGGTTAATGTTATTGGAGGTTCATGCAAGCGTCGAGATATTCTTCGAGAAAAGCAAGTTATCAAGATCTTCGAATGTTTGGAAAGTGGTGAACTTTCTAGTGGAAGAGGTTTAAATCAAGAAACATCTCTTCATCGTGCTGGAAATACTCATTGGAGTTCACATTATGGGATGTTAGTAAGCTTGACCCCGATGTTCTCATCTATCATTGAAGTGCTTGATACTATTATCAAAGATGCCACAACCTCAGAGCAAAAAGACCAAGCAAGTGCTTTGTTATACTTCATGCAATCTTTTGAATTTGTATTTGACATGCACTTAATGAAAAATATATTGGGAGTCACGCACGAGTTATCTCAAGCCTTACAACGCAAAGATCAAGATATCAACAATGCTATTGCTTTAGTTAAAGTAGCCAAGCAACGGCTACAAAGGATGAAAGATGACGAGTGGGAATCTTTGTTGAGTGATGTTTCCTCATTTTGTAAGAAACGTGATATTCATATCCCAAACATAGATGACATGCTTGTTCTTTGCGGACGGTCACGACGTAATGTTGAGAAAGTGACAAACTTACACCATTTTCGTGTTGAAGTTTTCTATCAAGTGATTGACAAGCAACTTCAAGAGCTTAATAATCGCTTTACGGAGACTAACACCGAGTTGCTTACTTGTATGGCTTGCTTGAATCCAATGGAGTCATTTTCTGCTTTTGATAAGAGAAAATTGATTCGATTTGCTGAGTTTTATCCATCAGAGTTTCATCCAGTAGATCTCGTGGTTCTTGATAATCAACTTCAGAACTATATCCTTGTTGTGCATTCGGATAATCAATTTTCGAAACTAAATGGCATTGGTGATCTTTCCAAAATGTTAATGGAGACAAAAAAGAATAAAGTATATCCTTTGGTGTATATGCTTGTAAAGTTGGCTTTGATCTTACCTGTTGCAACTGCAACTGTGGAGCGAGCATTTTCTGCTATGAAGATTGTCAAGAATTGTTTGCGTAATCGCATGGAAGATGAATGGATGAATGACTGTCTTGTTACATATATTGAAAGAGATGTGTTTGATAATGTTGCAACTGAAAAAATTATGCAACACTATCAAAATATGAGAAATCGTCGAGAGCAATTGTAAAAGTACACATCAATATGTCTTTTGTTTTATTTTGTTGTAAAGCAATTACCAGTATGCTTCTTGATATTTATAAGATAATATTTTGTCAATTATTTAATGCACATTGAGTGTTTGATTTATGAATTTGATATTGGTATATGTTTATTTATGATATATAAAAAATACGTTAGAATGTAACCCCAATGTTAAATTTTATAGAGTATTTAAACTAACAAATATGCAATTTTCAATTTTATCAGTAAAAGTAAATCATTAATGAAAATACTCATATTTTTTATCACCTTGCAGGCAAAATATAATGCAATGTAGCCAATGGTGTATATTGAATGCATTCCCGTCAGGTACTTAATTTTTTTAATTTATTATTTTATTATTGTATAAATAGATACTTGTCATCTGCCCTCCCCCCATAAAAATATTCCTGGATCCGCCACTAGATACAAGTGAGAGTACAAAATCTAATGTGCATTATAGAATTTCACACATATATTGTTATTTTCGTCCTTTTTACTCTTTTGCTCATGGAAATCGTAGTAGCTATAAATAGTATTTACTCTTTTCTCATGGAAATCGTAGTAGCTATAAATAGTAAAATCTTGTTAACTTTCACTTTTGTGGATGTTATGAGGGTTACATCTTTAATTTCCTCACTTTTTCTTGTAATTGGTAGGTCTCTTTCAGATAATCTCTCGAGTTATCAATTATTCTAAAATTTTCTTTTAATCATCTCAATATCGATATGGATGATGAAGTTGTCTATAAATTTAGAAGTTTGACAATTTGGAGGGTATACACTAAAAAAACCCCAAAATTTATTGATTGTTGTCGTTTTGCAAGTGAGGTTGAAAGTTTGAAATAGAGGTGACACATACGTCAAAATTCTAATATCCAAATTTGAATATATAAAAAAATTGAATATAAAAATATACACTAGCACTTTACATGATAGATTAATATTTTGAATTTAACAAAGTTTCGCTTTTCCCCCCTTTTTTAAATTTTGCTAGCTTGGGCCTTCAAATGAAAGGAGTTATTAGAATGGGCTGGTATGAAGTAAATGTTCTTAAAAGCCCTATAGTATAGCCAAGCCGAAGAAATTCTCCTAACAATCTTACTCCAAAAGTTTCTCCCTTTTTTATTTTTATTTTTATTTTTGGGTGATTATGTTATAAGTGGCTTTAGTTTCACTAGCAAAATATAGTCATCATATTTTATCAATCGAAAGAAATTGAAAATATTGCAGTTTGGGGAATGGAGAGAAACGACTACAAACAGTAAGGAAATAGCGATCTTACTTGACATTTGTAGAGGAATTTCCAATTTGATATCTTCAGACTATGATTTCCTTATTAGTCTCGGATATTTATCAACCAATTGTTATAAGTAGGTTGTTCATATTTGTGTTTGTTTAAAATCTTAGATCTTGAATTCAAATATTCTTTTCAATTTCTTCAACCGATGTCACGCACTAGCTAATAATACTAATAATACTAAAGTACATTTATTTTAATCTAGTTTGAAATATTAAATGATTTGATTAAGAAGGTATTAGAAATTATTCTTTAATTTGTAATTTAAAATTTTGGTTAAAACTTAATGTAGAACGTGTTGTGAGGTGTCCATGAAATAGTAGGACTGGTCAAAGCTCAAAAGGAGACCTGGAAAATCGCTTATTTTTTAGGGTCACAGTCAACCTAACTGACCAAAATTTGGTTTGCCGCCGTCCGTTTCAAGAAATTCCATCTGGATTGAGAGATATATGACTTTTTGTCAGTTTTTGCTATTTTTTATAATGATGTTGGAGTCAATTTTAATTAGGAAACGAATCCGATCTAATCTCATATTTGAGCTTTCCTTAATCATAAGGAGTGTTTTAATGTATACTAGTATAGTGCACGTGGATATTTTTTATGTTTTAATTTGTTTCTTGTACAGAAAATGAGGAACTCTAAGAACCAAAAAAAATAAAGATTTAAAATAAAACATTGAATAAAAGTTTTGAATCTTTACAAAATAGTGCATGAAATTAAAACTGAAATGAGTAGTAATGGTTTTATAAATCCATGTGAGAGAATGACCGGTCGATTTATTGGTTGTTATCTTTTGAGGTCAAGCATGTGCAAAATTGTCATAAGATGAATGCATATTCTTTTTCTCTTCAATCTATTTACTCATATGAAAGGTGCGAAGCGTCATAGAGTCATCTGAATGTGCAGCTCCTTCTGTCCATCCAGAAACCTATATAAAAGCAGGTTTAGAATCCATTACTTGTTTGGAAATTAAGATTTGATTTGGAAAAAATAATCATTGATTATTTGAAAGAAGTTTTGGATGTGAATTATGTGCAGTGCATGAGTTTCTTAAAGTATACAAGTATTTTGCTCGTGCTCACATGGGTGAGTCATACATGATGAATGTCTCAGCAACCCCTCCCCCCCCCAACCCCACACACACAATTTACTATTTTAATTTGAGAGAAAATTAGAGAAACTCCCCTCAACTATAAGTGTCCCACAAAACTTCTCTAATTCCCACAAAACTCCTCTAATTTTTCATGCTTCTCTCACCAAAACCAAACTACCCTGAGGCAATTGTAAAACATAAAATAATTAAATACCCTTTTGAAAATCAACACATTCAGTTACAAAGAAACCCCCAACTGGTAAAAAAAATCTTGATTAATTTACAATGTTTTCCCCTCTTTTTGCTCTCTTTCTCTTATCCTAAAAAAAATTAGAGTAATTTTTTTTATGATTGAGGTGTATTTTTATTTTTATTTTTAATAATCTACTTGTTGTTAGTTCCTTAGTTTTGATGATATTCTAACAAACAATTTATAACTAATCTTGTTTGTCTAGTGTTTGTGTTTTCATATTTATTCTAGGCAAACAATGTGTTGGAGGATGGATGGACTTGCGCCTACACGATCATATCCATTGGAGGATAGGAGGAATAGTGGAGTGAAGCAATGTAATTCAAGTCAAGATTCAAGATCAAGCTTTATCCGTAGCCAAGACATGCTTATTGTAAATCTCAAGCTTGGGTACATTAGTTTAGGTTTATACTTGTGTGTTTATACTTAGAGCTCAAGATTCATACACACACAAATTTATTTTGATTTATCACCGTTTTGGATTATAGACTTAACGACATAATTTTATAATTTTTCTCAAGTTTATAAATCCATTAGAAAGTGTTTCAAAGCGTGTTTAAAAAAATCAAAAATCTCAAGTTTATATCTTTTCAAACATGCACAAACATGCACGCATACACACTTTTTATTTCTATTGCAAAACAAGTTAAAATTGAGAATTTATTGTATTCATGATTCATTGATTTTATCACATCAATTTATATCTTATATAAAGTCCATAAACCAAATCACAAGATCTCAATACTTGTTCATGTTCAAAATCATGCTTTTCACATATCATTATTTTTCATGTTTTTGCAAATTAATTGAGTTTTAACAATTGAAAAATGCAATTTGAAAATTTCTTCATTTACATGTTTATCTTTATATATACAAACATTTTCCCAATTTTTAATAATTTTGGAGTTGTTTTGTTATTTTCAATTAAGTTTACAAAAGAAGTTTTCAGCAGTTTTTAGAAACTGTTTATCTGTGTTCAAATAATTATTTCTCACAAATGGGAAGAGATATTTCAGAAATTATTTTTTAACATGTTTATAGATATCTTTATAACCTTCCTAAATATTTCATAATATTTGGAGTTGATTTACTATGTCAAATTGATTTTACAATGTCAAGCATTTTAGCAGTTTTCAGAATCTAAAATATCTGTCTTGAAACAATTATTTATCACAAATGGGAAGTGATATTTTAGAAATTCTTTCTCTAACATGTTCATATACATGTTTAGAAACGTTTCTCAAAATTTCATGATTTTTGGAGTTGATTTACTATTTTTAATTGATTTTACAAAACTAGATATACAAATTTCCAGAATGCTGGATTTTGGGGTATTTTGGTCTTTTCAACCTATAACGGCTAGTAACGGCTAGTTTTTATTTTTGAGTGTTTTGCTGGTTGTTTTGGGGTTATTTCATGAGCCTATATATACCTCATGCCCCCATTCATTTCTAACTAAGAGAATGTTTTAAAAGAAGTTTAAGAGAGTTTTTAAGTTTTATTTAAGATTGTTTAAGGCATTCAAGCATTGTTTCAAGTTTGTTTTGTGGAGCAAAGTTTTACAAGAGGAAGAGGAGATCATTCTTTGGTGTTTGATCTTTCACTCATCTCTCTCTCACTCTTGATCTTTAGAGAAGTGTTTCTAAACTCTTTCTAGCTTTACATTTATTTGTTTGTTAATCATTTTTATTAAAGCTAGATTTTAATTGAGTTTAGTTTTGATTAAATCTCATTGTTACACACACCCACTTGAGCTTTTAGTATTTTCATACACAGTATATTGGGGTTGTGAGAGTTTGTAACATTGAGTTGTGCTTAATTGAGTTCTCATCCATAGAGAACAAACATTTGTATTTGTGAGCTTTAATTGTGAGATCACCTTTGTATTACACTAGTACAGAGAGGAGTGTGTGGTGAGAGGCGGGGTTGTCCCAAGAGGAGTGGCGTCGGTAGTAAAGCCTAGGGAGAGGTGGTAAATCCGAGCACTTGAGGGAGACACGGTTTAGAGACCAACACTTGAGGTGGTAGTTAGTGTAAGTACATTGTGAGTGATTGTAAAGTTTTCGGTGAGCTAGAAAACCGAGATAGTGTGGTGTAAACGTTATTCGGGTGAGCGTAGAAAACCCGGTTGATATAGTGGAGATCTCCTCGAGGCAAGGAGCGGAGACGTAGGTCGTGGGGACCGAACTCCGTGATCATATCGTTTATTTGTGTTTGCTTGGCGTTCATTTCTATTTGTGCCTATTGCCTATTTCGTCAATTTTTATTGATCATTTCATCCACTATTTTGTTTTCTATTGCTTACATATCCTTGCATATAATCTTGTTGAATATCATTCTTGCTAGGATATAATTTATTAATTAGTTTTAATTGGCATTAATTCAGATTAGATTAGCATATTGGCCTATTCACCCCCCTCTAGGGCAATTTCAATTGGTATCAGAGCTTGGTGCTCTTTGATTAGAGGCTTAACAACCTAGAGTCAATGATCCAAGTTAGTATATTGCTAATCTAGTTTTGTGATTTTTATATATTGCTTGCATAATATATTTATTATGGATATGCGTTGTGCACCTTGTTTAGGCTATGATCCACATGTTGCTCCTTTGTTTAATGATTTTCCTTATGCACAATGGATGTTTAGATTTAAATTATTTGCTAGATCTAAACATATAGATATATGGGAAATCATTGAATGTGCATATGTTGTGCCCAACTTGGATAAATCTAAATGGAGCACAAATGATAAAAGATTATTTATTATGAACAAGATTTTGTTAGAATTTTTACTTAATGCTTTTGATCATCTATTTCTAACAAACTTGCTCATTTTGATAGTGCTTACAAATTATGGAAATTTATAGAAGCACATCAAGGTGACTTGGAGAAGATTCGACGCGCATTGGCGGAATCGACTTCCAGCAAGGTTGGAGCATCATCATCATCATCATGCATACGGCCACTAGGCGATAGCCCTAGTGTGGTATGCGAGTCTAACTCCGATAGTGACTTATCTTTTGATGAACTCGCTTATGCTAGTGAAAAATTATTGCATGCCTACAATAAATTGCATAAAAATTTTATTGATCTAAAAGCAAGCATGATAATTTAAAATCGATCATGAGAAGTTAGCTTCCGAATTTGATATCATAGCTCAAGAAAATGTTACACTTAAAGAGAACAATGATATGTTAAATTTGGAAAAAAATCAATTGAAGATTGATATTGCTAACTTAACTCATGAGAAAGACAATGCCATGATAGAAGTAGAAACTATTAGAAATGAGTTTAATTCATTTAAAATTGAACATGTTTCATCTACTTCTATTTTCAATGCATTTGTGCATAATGATGAGTTGAATAACATTAAAAATCGCATTTCATCTATAGATTCAACTCTTAATACATGCATTGTCAATCATAAGAATCTTATGGATATGTGTGCTAAGTCTTGTACAAATGCTTCCAAATCAACCGTACATCATGCACACATATATAGTAAAATTCACAAGTGTTCAATTTGTGGTCATAAAGGCCATTTAGCTAAATTTTGCTATGATGCACATAAACCCATAAAATCCAATGTTCCTTGTGCATCCCATCAAGATTCATCATGTCATACATATACACATGCACATATTCACCATGCTCATCATAAGAATGCACGTGTGTATAAATGTGATATATGTGGTCGTTTTGGACATTTGGCAAAATTTTGTTTTGATTTGAAAAGGTTTCACATTTGCCAAATGTTGTTAGAAGACCACAAAAGTTTAAGTGTGATGTTTGTGGTAGGTTTGGACATCTTGCACAATTTTGTCTTGATTTACAAAAGTTTCTAAATTGCAAAATGTTCCAAAAGACCATTTTGTTTGATGATGTTTCTCATTTGTAAAAGCTTTTAAAGACCATCCATGTTTGCAAATGATTCACGTGCACAAGCCAAAGATCAATATATACAAATCGCCTCTTTCATTGCACACATTGCAATCGGAAGGGTCATTTGAGTGATTATTGCTATGACCGGATCGTGCACCATATCGCCAAAAAGATCATAACCCTAGGGCATTGAGCTTAAAAGATAGGGTCATGTCCCTAAACAATCCGGCATCAAAAATATTTGGGTGCCAAAACATATTTGATTTTTAAACCAAGATTTTTTGTATCTTTTATTTTTATTTCTTGGTTTTGAAAACGTGCTTTGAATTTTTTTGTCAATTCCTTTATTTTCATTTATTAATTTTGGTTTTACATGAGAGGTTTATGTTTGAACAACCCTCGGATTTATTGGTTATTTCCAATCATGATTATCGGCTAAAAGTTTATATGGGTTGAAATTAGTTTCAAGAGCTTGATGTGCTCACCTCTCTTGCTTTTATTATGATCTATTTTGGATTTTAAAACCATAGTTCATGATTATTATATGTCTTGAAGGATTGGTGTTGAACTATGTAGTTTTGGTATGATCAATGTGCTTGTACTTTTGAATTCATTATAAAACACCTTTATGATGATATTTACATGTTTGAGCTTATGGATCATCATTCTTGTGCTTTATAATGTATTCCTTGTGTGGTTTGATCAAATTTACAAAGAATATGTCTTTTATTGATCAAACATCATTTTTGAGCATACCTTGTTTTTAGCAACCTACGGATGTATTGTTTATGTTTACCGGTATTCACATGGGTTGAAACAATCTTATTTGTTCTCTTGTTGAATGTACTCCAAGTTTATTACCGTTTATTTTATCCTAAGCATATTTCCTTTTGATCCTTGTGGATAAAACACATAATAGTTCGATATTATTTTTGGCATGTTTCCTTTGCCAAGAGATTGTTTTATAAGAAGTGATTTGAGTATTCTTATTTAAATATTTGCTTGATTTGAGTACCTCTCTTGCCTTATTGTCAAATATGGCAAATTTTTATTATTTTGGTTTTGTGATTTAAATTGTGATTTATGATTTCATTTGAGTGATTTGTTTTCATTTGAAAACTTTTTGCATGATTCTCATGTTTTACTTTTTTATTTCATAAATCTATTTTCACATGATTTTGTGTATTGAGACACACTTTTACATATTAATATATCCATGTGTGCTCTCATAGTCTTGTTGTATGTGAGTGATATTTAGTATGTTTACTCACATATATATGTTTGCCATGATCATCCATTGCATATGTTATATGGCATTTTGATAGGGGGAGCAATCCCTATTAATATTTTTATTTTATACTCACCGTGCTTATAGGAAGGGGGAGCCTTCGCTCTCTTCATTCTTTTATTTTTCCCCACTTTTTGATGTTGCCAAAGGGGGAGAAAAATTATGAGTATATTCATGTTTAAGAGTATTGTATCTTATTGCATATTTTATATATACTCTTTGTGTAAATTGTTTGTCATCATCAAAAAGGGGGAGATTGTTAGTTCATTAGTTTTGATGATATTCTAACAAATAATTTATAACTAATCTTGTTTGTCTAGTGTTTGTGTTTTCATATTTATTCTAGGCAAACAATGTGTTGGAGGATGGATGGACTTGCGCCTACACGATCATATCCATTGGAGGATGGGAGGAATAGTGGAGTGAAGCAATGTAATTCAAGTCAAGATTCAAGATCAAGCTTTATCCGTAGCCAAGACATGCTTATTGTAAATCTCAAGCTTGGGTACATTAGTTTAGGTTTATACTTGTGTGTTTATACTTAGAGCTCAAGATTCATACACACACAAATTTATTTTGTTTGTCTAGTGTTTGTGTTTTCATATTTATTCTAGGCAAACAATGTGTTGGAGGATGGATGGACTTGCGCCTACACGATCATATCCATTGGAGGATGGGAGGAATAGTGGAGTGAAGCAATGTAATTCAAGTCAAGATTCAAGATCAAGCTTTATCCGTAGCCAAGACATGCTTATTGTAAATCTCAAGCTTGGGTACATTAGTTTAGGTTTATACTTGTGTGTTTATACTTAGAGCTCAAGATTCATACACACACAAATTTATTTTGATTTATCACCGTTTTGGATTATAGACTTAACGACATGATTTTATAATTTTTCTCAAGTTTATAAATCCATTGGAAAGTGTTTCAAAACGTGTTTAAAAAAAATCAAAAAATCTCAAGTTTATATCTTTTCAAACATGCACAAACATGCACGCATACACACTTTTTATTTCTATTGCAAAATAAGTTAAAATTGAGAATTTATTGTATTCATGGTTCATTGATTTTATCACATCAATTTATATCTTATATAAAGTCCATAAACCAAATCACAAGATCTCAATACTTGTTCATGTACAAAATCATGCTTTTCACATATCATTATTTTTCATGTTTTTGCAAAATAATTGAGTTTTAACAATTGGAAAATGCAATTTGAAAAATTTCTTCGTTTACATGTTTATCTTTATATATACAAACATTTTCCCAATTTTAATAATTTTGGAGTTGTTTTGTTATTTTCAATTGAGTTTACAAAAGAAGTTTTCAGCAGTTTTTAGAAACTGTTTATCTGTGTTCAAATAATTATTTCTCACAAATGGGAAGAGATATTTCAGAAATTATTTTTTAAAATGTTTATAGATATCTTTATAACCTTCCCTAAATATTTCATAATATTTGGAGTTGATTTACTATGTCAAATTGATTTTACAATGTCAAGCATTTTAGCAGTTTTTCAGAATCTAAAATATCTATCCTGAAACAATTGTTTATCACAAATGGGAAGTGATATTTTATAAATTCTTTCTCTAACATGTTAATATACATGTTTATAAACGTTTCTCAAAATTTCATGATTTTGGAGTTGATTTACTATTTTAATTGATTTTACAAAACCAGATATATACATTTCCAGAATGCTGGATTTTGGGGTATTTTGGTCTTTTCAACCTATAACGGCTAGTAACGGCTAGTTTTATTTTTGAGTGTTTTGCTGGTTGTTTTGGGGTTATTTCATGAGCCTATATATACCTCATGCCCCATTCATTTCTAACTAAGAGAATGTTTTAAAAGAAGTTTAAGAGAGTTTTTAAGTTTTATTTAAGATTGTTGAAGGCATTCAAGCCTTGTTTCAAGTTTGTTTTGTGGAGCAAAATTTTACAAGAGGAAGAGGAGATCATTCTTTGGTGTTTGATCTTTCACTCATCTCTCTCTCACTCTTGATCTTTAGAGAAGTGTTTCTAAACTCTTTCTAGCTTTACATTTATTTGTTTGTTAATCATTTTTATTAAAGCTAGATTTTAATTGAGTTTAGTTTTGATTAAATCTCATTGTTACACACACCCACTTGAGCTTTTAGTATTTTCATACATAGTATATTGGGGTTGTGAGAGTTTGTAACATTGAGTTGTGCTTAATTGAGTTCTCATCCATAGAGAACAAACATTTGTATTTGTGAGCTTTAATTGTGAGATCACATTGTATTACACTAGTACAGAGAGGAGTGTGTGGTGAGAGACGGGTTGTCCCAAGAGGAGTGGCGTCGGTAGTAAAGCCTAGGGAGAGGTGGTAAATCCGAGCACTTGAGGGAGACACGGACTAGAGACCAACACTTGAGGTGGTAGTTAGTGTAAGTACATTGTGAGTGATTGTAAAGTTTTCGGTGAGCTAGAAAACCGAGATAGTGTGGTGTAAACGTTATTCGGGTGAGCATAGAAAACCCGGTTGATATAGTGGAGATCTCCTCGAGGCAAGGAGCGGAGACGTAGGTCGTGGGGACCGAACTCCGTGATCATATCGTTTATTTGTGTTTGCTTGGCGTTCATTTCTATTTGTGCCTATTGCCTATTTCGTCAATTTTTGTTGATCATTTCATCCACTATTTTGTTTTCTATTGCTTACATATCCTTGCATATAATCTTGTTGAATATCATTCTTGCTAGGATATAATTTATTAATTAGTTTTAATTGGCATTAATTCAGATTAGATTAGCATATTGCCCTATTCACCCCCCTCTAGGGCAATTTCACTTGTCATACGGCATGCTAGACCTAAAGGTGTTATCTTTCAGGGTGTAAAAGAGAAAATTTTATGGGGGTTTCTAAAAATTTTAAAATTGAAGGGGGTTATCTACAATATGCTCAAACCTGAGAAGGATTTCTCAAATTAAAATAGTTGATGGGGTTTTCTTAGACACACCTCATATTAGAGAGGTTAAGTGAGAAAAATTCAGGGGGTTATCTCAAATTTTCATAGTTGAGGGGGGTTATTTACAATATATGCTCAAACTTGAGGGGTTTCTCGAATCAAGCTAATTAATATTTTTGTTTCAAATCTAAAAATAAAGCATATCGTGTAAAAATATATTATTTAAAATAGGGGTTTTGCCTTTAAACTCAAAACTTTACTCTAATTTATTTTTAAACCCAATTAGTTTTATTTGTACCTATAAACCCAAAACATTTTGTATATTTATATTTAAACCCAATCTTCCTAATATACTACATAACTATGTGGTCCCTTCCTAAAAAAACCTTAAAAACCCCATTTTATCCCCTTCTCTCCCTCCATTCTCTCTTGCTCTCTCCCCTTCTCCCCCTCCCCCCTCTCGCCCCAGTATGAGGTTAAAGGAAACGACACTCCAAAAAGTTTTTAGAATTTGCAGAAAACACCCTTAAATTTTTTAATTGCAAAAAATACTCTGAAAAATTCAAATTTTATAAAAAACTCTGAAAATTTTCAAAAGACACTAAAATATAAGAATTATGAACAGTAACATAAATTTTTAGAATTTGCAAAAACAACCTAAAATTTTAAAATTGCAAAAATACTCTCAAAATTTGGAATTTGCAAAAACACCTAAAAAGATCAAAACTTAAAAATAGGTGTTTTTATAAATTTTTGTAATTTTGATCTTTTAGGGTGTTTTTGTACATTGTTAGGGTGTTTTTGTAATTGTTGAAACTTTTATGGTGTTTTATGCAAATTAAAATTTTAAGGGATATGTTTATAATTTCTAGATTGTTAGTGTAATATTTGTTGGGCTGAAATTTTTGGGTGTTTATATAAATTTTGCATTTTATGGTGTTTTTTGTAATTTTTAAAATATTTAGAGTTTTTTGCAAATTTCAAATTTTTTGAAGAGGGAGAGAGTGAGAAGTTTTGAATTGGTTGGGGGCATTTTGGGTTTTTTACCCCATTAAAGTATGCATACAACCCACTTTGATCATGAATTATAGAAATTGGGTTTAGAGATAAGTACACAAACTTGTTTTGGTTTAGAGACATGGATGATAGCACCTAGGTTAATAAATAAATCAGGGTCAAACAGTGAAGGTTTGAACACCGTTGGCCCCAGTCGCTATCGCCTGCCGCTCATTGAACACCGCTGGCCTTCACCATTGCCACCATGCCACTTACCGGCACTCCTACCCGCTCTTCTTTTCTCTTGCATACAACAAAGTGAAGGTTTCAAAACGGGTGTGGGTCCAAACGAAAATATCTTATATTTTATACTGTTATAAAAGTGTGTTCTATGTTAAAATATTTTTTCTGAAAATATTCTTCAATTTATGTTAAAATAGATACATACACACATACATAAGACATATACATACATAAATAAAATATATACATGCATACATAAATCATAGGATTCGGATCCTCTCCAATTAGGTGGTAATTGGAGAGGGTCCAATCCTCAATCTCACCCTATATCTTTAAATCAAAAGGCGAGATAATGCCACATATGATTACTATAATTAAACTAGTGGTTTTGAAACCACGATGGTGAATTTGGTAATATTATTTAATTTTTAATAAATTCAAATATTTCTACAAGCAACTTTCTAATTAACCTCTAATTAGATGTCAACTAAACAACTCTAACTTAAATTTAAATTATTTATAATTATTTGTTATTTTATTTATAATTCTTATATTCATGTGTTTGATTTTTCTTGTCAATGTGCATACAGAACACTTGGGAACATGATTTGAACCATCTATTAATGTGTGTATAGGAACACTTGTTAGAATTTTTAATTAATTTATTTATAATTATTTTTATGCGTCAAATTTTAATTTCTTAAACTTTCTATTTGTTGGTTATTGACTTTACATGAATTTGGATTGCTAAAAAATTATTCAATTAAAACAAACAATGCATATAATTAACTTATGATTAGAAATAAAGACACTTGGGAATATGATTTTGTTAAAATTAAATAATATCTACCAAATCCACAATGGTAGGTTTCAAAACCACTAGTTTAATTGTCATAATCCTATGTGGCATTTATCTTGTCCATTAAATTAGAGATAAATGGGGATTAGAGGTGGACCCTCTCCAATTACCACCTAATTGGAGAGGATCCATCCTAAATGGAATCATAACCGTTCAAATCCTTCTCATACCCCCAATTAAATGTTATATTTATTTAGAATCCTTTCAATAGCTAAAATTAGTTATTGCTCACTAATAAAACATGAAAAATGATAGTCGATTTGGAGTCTTAGACTCCTGAGATTCAGTAACTTCTTGAATTCAATGCATAATTTATAGACATGATTATTGAATTATACATGGCAATTAACAAAAACATATGTACATGGTTATTTGTGCGATGTTATCCTCCATTAGATAATATTCGAAGCTGGCAATAATCAAAGATCGATGGATTTATTTTGAAAATCTCAAAATTTATTTGAAGGTGTTTTTTGAAATTCCTAAAGAAGATGTAACCTCCGTGAGCAAGAGCCATTACTTAGCAAAGTGGGCTTTCTATAAAGGCTTATGACAAGTTGTTAGCTACCTTCTTACCATGCAATTCAAGTCCATAGTTTGGAAAGATACTTTTAAGAAGGGAGGGAAAGGATTACGAAGGTTAAGATGTTAACCCTCCAATAATTGTGTTTGTTTACAATTTTTAGTCGAGAAAGGGAAGCGGACGGTAGGGTTAAAATAGGCAAAACACTCACTTTCTTAACTCTCCTAAGTTGGAGAGATTGTGAGGGGAGGGATTGAGTTTAAGTGAAACTTTCTTGGTATTTTAATATTATTGGTAGAGAAATTAAAGAATATCTACATGTCCTATTTCATCAAAAGGATATTTTGTTTATGTAGCTTCTCTTTCTTTTCCATTCTCTACTCTAGACAACAAATATTTTAGTGTAGAATCTCCTCTCTTTGTTGTCTATACAAACACAATTAATTTCATTTTAGCCCTTTGCCTACCATTCCTTTCCCTTGGCCGTTCTTGACATTTCCCTCTCCTACCATCTTTTTTATCCAAACCCACATAGAGCCAAAGAACAACCTTCATAATTATGATGGTTCGAGTGGAAGTCTGAACCGACAAAGTTTCTATAAATTAACGGTACATGTTCTTCTCTATTTTCTACTGCAATCTTTGATGTATTGTTGCATATTTTCTTTTAGATAAGTATTATTCAGTGCGTGTTGCATGCCGTGAAGAATTTTTGCTGGCTATAAAAAATTCTTCAGAGTGTGTCAATGTCTATTGCCCTGGTCGCGAGATTCTGAGTAACATTGTTTGCCTAAAGATAGTGATGGGCCACTAGGGAAATAAAAATTCACTATTGTGTAGGAGTTGCTCAATGCTGAAGATCAGAGAAAAGAAAAATTAGGAGAGAAAAAGTGGAAATGATCGGAATTATTAATGAAAGAGTAAACATGAATGTGAGTCTCATTCCTATTTTTGTGATAATCCCAATACTTAAGGGCGGTTTTCTGATATTTTGAAAGTTAAGGGAGGTTTTCCGATAATTGTTCAAAGTTAAGGGGAGTTTTCTGATATTTAGCCGAAATAAGAATCCTGTTTATATAATCTCCTCTTGATCAACAGTGTATTCTTCACGATGTGACAATGTGAATGCTTGCAACCACTTGACGACAGAGAGGCCCATGGACGAAAAGAATTAGGTTTTCCGATAGAATAGATATAGAGGTCTGAATTTTGCAAAAGAATAGTTATTATATTTGGAATTTCAATTAAAATCCTCAAAATCATCTTTTGGCGATGGAATAAAAATAGAGGATCCAAATCCTGCAAAAAGAATACAGAGTTTGATAATATTTAACTTTGATACTCCGAAATTCTTTTGCCCAAAAAGTACCTCCAAAGTTTAAGAAAATTTAACTTTTATACGGAGCTAAACTTTAGGCCATCCCTTGCGCAGGAGAAAAATATGGGATATCAAAGTACAAAATGGAGTAAACTAAGGGCTAAAATGAAATTAATTGTGTTTGTATAGACAACAAAGAGAGGAGATTCTGCACTAAAATATTTGTTGTCTAGAGTAGAGAATGGAAAAGAAAGAGAAGCTACATAAACAAAATATCCTTTTGATGAAATAGGACATGTAGATATTCTTTAATTTCTCTACCAATAATATTAAAATACCAAGAAAGTTTCACTTAAACTCAATCCCTCCCCTCACAATCTATCCAACTTAGGAGAGTTAAGAAAGTGAGTGTTTTTGCCTATTTTTAACCCTACCGTCCGTTTCCCTTTCTGACTAAAAATTGTAAACAAACACAATTATTGGAGGGTTAACATCTTAACCTTCGTAATCCTTTCCCTCCCTTCTTAAAAGTATCTTTCCAAACTATGGACTTGAATTGCATGGTAAGAAGGTAGCTAACAACTTGTCATAAGCCTTTATAGAAAGCCCACTTTGCTAAGTAATGGCTCTTGCTCACGGAGGTTACATCTTCTTTAGGAATTTCAAAAAACACCTTCAAATAAATTTTGAGATTTTCAAAATAAATCCATCGATCTTTGATTATTGCCAGCTTCGAATATTATCTAATGGAGGATAACATCGCACAAATAACCATGTACATATGTTTTTTGTTAATTGCCATGTATAATTCAATAATCATGTCTATAAATTATGCATTGAATTCAAGAAGTTACTGAATCTCAGGAGTCTAAGACTCCAAATCGACTATCATTTTTCATGTTTTTATTAGTGAGCAATAACTACTTTTAGCTATTGAAAGGATTCTAAATAAATATAACATTTAATTGGGGGGTATGAGAAGGATTTGAACGGTTATGATTTATGTATGCATGTATATATTTTATTTATGTATGTTGGGATGCGGGGTCAACGCCCGCACGCCGCGGAAGCGATATCACCTGAGAGAAGGCTTTGTATATTCTCGTTTCACGAAGGAAACAAGAATAGAAAGTAAAATATCCTAACAAAGTGAGATATCTACTCTTCCTCTCAACAGTACTAGGACTGAATCAAGGGAACATACAAACAATAGCAAATTCACAGCAAAACAGTAAAGACACGAGATTTACGTGGTTCGGCAAAATTGCCTACGTCCACGGGAGGGGGTGAGGGGAGATTTGACTATAAAGAACAGACGACTTGTACAATCCACAAGCTCGTCCCAAAGAAAAAACTTTGATTTTTACCCAAGAGAAATTGACCTCTCTCTTGTAGAATCTCTCCAAGCTCTCTCTTTTTATCTCTCTAGCCGCCGCCAAAAATCCTAGCTTTTTCTCCCTTTTTCTTCACTTTTCTCCACACCACAAATCCTAGGTTTAATTCCCTATTTAAAGGGAAACAAACTCCTCCAACCCTTTAACTTGGTCGATGTGGGGCTAAAATTTTTTTTAGTTTTTGTTTCTGTGATTGGCGGGGAAAACGGCGGGGAGTTGGGATGCATCTCCGTGGGTGGCCCCACCCGTGAGATGTCCCCACGTTCACAATTCTCCACCTCGTACATCATTTGATAAACCTCAAATTTTGGACGAACACCGGAAGAACGCGAACATTACTAGAGATCTCCATCGACCCGATCCAATTTTAGCGCCACTATCGCTTACTTTCGCGTCCCTTCAGCGGGATCAAGCTAAGTAGTTACGCACTTATTCTCCATATAGTCTCCACCTCACCTCATCACGCGAAGGGCCATGCCCTCTTAGGCGGATCAACACGGTTGATATGGAGCAAGTCCAAGCAATGCTTAAACTTGCTACACAGTGACCACCTTAGTTAACATGTCTGCGGGATTCTCATTCGTGTGTACCTTCATGAGAGAAATATCGCCTTCCTCTATGACATCTGCATCGAAATGATACGACATCGATATGCTTGAATGCGAGCATGATGAACTTGATTCTTCGTCAAGCGAATCGCACTCTGACTGTCGCACCACAAGTTCACGTTCTCCTGCTCAATCCCCAAATCATCTAGAAGACCCCACAACCACAATGCTTCCTTCACTCCCTCTGCCATGGCCATGTACTCAGCCTCTGTAGTAGAAAGTGCCGCTGTAGCTTGCAACATCGATCGCCAACTAACGGAGCCCATGTATCACGAATACATAACCGGTAGTAGATCGCCGTCTATCTAGATCGCCGCATAATCGAGTCCACAAACCCATCAATCGACATGTTTCTCCACCAAAACACGGACCGTATCAGCGGTACCCTTTAAGTACCTCGGGACCCACTTCACTTTGCTTCCGGTCGTCTTTCCGGATTCGCCATGAATCTCACGACCACCTTGACCGCTGTGAAATATCGGCGTGTACACACCATTCGCGTACATTAAGGCCAATTTGTACTAGCATAGAGAACACGCTCCATATCGCCTTCTCTTCATGTAGTGGGAGATTGTTTACCGAGCCTAAAGTGTGGAGCCAATGGAGTCACCACCGACTTAGCACTTTGCATCCCGAACCTCGCGATCACCCGCTCTATGTAGCCCTTCGACTCAAGAACAATCGTCGGTTCGCGGCTCTCTTCTAATCTCCATACCGGTATTTTCCTAGCGGCGCATGTCCTTCATCTCGAACTCTTCACCAAGTTGAGATTTGACCTATCTATCTCCACCACGCTCTTAGAAGCAATAAGCATGTCATCCACATACAAAGGAGATAGATATAATTACCTCCACGAAGCTTACGGATGTAAGCGCAACAATCATAATTAAACCGAGAAAACCCATGCTTCGGCATGAATGAGTCAAATCGCTTGTACCAGCGTCGGAGATTGCTTCAATCCATCAGTGACTTCTTCAAGCGACACACATGATCCTCCTTGTCCTCAACCTTGTAGCCCTCAGGTTGATGCATGTAGATCTCTTCATCCAAGTCTCCGTGCAAGAAGGCCGTTTTAACATCGAGTTGTTCCAGCTCAAGATCACCATGAGCAACAATACTCAATAGCACCCGAATAGAGGTGTGTTTCACCACCGGAGAAAAGATCTCATTGTAATCCACACCCTCTCTTTGTGCAAAATCCTTAGCCACTAGTCTCGCCTTGTACCTTGTACCACCGAGCTCTGAAAGATCTTCCTTTCTTTTATACACCCACTTACAACCAATAGCTTTTCTTCCTACGGGCAATGGGACCACCTCCCATGTTTGGTTCTTCCGAAGAGATTCCATCTCTTCCTCCATCGCAGCCAACCAACTCTCACTATCCTTGTCCCGAATAGCTTCCTTGAAGGAAACCGGCTCGTCCTCCTCCACCGAGAGTGCGTATTCAACCAAATTAACCTGCCCATAGTGCTTCAGGGGTTGATCAGCCCCCGGCTTACGTACCTTGTATGCTCGCCTTGGCCTAGTGGAAGCCAAACTATCCTCGGTATTTGTTGTTGTAGTGCACGTGTATTCTCTGTGAACCTCCTCTGCTCAAGCTCATCATCGTCACTTCCCACTTGAACACGACTAGAACACGGTTGATCTTTAGGTTCTATTTCAATAACACGAGACTTAGAAGTCTCATCGGTCCTAACACCATCATCCTTGAAACCCTAGCAATCATGGATTTCTCATCAAAGGTAACATCCTGTTGATCACGAACTTGAATCTTCGTACACAAAGGCGATAGCCTTTCATATACATATCCCAAGAATATTATCTTCTTGGCCCTCGCGTCAAGCTTTCCCTTGTTGGCGTGATAGTAGGCGGTACATCCAAAATTACGAGCCTATCATAAGGCGCATGCTCCCGACCACACCCATAGGGTGTATCACCATCAATATCGAATGTGGTGAGCGGTTCATGATGTAACAAGCTGTAGCCACGCTTACGCCCACCATTAGTTGCCCAATCCGGTATGATCGCATACTCATTGCTTTCTCCCGCAATGTTCGATTCGATCTCTGCGACCCCATTACTGGCGTGGTGTTGACTGTTGTCGATGTCGAACAATTCCCTCATGATCACGAACTCCTTGAAAGCACCATCGTATACTCGTACCATTATCAGATCTTAGTGTTTTCAATTTCTTTCTTGTTCTGTTCTCAACCATTGCTCTCCACTTCTTGAATGTCTCGAACACCTCATTCTTATGCTTCAGAAAATAAATCCAAGCATACCTCGAATAGTCATCTATGAACGAGACATAATATCTGGAACCACCCTTAGAAGTGGTCTGAGCCGGACCCCAAACATCCGTGTGCACATAATCTAGTATCCCTCTGCTCTTAGACTTGCTTCTCGAATACGCAGACTTTCCATACACACAATCCTCGCAAAATCCATGCTAGGTTCCTTGATTCTTGATGAGACCCTCTTTACCAAGCGAACTAGACCCTTCTCGACATATGCCCAAGCCGCCTATGTCATAACCGTGTGTGCTCACATGAGTCTCCACCATGTTCGCGGTAAAAGTCGGTTTGTTATTCATTGCTTCGTTTGAACTTGCTACGGCTTCTTTGGCCTACAACAAAAATTCAAACAAAAGAATGCCTTTTATTTCAAAGTACAATGAAAGCGAAAATTACAACTTTCTCCTTGAGTGAACAAACACGAGGATCTGTTATATCGGGATCCTCGCCATGGGTTCTTTGCCTCGTGTCGGACTTTTGTGTCCGTGGACCACAGCGCAATTCGATCAGTGGAGACCGGGTTACGGAACTCTGAGGCGTAAAGGGGCTCGTTTCCGCGAAGGAAGCGAAGCGCTGAGGATCACACTCACGAAGGAGAGGATGCTTTGTGGGGATCACTCCGCGAAGGAGAGGATGCGTAGGGGCGGGTGAGATCTACTAGGAGAAATCACAGCGCTATCCCTGAGATTAAGACGAAGCTTAACCTAGAGGGTATCTGTAGTTCGACCCGAATTCGGTTACCTTCCGCTCGTAGATCAGACGTCGAGTGAACTTGTGCTCGCCGGTGCTCGGAACCAGGCCGACGCTCGTGGATCTCGCGGTGAAGTCGCGGAAGAAAAATCCCAAAGTCCACAAATCCGACCTCGAATCCCCACGAAGAAGACACCCCCTATTTATACAAATCGAAAAGGGAAGGGTGTTGTTATTTCATTTTTCAGCTTGAAATACCCCCGCGGCAGGAAACAGGTTCTACCAAGTGGTCGAGGTGGCCTCGGCCAAAGTGGCCGACTTCGAGGTACCGGCCAGTTGACCGAGGCGCGGCCAGCCGCCGCTTTTGCCGTTTCCGCTTTCCGGCTTTCTCTCTGGCTTGTTCCGTTCTATACTTGATTAGGGACTAATTCTTGGTTCGTTCGGTTCAGCGGTCGAAATCGATCGTCCGTTCAAGTCCGGTTTAAGCCGGTGCTTGTGGCAGCGGCTGGTTCGCCGTCGAGTTCGCGTCTTAACGATTCGACGTCTGTATCATTCGATGGGTTGTCATTCGCCGACTCCCCGTCACGAGTTGGTTTCGGGGATCTTGTAAGTATTTTTCAACGCCTACAGATACCCCCTCCAAAGCGTCTCAGTCTCGATTCTTGATGAGTGCGGGATGCTTTGGACATGATGATTTCAGGCCTTGGTCATTGAGGGTCCCAAAGATAGCTTCAAGTCTTGATTCTTCGGACCATCGGTTCTTTGTAGGATTTACGATAAGATCACGGTCTTTGCATTTATTGTCGACCGCTTGTTAAAATCTTGATTGAAGCGGTGGGTGAGTTTTGTTTGTAACTCGTGTCGGTTGGTTGTTGTTTGACTAACCATCAGACTTTTGGACTTGTCGGCGAACTCCTTGTTGGCGACCGTTGGTTAATCTTGGGATACATGGAATTTCATAACCTTTAATCGGCTAATTCTTCCATCATCACATGTGTTGTTGGTTTAACCACATGGAGGGCGATCTTTTCATGGAGATATCCTCAGGGATTCCTTGTTGAAACAGGGAGACCATTTGGCTTTCAACCATCGTCCTAGCCGATTCGAGTCTGGCGCTTTGGCCGTTATTGGGATGTGATTATCCACGGTGGGTGAAGTTTCTTGGATGGACATATTGTCGGTGTCGTCATGACTTTCACGCCTCGTCGATTATTCCTCTCTTGGATATTATGGTGGGAGGAAATTAAGGGTTATCGAGTTATCCTTAAGAATATGGGTTTATTCTCCGGGAACTCCTCGTTGAAAATTTGGAAGCAGTTTATACTCGTAATCCTAGTTGGAGTAGGATTAGGCGGCAGCGTTGATTTCGTCGGTGCAATCCATACGATCGAGTTATCCCTAAGAATATTTCTTGTGAGAATATTCTTAGGAACTTCGACAAATTAGGAAGCGGTTTATACTCGTAATCCTAGTTGGAGTAGGATTAGGCGGCAGCGTTGATGCGTCGATGCAATCCATACGATCGAGTTATCCTAAGAATATTTCTTGTGAGAATATTCTTAGGAACTTCTCGACAAATTAGGAAACGGTTTATACTGTAATCCTAGTTGGAGTAGGATTAGGCGACAGCGTTGATTTCGTCGGTGCAATCCGCCGCGATCGAGTTATCCTAAGAATATTTCTTGTGAGAATATTCTTCAGAACTTCTCGACAAATTAGGAAGCGGTTTATACTGTAATCCTAGTTGGGTAGGATTAGGCGGCGTTGATCGTCGATGCAATCATACGATCGAGTTATCCTAAGAATATTTCTTGTGAGAATATTCTTGGGAACTTCGACAAATTAGGAAGCAGTTTATACTCGTAATCCTAGTTGGAGTAGGATTAGGCGACGCGTTGATGTCGATGCAATCCATACGATCGAGTTATCCTAAGAATATTTCTTGTGGGAATATTCTTAGGGAACTTCGACAATTTAGGAAGCAGTTTATACTCGTAATCCTAGTTGGGTAGGATTAGGCGGCAGCGTTGATGCGTCGATGCAATCATACGATCGAGTTATCCTAAGAATATTTCTTGTGGGAATATTCTTAGGAACTTCTCGACAATTTAGGAAGCGGTTTATACTTCGTAATCCTAGTTGGAGTAGGATTAGGCGGCGTTGATGTCGATGCAATCCATGCGATCGAGTTATCCTAAGAATATTTCTTGTGAGAATATTCTTGGGAACTTCTCGACAAATTAGGAAACGGTTTATACTGTAATCCTAGTTGGGTAGGATTAGGCGACAGCGTTGATTTCGCGTCGGTGCAATCGCCGATCGAGTTATCCTAAGAATATTTCTTGTGAGAATATTCTTAGAACTTCTCGACAAATTAGGAAGCAGTTTATACTGTAATCCTAGTTGGAGTAGGATTAGGCGGCAGCGTTGATGCGTCAAGGGGGTGAGGTGTTATCTGCCGAATAAACCTTGAGAATCTTTCCCAATATAGCGGAGTAGGAGCCAATCAGCGGACTGATTTGGCGCTATCTTGACATCCAAATAAGATTCCAATTAGGACTCCCAATTAGGGGCTGATTAGAGTCCTAATTAGGATTGATTTGGGCCCATTAGGAGTTGTTATAAATACCCATACTCCTCCTATTCTTCTGACCTAGGCCGGCCCCCCCTATGCTCTCTCTCTCTTGTTTTCACCGCTTCGCCGTCGTATCTTCTTGATCGACAAGGTATGCCTACGAGAGTTTTACAAGGTCTTTTCATCTTTTCTTCTCTCTTTTCCTTGTGTATGCGAGGTGATGAAACTCTGAGGGCGAGACGCGATCAGCCCGAGGCGGCCCGGCGGCCGGTGCCGAGCCGCTGGCCACGACCGGCGCTGAAGCCTTCGGTCTCGGCCCGGCGTGGGCCGCTCGGCCAGGCCGAGCTCCCCTAGCGCTCCGGTTTAGGCCGGCGAACCTTCGGCCCTGACCCGAGCGCCGGGCGGGCTTCGGTCTCGACCGAGCGCCCGAATTCACTGGCCACAGTGCACCAGCGCTTGGTTTTAGTCGGGCCGAGTCCGTTGGTGCCTCGGTCATGGCGGTGAGCCACGACCTGACCAAACGGCCTCTTTTCGTGTTGATTTTCTTTGCATATCGACTTTATTTTATCCTTTTGCGGTTTCGATGTCGTCGCGAAGATCCCATGTTAGAGTCGATCAACTTCGCCGCGACGCGTGAATGCACACCTCCTTCTTTGGTGGTGTGTCGGCTTATCATATTCTCATACAAATATGCATTGTATCCCGCTTAGCTCTCCTTTGTGAGGCGATTGGGAAGAGCGAAATCCTCCTTTGTGGGGACCGGCGGCAGTTGTTACCGCGTTAGTTCGACCCGCCGTTCTCCTTTGTGAGGCGATTGGGAAGAGATTCTCGCCGTTGAGTTGAGGCTTCAAAGCTCACCGTCTTTAGCGGGGCGATTTCATACCGTACCCTTGCCGTGGAGCGGGATGTATTGCCGCTTTGTTTATCGACTATATTTATCGTTCTCGGGTATTCAATACGGATGAAATCGTCATACCGTTATAAGGTCGTGACTCAATCTCGTGGGTTTCGAGAAGAGTTCTCGCCTTATCTTTGTTCCTTTTCAAGATATTCCTCCTAAATGATCATTAACCCTTTGTTCTCTTGTGGTGGCGGATGCTCCGATGATTATTAGTCTATTTGAAGGCTCCAAATGTCGGTCTCGATTCTTAAGGTCATCAGGAGAACACCTCTTTCCACCGGAAGCGAACCTTGTGGCGAACACCCATGAGGAAGAAACAGTGAAGCTGAGCCTACCATCATAATTTGGATGGCGAGTTTGAGGGATCGCTTAGTCATCCGATCCGCCTTCCTTACAACCTTGGCGAAACCGGGATTTCCGACCCTTGGTATAGAGTGGTGGAGGCCCCGAGTTAATCTTGACGGGCCACTTCCACGGATTCAACCTATCGCCGAGATTGCCCCGGGCCAAAAATCTGCCGTTCCTGACTCCAATTCTGTGATGGGTCTCCTTCAGCTGTTGGAGAATGGTTTGAAACAGGCGATCTCTATTATCGAGGTTAGATGGGCGACCTTTATGGTCTTACGCCCATTCATATTGAGTAGCTTGGAGGAAATTCAGTGTTGGTGGCCCTCGGTGGCTAACCGTTGTGAGCAAAGCTCATTAGGCGGCTAACTCTTGCGTCACCGTGTGGAGAGTTTAGCCTTTTTGAATGCAATGAGGTGATGCGACTCCTGGCGAGGCTCGGATCAAGGCTTCGTGAGCGCACCTTCGAGGAGAATATCGAGCAAGAGGTCATTTTGCGAACTCATATGGCGGTGTCACTTGCGTCGAGGATAAACTTGTACCACACCCATGTCAAGCGCCACGGGGAATCGGAATTTGTTCAAGGGGAGAAGGCGAAGAATTTCAGCGTGAGTGCACGAGTCGGGATGTCGCGAGCGTGAAGCAAGTCCTCGGCGATCGTCGGGAACATCGCGGTGCTATTACCACGAACTCGAGGAACTTGAGAGGAAGCCAAAGCTTCGGGTTCGAGCGACCGGGAGGAAAACTAGCCGCCGTCAAAGGCGACCTCGCTTCCTTCACATTACTAGATGCGCGATGAAGTCGGCGTGTTGCTTTGGTCGAGACTTCTTTGTTTTCTTTGTTATGCGTCGTTGTGATTATCACAACTTTGATTGAATCGATTGTCACCGACAATTGTAGCTCCTTTATATTTGCTTCAAATGAATAAGATTTATTCCCTTCATTGCTTATTATGATTCTTTTATTTTGTGCGAAATAATTAACCATAATACTTATAGGATTTTGGCGAATCCTCGACCATCAACGGGTTTGATTAGCCTTTACCAACTACCGTTTGAGTTGGGCTAGCGGATTATCCGGATCCGTTCATGCGTGGCGTTGTGCTAAAAGAATAAAACTCTTCTAGACTTGTTGCTATGATATTGAATACATAGGCCGTGCTCTTTTACGGGCAAGAGACCACGACAGCGTGTTACACGTAGACTCATCCCTTCTTAGGCCGGGATAAAATGCCCGAATCGAACTCGGTGTCTTCTTCAATCGGAGAAAGACTAAACCCGACAGCAGCGTGTGGCGTTGGCTTTATCCCTTCTTAGGCTTGGGATAAAATGCCCCGAGTCGAACTCGGTGTCTTCTTCAATCGGAGAAAGACTAAACCCGACAGCAGCGTGTGGCGTTGACTTTAAGGTTATTGGCCAACCCCCAGCCTTCAACGGGTTTGATGAGCCTTTACCAACTACCGTTTGAGTTGGGCTAGCGCGCGGATTATCTGGATCCGTTCCGCACGTGACGTTGTGCTAAAAGAATGAAACTCTTCTAGACTTAATGCTACGATGTTGAATCGTGAAGCCTTCACGGGAAGACTAACCCGGCAACGCGTGGTAGGCGTAGGCTTTATCCCTTCTTAGGCTTCAGGATAAAATGCCCCAGAATCGAACTCTGGTGTCTTCTTCAATCGGAAAAAGACTAAACCGGCAACGCGTGTGAGGCGTTGGCTTTATCCCTTCTTAGGCTTCGGATAAAATGCCCGAATCGAACTCGGTGTCTTCTTCAATCGAAAAAGACTAAACCGGCAGCAGCGTGTGGCGTTGGCTTTATCCTTCTTAGGCCGGGATAAAATGCCCCGAGTCGAACTCACGGTGTCTTCTTTTGACGGAGAATGGCTGAATCGGAGTAAATTGGTGAGAGAGAAGGAACTTTATGTTCTATTTCGAGAATGAAACCAATAGCGAGGGGCCTCTTTGTAGGAATCGAAAAGACTCGGGTGACCTTGATCGGACAACCTGGTGCGAAAATCCGGCGCATACCTTCGGTCGGCGCTACCTAGGAGAGGTGGAACTAAGAGTGGGATCTCCACTCGAGAACCGAAAAGACTCGGGTGACCTTGATCGGACAACCTGGTGCGAAAATCCGGCGCATACCTTCGGTCGGCGCTACCTAGGATGAAAGATGGAACTAAAAGTGGGATCTCCACTCAGAGAACGAAAAGACTCGGGTGACCTTGATTCGGACAACCTGGTTTGAAAATCCGGCGCATACCTTCAGTCGGCGCTACCTAAAGATGGAACTAAGAGTGGGATCTCCACCGAGAACCGAAAAGACTCAGGTGACCTTCAGTCGGACAACCTGGTCTGAAAATCCCGGCGCATACCTTCAGTCGGCGCTACCTAAGATGAAAGGTGGAACTAAAAGTGGGATCTCCACTTCGAGAACCGAAAAGACTCAGGTGACCTTGGCGGACAACACAGTGCGAAAATCCGGCATACCTTCGGTCGGCTACCTAAGATGAAAGGTGGAACTAAGAGTGGGATCTCCACTCAGAGAACGAAAAGACTCGGGTGACCTTGGCGGACAACACAGTGCGAAAATCGGCGCATACCTTGATCGGCTACCTAAAATGAAGATGGAACTAAGAGTGGGATCTCCACTCAGAGAACGAAAAGACTCGGGTGACCTTGATTCGGACAACCTGGTGCGAAAATCCGGCGCATACCTTCGGTCGGCGCTACCTAAGATGAAGATGGAACTAAGAGTGGGATCTCCACTCCGAGAACCGAAAAGACTCGGGTGACCTTGATCGGACAACACAGTGCGAAAATCCGGCGCATACCTTCGGTCGGCTACCTAAGATGAAGATGGAACTAAAAGTGGGATCTCCACTCAGAACCGAAAAGACTCAGGTGACCTTGATTCGGACAACCTGGTCGAAAATCCCGGCGCATACCTTCGGTCGGCGCTACCTAGGATGAAGATGGAACTAAGAGTGGGATCTCCACTCAGAACCGAAAAGACTCGGGTGACCTTGATTCGGACAACCTGGTGCGAAAATCCCGGCGCATACCTTCGGTCGGCGCTACCTAAGATGAAGATGGAACTAAGAGTGGGATCTCCACTCGAGAACGAAAAGACTCGGGTGACCTTGATCGGACAACACAGTGCGAAAATCGGCGCATACCTTCGGTCGGCTACCTAAGATGAAGATGGAACTAAGAGTGGGATCTCCACTCGAGAACGAAAAGACTTCGGTGACCTTGATCGGACAACCTGGTGCGAAAATCCGGCGCATACCTTGGTCGGCGCTACCTAGGATGAAGATGGAACTAAGAGTGGGATCTCCACTCAGAGAACGAAGAGACTCGGGTGACCTTGATTCGGACAACCTGGTCGAAAATCCGGCGCATACCTTGGTCGGTAGCTACCTAAGATGAAGATGGAACTAAGAGTGGGATCTCCACTCAGAGAGCGAAAAGACTTCGAGGTGACCTTGATTCGGACAACACGAGTGCGAAAATCCGGCGCATACCTTCAGTCGGCGCTACCTAAGATGAAGATGGAACTAAGAGTGGGATCTCCACTCAGAGAGCGAAAAGACTTCGGTGACCTTGATCGGACAACTGGTCCGAAAATCGGCGCATACCTTCGATCGGCTACCTAAGATGAAGATGGAACTAACGGTGGGATCTCCACTCAGAACCGAAGAGACTCGGTGACCTTGATCGGACAACACAGTGCGAAAATCGGCGCATACCTTGATCGGCGCTACCTAAGATGAAGATAGAACTAAGAGTGGGATCTCCCTCCGAGAACCGAAAAGACTCGGGTGACCTTGATCGGACAACACAGTGCGAAAATCGGCGCATACCTTCGGCTACCTAAGATGAAGATGGAACTAAGAGTGGGATCTCCACTCCGAGAACGAAAAGACTTCGGGTGACCTTGATCGGACAACACAGTGCGAAAATCGGCGCATACCTTGGTCGGTAGCTACCTAGGATGAAGATGGAACTAAGAGTGGGATCTCCACTCAGAACCGAAAAGACTTCGAGGCGACCTTGATCGGACAACTGGTTTGAAAATCCGGCATACCTTGATCGGCGCTACCTAAGATGAAGATGGAACTAAGAGTGGGATCTCCCTCCGAGAACCGAAGAGACTCGGGTGACCTTGATCGGACAACACAGTGCGAAAATCCGGCGCATACCTTCATCGGCTACCTAAGATGAAGATAGAACTAAGAGTGGGATCTCCACTCAGAGAGCGAAAAGACTTCGGGTGACCTTGATCGGACAACTGATGCGAAAATCCGGCGCATACCTTGGTCGGCTACCTAGGATGAAGATGGAACTAAGAGTGGGATCTCCACTCAGAGAACGAAGAGACTCGGGTGACCTTGATCGGACAACCTGGTTTGAAAATCGGCGCATACCTTCGGTCGGCTACCTAAGATGAAGATGGAACTAAGAGTGGGATCTCCACTCAGAAGCGAAAAGACTTCGGGTGACCTTCATCGGACAACACGATGCGAAAATCGGCGCATACCTTGATCGGCTACCTAAGATGAAGATGGAACTAAGAGTGGGATCTCCACTCGAGAACCGAAGAGACTTCGGGTGACCTTGATCGGACAACTGATGCGAAAATCCGGCATACCTTGATCGGCTACCTAAGATGAAGATGGAACTAAGAGTGGGATCTCCCTCCGAGAACGAAAAGACTCGGGTGACCTTGATCGGACAACACAGTGCGAAAATCCGGCATACCTTCGGTCGGCTACCTAGGATGAAGATGGAACTAAGAGTGGGATCTCCACTCCGAGAACGAAAAGACTTCGGGTGACCTTGATCGGACAACACAGTGCGAAAATCCGGCGCATACCTTCGATCGGCTACCTAAGATGAAAGATGGAAAGAACCCTTCCGTTTATCACGAAAGGGATCTGATGCTTGGAGAGGAAGAATTTTATATTCTATCTCCGGCGTAAAAGGGATTTTGATTGGGCCTCTTGTTCATAGAAGGAATCAAGAGGAGATTGTGGCAATGTACCATAAAATTTGTAGGCCCACCGTCAAGGGATTTGATCGGTGGGGGAAATTATGATGGAGGATAAATCTAGGGTTATCCTCAAGGAAAGTGGGTAACACATCCCACGAGGAACTTCCCGTTGAAACGGGTTATCCCGAAGATACTAAGGGTAGTATTTCTTGGGAACTTCCCATTATCGGCATTAATTGTCGATCGCCATTTTGGGTAATTAAATCAGCACCATTAGATGTAGTTTCTATACAGCGGACCCTCCCATTTAGGTTGAATTTACCTTTCTTCTTGGAAGTGAGGATTATCGATCGTCGGCGGCGGACCAAATCTCCTTCTCTAAAGGTTCTCTGTCGAACTTTCTTGTTGAAAGCCCTCGACATCCTAGCTTGGTAGAACTCAATGCATTGTTGAGCCTCGAGCTTCTCATCTAACATCTCGAGCTCTTGAGGCGTTTACGATGTTGTTCTTGGTCGTCATCTCTGTTGAAGGCGTCGCGAAGTGGCGAATCTGAATTTCCAGCGGAGAGCGCCGCGCAGTAAACCAGAATGCGGGGTCGCTCCGTTGGCGTCGTGCAGTTGTGCGATATGCCGAGTGCTTCTCGAGTTTATCATCGGTCTCGCTTGTTATTCTTCACAAGCCGACAAAATTTTGATGATTGTCTTGTTGAGCATACCGGCTAATCCATTTCTTCTTTGGATTATAAGGCATTGGCGAGACATCTTGTATCTTGAACTTTCGCAAAACGATGAAGGAATTGCGATGAATTGGGGACCGTTATCATGCACGATCCGTCTCGGTACACCATGTCGATAAATGACATGGTGTTTGATAAATTGGCAACGGTACTTCGCCTTTACTTCTTTTAGCGGGATTGCTTGACCCACTTAGATGTCGGTGATCGCTAGAATAAACCGATCGCCTGGTGAGGAGGAAAAATGGGACCTACAACGTCCATTCCCCATGTCTCGAATGGCGGGATGTGGCCGGAGGATGCTGCTTTCGGGGAGGTGATGCATATAATTGGCGTGAATTTGACTCGCGTGGCATTTCGTACTTTCGAGCGTCATTAATCATCATGGGCCAAAGTAGCCCATTCTCTGATTCGATCGTAGAGCTTGGGACCGGTGGTCGCACCACATTCACCTTCGTGGGCTTCGAAGGACCTCTTCGCCTCTTTGTTTGAGAGGCATCGAGTAAAGACCATCGTACCCGGCGATATAGCATCCGGGTTTACGTGTTGTAAAGAATCTTGGAGCTCTTGCGGGATTGACTCTCTCTCCTTCCGTCTTACGGTAGAATACCATGTAAGGCGTGGTCGATGATAGGAAAGCCAATCTCGGGGCTCCAACTTGGTTTGGGTTGCATGTACTTCTTTGGTAACTACCCCCTTATCTTCTTGTGCCTCATCGTATAATGGTACGAAGAGTTGGTGAGTCCTGACCGTAACTAGTTGCTCGGTCTCGGAAGGTTGTGCTAACGACACAGCTAACGCCGCCAGTGCATCCGCATAAGCATTTTGGAGGCGCGGGATATATTCGATGAAAAACTCTTCGAATGAGTCCGCTATTTCAACGACTATCGATGATAGGGTTAGATCCAGTTCGACCGTAGTCACCACGAACCTGCTTAACTATCAATTGCGAATCGCCGTACGCTTCGAGATACTCGACCCTCAGCTCCTTGGCGAAGCTAAGTCCGATAAGTAGCGCGTTGTATTCGGCTACGTTATTGGAACAAGGTTCGGTGAGCGAATAAGCACGGGGCATGACATGATTCCCCGGGGAAACTAAGACAACCCGACTCGTGAAAATCTTATAACATCCGAGGGCACTTGCCACATTAGTAGCTTGAGAAGCTCCGTCAAAGTACAGTCGCCATATTTGTTGGTGCGATGTAGTGTTAACTTCGTGGACTTCATCCGGAAGATCATCATATAGCTCAACTGCGTCCGTTGTCGGTACAAGAGATCATAAATCGCTTGTCCTTTGGTGACTTGTTGTTTGAAGTGTAAGTCATATTGGGACAAGAGCAAGGCCATTTAAGCCAAGCGCCAACTCATTGAGGCGGTGGGTCATAAATATTCGGACGGTTCGTTAGAGATAATATAAATCGTCACGTCCAACTAAATAGTGCGCATTTTACGAATCGCGAACACTAATGCAAGGCCTTGCTTCACCGACCATTGGATATCGAGACTTCGGTAGACTAATGTTGACTCAGATAATACTGCACTTTGTTGTGACCCATTTGTCGTCGTCTTGTGCAAGTAAAGCTTAACGAGTGATCCGTTGCCTTGGCGTAGATCAAAAGCGGTTTTCGACAGCGGTGCAACAAGACGGAGGTTTAGCGAGATAAGACTTGATCTCTTCGAATGCCTTCTGGCAGGCGTCGTCCCAAATAAATGACACGCCCTTCTTATTCAACTTTGAGAACGGTTGGCACTTCCCAGATAGGTTCGATATGAACCGTCGGATGTACGCCAATCGCCCTTGTAACCCCCTGAGTTCTCTCAGATTTCTCGGGGGTTGCAATTCTTGAATCGCCTTCACTTTGTCAGGATCAACATGGATTCCTTTGTTGGTGGCAATGAGAAAGAGGAACTTGCCACTAGACATCCCAAGGAAGGATTTGGCGGGGTTCATCTTTAGTTGATGAGTTCGCATGAGTTGAATACCGTTCTAAGATCTTTGATGTGATCTCCTTTGTCCGCGGCTTTTCACGACCGTCGTCGGCGTAGCATTCGACCGTTTTCGGAGATGATCTGAAAATCTCCATCATTGCTGTTGGTATGTTGCCGTTCTTTAAGCGAACGGCATGACCGTGTAGCAAAATATACCGATGGGCGTTCTGAACGCTGTGTGTTTGGCGTCATCGGGGTGCATCTTGATTTGGTTGTACCCCGAAAAGCCATCCATAAAGGACATCCTCTCGAATCCACATGTATTGTCAACTATGACGTCGGTGATTGGCAGAGGGAAATCATCCTTTGGGCAGCGGCGTTTAGGTCTCGTAGTCGACCGCATCCTAATCGAACCATTCTTCTTCATGGCCGGGACTATATTAGCCACCCAATCCGGATCTTGAATTTCCTCGATGAATCCGATTCTATGAGTTTCTTTACTTCGTCAACGATTGCTTGCAATATTTGTAGAACGAAACCGTCTTTCTTTGTTGCTTGCGGGTTTGACATCCATCTTGATGTTGAGGCGATGTGTCGCCACATTAGGGTCGAGTCCTGGCATGTCCTCGTAGCTCCAGGCGAATACATCGATATACTCCCTGATCAAGGCAACTAACTCTTCCTTTTCTTCCGGGGAGAGTATTGTTGATGTTTATGAGTTTAGGATGCTCTTCATCCCCATATTAACCTGGACTACCTCATCCTTAGTGGGGGGTTCTCTTTGTTCGAACCTATCCCCAAACTGCTCTTGGAGTTGATGGATCCATGGGTCTTCCCATGTTGGCATGTCCTCATCACTCTCAACAGTAGCGAGGATCGTGGTAGCCATATTTGACATCAAAGCCTTGAAAGCTTCTCGAGTCCGGAATCAATAGAAGAATCAGACGAATGTCCGTCTCCCTCATCGGGTGGATTATTATCAATCAGCCATGAGCATTCATCTTCTGAGGAGGATTCGTATCCCAACCCTCTGTTGGTCATATCGCCTTTGGGACTCCGATCATCTTGGCATTTTGTTGCCAAGCCTATCAGCGAGCCTTCGGGCTGGCTTGGTGCGATTACATTACGACAACACCGCCCTGATTAGTTTGAGAACACGGACAATGCGTGTTCAATTCGGGGGAACTTCTCTTTCGAGATTTACTCGTACCCCCAGCACGATAGTACAACTTATCGGCATGAATGCCGGAGCAACCCTTCGTGTGTTGGTATGACTTCGGGTATAACGTCATCGTCGTCAAATGCGTCTCCTTCGAGGATGAGTCACATTATCGAGAGGTTCCAAGAGTCACTAATCTCAGCGTTAGCCTTTGTGCTTGAAGTTCGGCGGGCTCTCGAACGATCCGAATTCATGAGAGCGACTACGAGGAATCTTCTTATCACGGTTGAGGTGGGTGCGACCCACACGAGAGTGACCGGACTTCCTTAGCCCAATCGCGTTCTTTGATCGAAATTTTACCTCGATCATCGTGTAATGAGCGAGGTGCTCCAAAACCGTTTTCTTGCCGGGAAGCTCAATGAGAGAAGCTGGCGAAGCGGGCAGGTGGATGGAGATCGGATGAGATCATGGGAGGTGTGATCTTCTTTGAATCAAGTCACCCCATGGCGGAGCCTTAGTCGAATCGGTTTGAGGTGATTCTTAGCCCAGCGTTTGGCCTTCGGAATCGTTGTTCGGATTTTGGACTCCAAACTTGGCATTTTCGGCGCTTCTTGTCCACTAGAGCCCATGTGTGTGCGAGTAATGCCGCGCGCCTCTGGATCGTTCTTCAAGTGTTGATCGGTTCCGTTTGGGCGGACCCAATCATTTGTTGGCGGCTTGGAGGAGTTGCCGAGTGTACTGTGATGAGTTCTTGACCTCTCACGGACTTCGGACCGTTGGCGATTCCGGGGCCTTGGAACTCGCAGCGTCGAGAGAGTGAAGCACGCCATCGTGGTGATCTCTGCGTAGATCCGCGATCTTAGATGAAAAGGATGCCATTTGGTGCAACCCGGCCTTGGCGGAGTTAAGATCCTGCCTTAAAGTTCGAATTGAGGACAAACGGATCTTTCTTGCGGCGGAGATCCTTCTAGATTTGTGGGGAGGACGATCCGGTCAGGGCGATAGTATGATACTCCACCCGAACCCGGATCAACTTGGATTGGTTGACTTATTGGGCGTAATTAACACCCTACGAGAGTTTTGGTCCCGCTAGCCGGTTGGTAGGGTCAAGGGGCAGCGGCCCCTCTCAGGTTCGGCGGCCCTGAATTTTTTCCTATCGTCCTTGAGGCCTTTGACTTCTTCTTGGCCGGGATCTGGATCAGCTCTGTTTCTGACGATCTCGACTTGAGACCGTTGGCTCCCACTGTGGTCGCCCGGCTTGTTGGCGGTAAAGTCGGTTTGTTATTCATTGCTTCGTTTGAACTTGCTTACGGCTTCTTTGGCCTACAACAAAATTCAAACAAAAGAATGCCTTTTATTTTAAAGTACAATGAAAGCGAAAAATTACAACTTTCTCCTTGAGTGAACAAACACGAGGATCTCGTTATATCGGGATCCCGCTATGGGTTCTTTGCCCGTGTCGGGACTTTTGTGTCCGTGGACCACAGCGCAATTCGATCCGTTGGGGCAGGGTTCGGAACTACTGAGCGTAAAGGGGCTCGTTTCCGAAGAAGCGAAGCGCGAGGGATCACACTCACGAAGGAGAGGATCGCGGGGATCACACTCCGCGAAGGAGAGGATCGCGGGCGGTGAGATCTACTAGGAGAAATCACAGCTATCCACGAGATTAAGACGAAGCTTAACCTAGAGGATATCGTAGTTCGACCCAATTCAGTGCCACCTTCCGCCAGATCGACGTCGATCGAACTTGTGTATTCGGTGTTCTAACCGTATCGATCGCCAGGATCTCGCGAGGGCTGAAGCGCGGAAGAAAAATCCCAAAGTCCACAAATCCGCCTCGAATCCTCCACGAAGAAGCTGACCCCCTATTTATACAAATCGTATTGGGTTGGCCATTGCCGAAGTGGCCTCGGCCAGTGGTTGAGCCACCTCGCCCTTGGCCGAGGCGCTACGCCGCTTTGCCGCTTTTTCCCGCTGCCGCGTTTTCGCCTCGGGCTTGGGTTCCGTCTATACTTGATTAGGGACTAATTCTTGGTTCGTTCGGTTCAGCGGTCCCGAAATCCGATCGTCCGTTCAAGTCCGGTTTAAACCGTGCTTGTGGCCGCTGAGTTCGCCGTCGAGTTCGCGTCTTAACGATTGACTTCGTATCATTCAATGGGTTGTCATTCGCCGACTCCCCGTCACGAGTTGGTTTCGGGGATGTAAGTATTTTTCAACGCCTACACACCACTTCCTTCAGTTCCTACCGTTGCATCTCCCGTCACCGTCGTACCTGAGAGAGTATATAAATTACCGTGACGAATACCCTTCATCACTATAAGGGAACCCCGAACAACCTTCTTTACTCCGTTCTTCGTAATAATTTTGCAACCGCCGGAGTCCAATGCACCAACTGAGATAAGATTCTTCCGCAAGTCGGGAACATGCCTCACATCCGTCAAGGTTCGAACCACTCCATCATGCATCTTGATTTTGATATTACCTAGCCCCACCGTTTTACAAGCATGGTTGTTCCCCATCAATACGGTTCCACCATCAATGCCTCTGTAGGTAGTAAACCACTTCCTATTTGGACACATGTGGTAAGAGCAACCAGAATCAAGTATCCACTTCCCGGAGATATCCTCGCCACCCGCGGACGACATAGCATTCCTTATCGCTCCCTTCCTCCTCAAACGTAGCTCACCTCTTCCTTGCCCTCTCTTCTCTCGGTCTTATTGTTGTTCTTCTTTCCACCTACTCTTATTTGACAGACTTTGAAATGCCCAATTTCACCGCATTTGAAACACGATTTTCCGCAAGAGGTCTCGATTTAGATCTAGACTTTCCTCCCTTGCCTTTTCCTCCCTCATTGCTCCTTCCTCTAGCAAACAATCCACTGGCTTGTTCTTTGTTACCACCGGAAGTCATGTCCTTTGGTTGCAATCTTCGAAGGTCATCCGCTAGAAGCGCCGTTCTAGTCTCATCCATCTTCAAATTGTCTCCTACAAGCATCGGTGTTTGCACGAGTTCTCATAAGACTTCGTGAGAGACAGAAGTAGTAGAAGCGCTGATCCTCATCTACAACTTTCACATCTATGTCTTTTAAGTCGATATGTTCCTATCAAACTTGTTGATGTATTCAGGATTGATGAGCCCTCCTCCATCTTGCAAGTATACAATTTGGATTTTAAATAGATCCGGTTTGTTAGACTCTTAGTCATGAAGGTACTTTCTAACTTCTTCCACAGCATGGCCGTTTCCTCTCCATCTACCAAGAAAGCTACATCCCTTTCAAGGCATAGGATAATCGGCGCGTGCTTCGGATCCAGCTCCTCCCAATCCTCATCGACATATCCTTGTGCTTCTTCTCTTTTCGGCTAAAGCCTTGTGCAATTTTGCGAAATCGGTGAGTTTTTCATCTGCATCCTCCAATAGGAAAAATCATTCTTCCCATTGAATTTTTCAATCTCGAATTTTCCTACTTTGACCGATTCTTGGTAGCGCCATTCTCCGTTTGTATAAATCGCTTCTCTCGAAATTACCGAGCACCACCTCAAACCGGAAGCTACACCACTTCGATCTGAATACACTCGATACCAATTGTTGGGATGCGGGGTCAGCATACGCCGTGAAGCGATATCACCCGAGAAGGCTTTGTATATTCTCGTTTCACGAAGGAAACAAGAATAGAAAGTAAAATATCCTAACAAAGTGAGATATCTACTCTTCCTCTCAACAGTACTAGGACTGAATCAAGGGAACCTACAAACAATAGCAAATTCATAGCAAAGCAAGTAAGAACCAGATTTCGTGGTTGACAAAATTGCCTATGTCCACGGGAGGGTGAGGGAGATTTGACTATAAAGAATCACGGCGACTTGTACAATCCACAAGCTCGTCCCAAAGAAAAACTTTGATTTTCGAGAAATTGACCTCTCTTGTAGAATCTCTCCAGCTCTCTCTTTTTATCTCTCTAGCCTAGCCAAAATCCTAGCTTTTTCTCCCTTTTTCTTCACTTTTCTCCACACCACAAATCCTAGGTTTAATTCCTATAAAAACAAACTCCTCAACCATTTAACTTGGTCGATGTGGGACTAAAAAATTTTTTTAGTTTTTTGTTTCAGCGGTCGCGCCGAGGAGAGAAGCGGGGAGTGGGATGCATCCCACGTGGGTGGCCCCCACCCACGTGGGATGTCCCCCCACGTTCACAATGTATGTATAAGTTTTATGTATGTGTGTATGTATCTATTTTAACTTAAATTGAAGAATATTTTCAGAAAAAATATTTTAACATGGAACACACTTTTATAACAGTATAAAATATAAGATATTTTCGTTTGGACCCACACCCTCTTTGAAACATTCACTTTGTTGTATGCAAGAGAAAAGAAGAGCGGGTAGGAGTGCCGGTAAGTGGCATGGTGGCAATGGTGAAGGCCAGTGGTATTCAATGAGCGGCAGGCGATAGCGACTGGGGATGGCGGCCCGACTATAGCGATCAAGAGAGGTGCGAGATTCTTTTTAATTTTTATTTTTTTGGTAGAGGATGAAGAGTAGGTAATGGTTTAAAGTTTATAAATCCAGATCAGTCCACTCTGAATACAAACCTTTTTAAAATAAAAGAACATCATGAATTTGCGAATTTGCATATAAAACCCTAAGAGTTCGTAAAATTTACATAAATACCTTATAGACTTCACTACTTTGCACAGATTTTATTGAAATTTCCTTAGAATCTATAAAATTTGTAGAATATCTAAGGGGATTATTGGTTGAGGATTGTTGATTTGGACTTGGACTTTTATTGGATTTCAATTTAGAGTGTTATTCATTTTAGACTAGAATTTGGATTTAAATTTAAGGTATTATTGGTTTAGGACTAGGATTCGTTTAAATTTAATGTGTTATTGGTTTAGGACTAGGATTTGGATTTGAATTTAATATGTTATTGGTTTAGGACTAGGATTTGGATTTGAATTTAAGGTGTTATTTTTTTTGGTAAATGAAAATTTTTATTCAATTCACCAGTTTGTAAAGTTTTTTGTACATCAAGTTGCTCAAACAAAAGAGCATACAAAAGAAAATATTACCACTTGGGATAGAACCCAATATACATCCTCATAAGCTTTATAAAGAGATCAACCATTCTTTGCTTTTTCAGATAAAGGGTTGTTGAGCATTACAGTCAAGACATCACCATAATGCCTTTAACAATCGTCGGCACTTTTGGTTTTTGGCAAAATATCCTTGAATTCCTTTCACACCAAATGTTATAGGCTGGGATGATAAGGCTAGCCTCTTAGTTTTTGTTTGATCCCTTTCCCCACAACTGGAATTGTACCAATCCGATGGCGATTCAATCACAAGATCTCTAGTTAAATTGAAGCCGTCCATGATCACGATTCCAAACACCCATGGAGAAGCTACATTCAAAGAACAGTGGTTGCGGCTTTCCAAAGGCGATTGAGCATAGGCGCATACATTGTTTTGAATAATACCCCTCCTAAGCAATTTGTCTTGAGTTAAGAGCCTATCTTGTACTGCTAGCCACAGAACAAAAGAATGCTTAGGCAAATTCAAATTCTCCCATATTGTCTTTAAACCATGGAACATTGCTTGCAGCAGGGGATAGTTTTGAGTATAAGGCCGAGAGAATTACTTTTGAGTCATTGCAACATGAAAAAACTAAGTTCTTCAAGCTGACAACTCCTCCAAAATGTGAAATGACCTTATCCCTAACCTTGACCAACTGTTTCCACATCCACGAATCCCCAACTCGTGCATTAACGCCATATATCTCTATTCTTCGATAAGTTCCATGGACCCATTTTATCCACAGTAGCTCCTTATTGAATGAATATTCGAGAAGCTCGAGAGTAGCAAAATTCCATGTTATAGGCTGAGTAGATCCCAAGACCTCCTTGTCTTTTGTTTAAGCATACCTTGTCCCATGATACAAGTGAAGCTTTATGTATCTTCATTTACCCCACAAAAACTTCTACACAATTCATCTATTTTCTGCGGACCACGATGGGAAGAATATAACCGGATGACCAATAGATTTGAACACCGAATAATACTTTTAATGATTTGAAGTCGCACATAAGACAAGTTTTATGCTTCAACCAAGACTGAACTGGGCGTAATCTTGCTTAGGAGAGGATGCAATGCGATTAATGATAGTCTTTTGTTAATAAGTGGAACACCAAGGTATTTGATGGGCATAGCACCATCGAAATCGAATAGTTGAAGATAGAAGTTTTAAGGTGTTATTGATTGTCTAGGATTGTTATTAGGACTAGGATTTTAAAATCCACACTCCATTCCAACTTTATAGTTTTTAATGAAAATTTTTTAATAGAAAGCCAAGTTAAAATTAATGGATTATGATGTTACTATGTGGATTTCCTCTCTCTTCTTCTTTTTGCTTATGTAAATATTTAATATATTTCAAATTAACTATTTTTAATTTTATAATATTACATATTTCTAAGTTATTATATATTAACATTGAACGTATTTAATGTTAAAATATTTTTAATCGACTTCTATAAATTTATTTAATTCATTTAAAATGAGATATATTTAATACCACTTAATCACTTAATATATTTGATGTTTACTATTAACTTAAATATTTTCATTATTTAACGTTTCTTAAATATATCAATATTTCAAATATTTAATACTATATTACATACATTTCGTTTGAACTGTTTAAATGAATTACACGATGTATTTAGTTTTGTTATTGTCATCCATTAATCGCAATGAGGGTGATTTTTCAAATTAATATTTATTTTTTTTATTAATGATTATTATTCAACATAATAATTTAATTTGAAACTCCTAATGCAAATAATCTAAAAATCTAAATTATAGTCAGAGAATAGGCCAGTCAGCCTATGAATCCAAACCAAAAGTTCAAGAATCCAAACCAAAAGTTTAATAATTCTACTCACAAATATCAAAATCCAATCCAAGAGTCTGGGGCTCTAACCATAAAATCTGAGTCTAGGTCCCAATCCAAGAATGTAGGATTCGTGAACAATTGTCGAGTCCAAATCAACAATCCGGAACGAATAACACCCCTTAAAAGACTTCTGAATTTACATAATATGCTAAAAAGTCCATATAATTTGAAATTTTTCCAAGATTTTAAATTTTGCAAATTTTGCAGAAAAGTTCAAAAAACCTTCAATTTTGCAAAAATACCTAAAAGACTTCCAGATGTTGCATTATTTTGTAGAAAAATTCAAAGTACTTATAAAAACCTAAAGACTTTCAAAAATTACAGATTGTGTAGAAGAAATCCTAGAACTTATAAAATTTTCTTTGAAAAACTAATAGATTTTTGAATAAATTATAATGGAAATACATTGCATGGATATTGGTACAAATTATGGATTTGGTTTTGATTACATGGATATTGGTTAATCATAATCATATTAACACAACAAACATACGATAGTCAAGGAGAGAGGAAGATATAGCGAAGAAACGATCATGTAGCAACAAATTGGCAATTGGACCTCAGAGTCAAACCAGTACAGAGAGCAAAGAGATACAGAGTCAAAAATGAAACAAAACGCTCCCCTTTTTCTCTGACATGTGGGTTGACATCTCTCACATGAAACTCTTATTCGTACATGGAACACAAGCATAATTTTCTCTATACACTATCAAAGAACATAATCTTTCTCTAGTATATCCTCCCTAATTATTGGTACAGAGAGGTAGGCCGGAAATTGTAATGAAAAACGAACTCATCCTACATATGGTTATATTGCATAGAGAAACCTGTGATATAGAGAATCAACTTTATCCATCCATGTGAATTATGGGTGAAGGCTGGTGTCTCCTTATAGATGGTAGAATATATAGATGAGAGGAGGAGGGAGGTTATGATTTGGAATATGAATAGGTTGATGAGATTAATGTAAGCATAATGGAGGGGTTATAAAAAAAATAAATTTTAATATTCATGGATAATTAATAGGAGGGTCATGCCATGAATTTGAATGACTACATTTTGCTGATTTGTATGAAATTTGGAGGGCAATTTGTTGATTATGCATGCAATTTTGAGGGTATTTTTAGAAAAAGTTTTAACATCCTTCATACTTTTAGAATAGTACTAGTATGGTGCACGTGTATATATTTTCATGTCTAATTTAATCACCATATATAGAATAATTTCTTATAAGGTCAGACTTTATAAAAATTTCTCTTCAAAGTAAATTTTAATTATTTTTTATCTAAAAGTAAATTGGACTAAATGATAAACTTCTCCATATGTTATTTTGTAAACCTCTGTCTTTTGGACTTTAAAATAAATTTAATGTGTATGTCAAAGCTAATCATAGAAAGGAATAGGACATTATTTTTAGTCCATATTTATGCTTTTGTTTTAGATGACCGTTTTATTAAAATGAACTTTAATGTCTTATTTGCAGAGCTTTTATTATATTAAAGATGAAAATTTTAATCTGTAACAATAAAACTTAATATATATATCTATACTACATAAAAAGAGGATTGGGGTGCTAAAACTTTTGAATTCCTCTTTTTAGCTCTTAATTTCTCTTAATTTTTGATAATTCTTAATTATGCCAATTGTCTCTAATTAACTAACTAATCTAATACTATTTTAAAATAATTTTCCCAAAATGTCCTTTGAGATTCATTCATAATCACCAAAATGCTTCATTAAATATCAGTTTTAAAACTTTCATTATTTTCATTAAATTTTTACTATTAAATTTAATATTTAATTAATTTTAATAATTAATATTTATGAATATTATTTTGTTTACTAGAGTAAAATATAATAATCTAATCCAGTACTAATCTATTATTATATTATATGTATATGCATAGATAAAATATAATTTATAGCATAATACTATAGAATATAGACAAAAATGTTATGTATATATTATACTATTTAGGTACTAAATCTATCTAAAAGATATGTTACATATTAAGATAACATTATTATATATTATAGTACAATTATAATATATTAGTATTATTGAAATATTAAAATATATTCGATATAAAATAATATTATCCTTATTAATGAAACTTGGTGACATCCATCAATAGTTTTAGAAGCTTATGGTTTAATTATCGGCCACCTCATAGCATTACGTGAAGTAACAACTTATGTCTTTATAAAACATGGCGTAACAACATGTCTTTTTTAGTCTCATGCCTAAATATATTCATGTATAGCGTTAATAATAAAAGAGACCTTTTGAGTACCATATTTAGCCTCTTCATCATTAATCAAGCATATTTATCTCTTACAAGTGTCCAACCCATCAATCTATAAATATCTTACCTCATGCCCTACTCTCCATCTAAAAATTCTCTCTATTTTCAAAAGTGAAACTCCAAACAGCTTCTGTTTTCTTGCAAAAGCTTGCATTTGGGCCACTTTATAGCTCATGGCATTCCTTCCACAAAGCCGAGTTTTCCCAGCCCTGCATATCGACAAACCTCAAGGATAATGTATGCTTCGTGCACTGCTAAAACATGATGCCGCAATGCCGATCATGCTTTCGTGAGATCATCTTCCTCATTGTCACCAACTAGTCACACCTCACCCTTTATTGCTGGGGGATTGTTCGGATATTACGAATAAAGCACTCAATGCTCGACTCTATCGAATTTATGGCTGAAGATAGCGATGTTCGTTGTGGGTTTTACGACGTTCTTTGTGGGTTTATGGTGCCAACATACGGAGCCAGAGGTTTCTGCTCTGCTTGCGGATGCTACTACCACTATGGCGGTTGAAAAATTATTGTTGATTTGATGTAGGTTATCTGTTTTGTGAGATACACACGATATTAATGGAGTGTTGTTAAATAGAAATGACTTTGCTTTCGTTGGTAGTTTTGTAATAGATAGTAACTTTTCTTTGTCACCTCGCTAGAACTTAGTTAGTCGACTAAGGAAACAATTTTGTAGCAAAAAATTCACTAACTTTCTTACAAGTAAAGAAACACCAAATTATTCCTACAAGTACAATTATTATTTCTTTTAATAAAACGTTGTGCATCATATGTGTTCATTTGTTGAATTAATGTTTATCAGCATGGACTCGTTAAAACATTGAAAATTTTAAATAACACCAACACCATAGCTTTTTCTACCACGAGACATCCTACATTATCTATACTACTTGATCATCTCTTTTACCCTCATAAAATTTGATAATTTCTATACTTAATCTAATCTAATTCCCATTTGGACTCTAACTTCTATACGTAATCTAATCTAATTCCTATATGGTTTCATAGAGTCCGATTGTTTGGCTATCTGCAGGAATTCTTTATTTGTATACATTGATTCTGCATACTAAGAATTTGTAAAGATATTATGGAGACAACAACATTAGAAAATAAAGTTTCATCCATTGCACCGTTTGCTCAAGGACATAACTAGAAGTACCAAAAATTATTATATTTGTAATACTTATAATATAAATGTTATAATATTTTATTTTTACAATATATTATAAATATTATATATGTTGCTAATAATAACATATTACAATAATGCACTATAATATAGTATTATTTATAAGCATCTATTATATATATTTTACAAATATCTGTACTATATTCTAACACATTATAAATATTATAAATATTTACTTTATAAATAATATTTTATAAAAATATAAAATTTTAATATTTATAAATTATAATATAATATACTACTTTTCATTATAATATGTTATGAAAAATATAATATAAATAATACGATTGTAATATTTTAATAGTTTATAATATTTGTAATAATGTAGAAGTTTTATAAATAACATAAGAAATTATTTTATAATATATATGTTATATTTTTAAATAATAGATTTTTATATATACATATCAAAATATATTTTTATATATACATATCAAAATATACTATCATACGAATAACACATTAACAGTTAATATTTATATGAAACAAAATTATAAAAGGCATTAGTTAAATTACTAGATTATTATATTATTAGTCCCTTAAATCTCTCATATTTTAAAATTAGTCCTCATAAATTGTTTCAAATTAATATATATTAATTGCTACTTCTATTCTTGATTCAAGGACTAACTTTAAAATAACTTAAGATTTTGAAGACCTGATAGTAATTTAAATTATCTAAGCATCTATTTTCAAAATAAGTTAAGAATCAGGGATCTAATAGCAATTTTAGTAATTGGAAGGACTAATTTCCAAATATGTAGATTCAAGAGATTGATATGAGAAAACCCCAATATTATATGGTTATATAAATTCAAATACACTTGGCTAAATTTTTAAGAAATATTAAGAAAATATCCCAACCCAAAGTTTATTATAATTATTTATTAACAAGATGGAATCTCAAGGTTCATACTGAATCTTATGGGATAAAGCACGGATGATAAAAGATTTACAATTCAAACCATCGAAAGAATATTAAGATATATGATGGGTGATCAAAGACTTTTCAGTGGAAAGGAAGTTCATTAGAGGAGATTCTGCCAAGTCCTATCTGTAACTACCTATGCTAAAGAATAAATGTAATCAATGCAAGAGTCTCATGGAATCATATCTTTGGGCTAAAATGAAAAATTTTCTCTTAATGTTCATATGAATATGCTTACATTGACCAATCTCATAGAGAGTGTAGGCGTTAAAATTGCCTATAAGTCCCCGAACATAGCTCGTGACGATGAGATAACGATCAACGGGCCATACGATGACATAACAACGAACCGTTGATAACACGATAAGTGACCGCGACGCAAACGCATAAAGCGAAACGTCCAAGTCAGATAAGTGAGTCGACGAAATGCATGAAGCGAGTCGGCGAGGCATTCAAGTCAGCGAAGAGACGAATCGCATGCGAGTTCTTAATCTAGTCGCTTCGCGAGTATTCGGTTCACGCCCGGCCACGAGTCGGGGTCTGGGGCGGCCGGGCCGGTCCAGACGACTTCTACGTGATTCGGACGCCCAAGCTCCACCTTATACATCGTTCTCGATTGGGTTTCCTTACTTGAGCCCAATACTGTCGTTTGAAGTTCAAGCCAGCAAAGCGACGAATCGCGTGCAAGCGATGGAATAAATCCAACCGGGTCAGAATCAATTTAAGCTCGAAAGCAAGTGAATCAACCCCCGGACCCGAAAGAGGAGCGGAGAAAAGCCACGCGGAACTCGGCCAAAACCGAGACACCAAATGGTGTCTCGGCCAAATGCCAAGACACCAAATGGTGTCTCGGTTGGCCGAGACACCAAGTGGTGACACCAGTGGTGTCTCGGCCAAGCCGAGACACCAAGAGGTGTCTCTGCCCACTAGTGTTGCTCTGCCGAGAGATCAAGAAGTGTCTCTGCCATAATGGAGACACCTAGGTTTCTTGGGCCTTTGGCCCGGTTCGACCGCATCCTCTTTCCAATCCTATAAATAAGAGGTGGGGGTCTCATTTGAGGGGATCTGAAAATTTTTGAGAAGCCGAAACTCTGCCAAATTGCCTTCTCACCTCAGATCTAAACTTGGGAGCGACGATCAATCTTCTTCGACACCAGATCCAAATCTCGGCGAACTCTACAGGGCTATTATCCTCCTTCGTGAGATAATCCCCGGGGCTATTATCCTCCTTCATGAGATAATCCCCTTAGAAAAAAGTTCGAGAGATCGGATCTCAGATCTACACGTGTTTCCTTGAGATTAAACTTTGTTTTGATCTCGAGAAGAGCTTTGATCTCGCTTAGTCGATTTCATTCGCTTGGGCTATTATTTCCTTCGAGAAATAACCCTTGTCTACCGTGTAGATCTTTCTTCGGATCACGATCACGCGGCGGTCCACGGACGGAAAAAAAGTTTCCGGCACAGGCAAAGACACCCACGCAAGCGAGGAGCCGATAAACGGATCCCGCGTTTATTTAGGGAGATAAAGTTATAATCTTTATTTGATTTTCGTTGTAATCAGCCTTATAAAAAGGCGATCTTTTTATTTTTGAATTCGTTTGTAAACCCATAAAGGTGTAATGAATTCATCGGCAATAAAAATCAAGGAACCAACTTTCCCCGCGAACAAAGAGTTCTGGCTTCGAGTAGATATGGAGAAGAGCCTATAATAGATGAGAATTTCATACTATATGCCAAATAAAAATGTTCATGTGACAATGAGAACAGTTGTGAAAGAAACTAGATTGATATTATCTTTCATCATAAGAAGCATATTTTAAAAGAAAAGAGGTTCCTTACATCTCTTATAACTTTTTGCGTAAGTACACACTTTCCGCCTTAATGCTCAATCATATGCCAAACCTTTGTACTTGAAATATTTTGAACCAAAATATTATCTAGAATTATTATGCATATAAATCATAAATAATTATTTCTATCTTCTATATTATTAATTATTATAATTTCATTTTTTCTATGATTTTTTTCTTTTTCCACGTTATCTGCATATAAATTCTTTTATAGTCAATTTAGAACATAAATCAATCACGTGCATGAATAATTATAACATGCATCACGTGCAACACACGTATTGCATACTAGTATATACAAAATAAAATATCCATCTTCATTAACGAATATAACGTTACAGACAACAAATTTGTTTGTAAAATTTTATACTTGTAAATAAAATTTTATGGATGCATCCATGATGGTTTTTCTATATTGGATGTTTTAGATCTAGAGAAATTTGATGCTTCTACCTATACACATGTCAAATATATATCACAAATAACACAAAATAAATATTAAATTCAACTAAAATTACATAAACGATAAAAATGTAACATTATGTCACAGGAAAAAAATTATAAGAATAGGTAGAGTATTTCCATATATTTAGTTGAATTCTTTGGAGAAATATACAACTTGACTCCATTCCAAAAGAGAAGTTACAATCTGTTTTGTTAGAGATTAACATCTTAAAACATAACTCCACAATCATTAGTTTAATTCCTTGACGCTCCGGTTTTTTATGAACCTTGCTACCATCTTCTTCATCAGTAACATCCCTCAGCCAGTGTCATCACCCTGCCGGACACACCATTGACAGCTATCATCTTGTGCGGTTCAAGCTCAGTTAGAGATGGACTTGATTGTTAGGTTTAACTCTTTTCTTCCTCCTCCAAATTTCGATTACAAATTAGAATTTTGATTTAAGAAATTTAATAAGATTTTGTTGTTATTTATAGTGATTTGGTGGGAGAGGAATAGTTGTCATGTTTTTTATTATTAGTGTCAACAATTAGTGGAGGAAGGTTATGAATGAGTGATTAAATGAAAAATTGATGGTAATCAATAGGGAGGTTATAAAAAATATGTACGTCTTTATTTATATATATATATGTGTGTGTGTGTGTGTGTGTGTGTGTGTAATCAATGAGGGGGTTATGAAAAATTGATCATGTATGTATCTTCATAAGTGTATGAATGCGTGTGTTATAGGGCATTTTTGGAAGAAATATTTTAACATGGCAACACATTTTTATAATAGTACCAGTATAAAGCACGCGCATTGCACGTGAGCTTACTTATTTTATGTAGCATCAAAAAAAGTCCCCTTCCATATAGATCTTCATGGCATGAACGATTGTGAATTTTTATCTTGAGAAAGGAAATGAGAAATTTAATTGAAAAAATATATTTGAATTAAAGCAATAGAAACAAAACTTGACTGCTTACTATAATATTACATGAGATTTAAAAATAAAATGAGTAGAAATGGTTTAGTAAATCATGTGTCTCAAGATGTATGATCGCTTGACTAAATTAATATAGACTACTGAAGTTGAGTATGGGTAAATGTGTTTTAGATGAATTAATGTTCTTGTTGTTATTGATCTATCTATTAATTATTTTTCAGAAAGGTATGACTTGATTGGGAAAGCTAAAATTGATTATCAAGTATTTGAAAGGAAGTTTGAATATTTATACAACTAAAAATTGATTGTTAAGTATTTGAAAGAAATTTAGAATGTTTATACATAAAATCGGTAAATACAAAGTAAAAAGTCTACAAAAGATTTAGTGAACCAATGCGCCGTTATTGAATTTTATTTCCAATATTGATTTAGAAATAAGGATTCTATTTGATGGATCAATATTACATTAGATGAGATTTTGATGGAAAGATAGCTTCAATCTATTTTCTTCGAATTGTCATTGTCGTCTAGGAACATCCTCATTTGGTAGATTATGAATTTTTGATCTATCGTAGGCTCCTCTCCATACCTACTCAAGCTAGAACTCTCAAAGAGCTTACTGTTGTGAGTCATCATGCTAATATTGGGAGACAAATTTTTCATTTTATCCCAAAGATATGATTTCTCGTGACTTCTTGCATTGACTATTTCTTCTCTTTATTGGACGGAGCTACCTGTAGGACATTGTGGGAAATCTCCTTTAACAACTACTGATCCACGAAGAAAGTGTTTAAGCATCTATGGCATCTCTTAATATTTTAATGATGGCTTTGATTGCAAATCTTTTCACTATTAGTGCTTCATTTCATAACATGAGTATGAACTTGAGGTTCCAACTTTGCTAATAGTTAATTATAATAAACTTTGGATAAGAATATTTTCTTAATATTATTAATTCATGAAATTATCAGAAAACTTTAGTCGAGTATATTTAAATTATAACAATATAATATTAGACTCTTTTTCTTATTAGTCCCTTACATCTTTAATATATATTTAGAAATTAGACCTCAAATAATTGAAATTTCTAATTAGATTACCTAATCTTAAATTATTTTAAAAATAAACCCTCAAATTTTTAATATTGATTATAAGGTTCTCCAATTCTTAATTTATTTTGAAATTAGTCCCTCCAGTCAATAGTCTAAGTAGAAATTAGAAACAACTTATGATAATTAGGGCACATAATAGCAATGCTAATGATTGAAGAGACTAATTTCAAAATAACTTAGGGTGCTTGGATACCATTGAATTAGGAAGCCTAACAGAAATTTTAACGATTTGAGAGAATGGTTTCAAAATATGAAAGATTTAAGGAACTAATATAAAACATATAATATTATAATCTAATTATATATTTGACTAATTCCATTTATTATTTTATATTATAAATAATATTATTATTATTGAGCAATATAACATATTATAAAATAAATATATTATATTGGTTATAGAACAATTATATAATATTAAATAGAACAGTTATATAATATTATAAATGGTTTAATATTACAATATAACATTGCTAATAATAAATTTTTATAATATATTATAATGCAAAATAATAAAATTATATCTCTCGAACCGATAGGAGCCCTCTCTAGAGTCCATATTGCCCGACATTCAGAAGCATGATGCATTGTAATGCCTCTAATATTAGTCCCACATGAGGAAAGTATGAGAAATTTTAATGCCTTAAATAGATAAGCCTAAAGACTCAAGTGTAGCATTATCTAGTCGATTTTGGCAGTGGATTAAGCCAAATAACGCGTTACACTTAGTTGGTCCAATGACACATCGAGCCAACGGGCTCACGGGCCTGAGGTGTAATAAATGATATCAGAACAGTTAGCCAACTGGAAATGTGGAGCTAAGTGCTATGCAGGGGCTAAATGCTACATCGCATGAGTGCAATTAGAGCCACCTATAGAGCCTGTACAAGCAACCTTTAGAGTCCACATCGTCTGGTGGTGATACAACATCGTCTGGTAATGATACTGGGATGAACCAATTGTCATGTCTCAATGAGGACGTCACGTGTCTAAGGTGTGGTGGTTCCCCAATATTAGTCTCACATCGGGAACGTATGAGAAGTTTGAATGGCTTAAATAGATAGCCTAAAGACTCAAGTATAACATCGACTAGTCAATTTTAGCAGTGGATTGAGCCAAACAAAAACTTAGTATTATATTATTATTGCATCCATAATTTTTATAATTTTTACTTACGAAGAACCAATGTATACAAATAAACAAAATCAACAACCAAATAAACAATTAAACTCTATGAAGCTATTAATATGAGGCGTTAAGTGTAGCTAATGCTATAATGACAAGATGTGGGGTTTATTTGCAATTTTAATGTTTAAGCGAGTCAATACAGATGAACATATATGTTAGATTAAGATCTTAATTCAAGAAATGAATATATGTGATGCACAACATTTTATTTAAAGAACTAAATAATTGTACTTGTAGGAGCAATTTGGTGTTTTGTACTTATCTGAGCAAATTAGTGACCTTTTACGGCGTATTTGTTTTGTTAGACTGGACATTCCAAATTTTTTGCATAGTGACAAAAGAAAAAATTTATTGCCTATTATAAAAACTATCAACAAAATAATTTTTACTAAATAATACTCCACTAACATCGTGTATATTCCATAAATTAACAAACAACCTAAAATCAAATCATCCGCATGTGATACCACATCTCAACATCATAGAATCTACAAAGAACATCGCCCTCTTCAGTGTAAATCTAGCAGATTCAAACATCGATGTAGCATTAGTGCGTGATAGTTTGAACAACCTTGCAATGGTGTAGATCGAGATGCGACATGCCATTGATGAAGATAAGAAAATTCTTTTTAGAGCATGATTGGAGCTACAACATTATGGTGTTGCAGTGAGAATTTTATGTGAAGACATATGCCATTCTTTATGTAATGCTATTAGAGTGATGATTAACGTATAAACTTTTTTTTCCCAGTTGATAGTCCAATGCAAAAGTATAGTGGAAAAATTGAGGCGGGAAGAAATAGGTGGAACATTTTATTTCATTAATTTTTGACCCATTTGTTCTCACTTTTCTAAGCTGAGATGTTTTATTAATATATGAAATTGGTTTAACTTACTTAAATTAATTATGGGAAGATTAAAAGTCAAAACTCTACAATCAGAAAAAAAAAAAAGTAAAAACTCTACGAAGCTAAAATTGAGGCCAATTTGGTAATTGTAGATGCAATTTGGAGGGCATTTGAAGAAATTTTTAAACATATGATACACTTTTATAATAGTGTTAGCTTAGAATAGACTGATTAGATATTATATTTTTCTATCTTTGTCTTATTTTGCATAGTATTATTAATACATTAATATTTTAATTAATACCTAAAGTAAACTATTTATTATATTATTATATGTAATATTTATTATCTTACACACTAAACCATCATATGTTAATAGAAGTTTGAATAAGTTGTTAAGTTGTTAGGTGTATAGAATCACATGAATTTTTTCCTTCTGCATTTACCTAATTTCCCTGTGTTTGTTAGGTATTACTGTTTTAGCAATATTTTCTCACAAAGTTACACAGTAGGTGGCTTGTAGAGTTCTATTAGATGCTTCAAATTATATTATATTCATTATGAATGTAGTAAAATCATTGCATTATTTCCATCAAAAATGTTGCATTATATTTGGCCTGGAAAATTCTATTGGTGATTGTAATGTATAAAAAGTAGTAAACTTAGATCATGGTTGCATTGGATTGATAAATCTGCTATTTTATTTTATTTAAAATTTGAAGCTAAAGAATGGCCAGAGCTGTCGTGCCATTTCAACTGTGAGAAAAATTGCATACATGTTTGCTTGAAATTTTATTTGCTAGAAGGTACTTTTTCTTTGGAGGGTTCTTGACGCCCTTGCAAATGTATAATAAGGTCCGTAAGGTAATCAGGTAACATTTTCTTTCCTTGAATTGCGCTTTAGTCCTTTTTAATCATAAAACAACTTCTTCTTATGTAGAACATGCACAAAAACATGCACAAGGCGGTTTAGGGTTAGGTAGTAGACTACTAGGCATTGTAGTCGATTACTGCTATGACAAGGAGTTTGTTTTGGGAGCAATGTCGACTACTCGTATTGTAGTCGACTAATCTGATGCATTAGTCGACTACTCAAGTAGTAGTCGACTAATCTGGCGGTCGAATCGGGTTTTGTTTTAAACCGGTTCGTTTAGAGTTTATAAATAACCCTAACCCGATTGTTAGGGTAAGTTTGAAGCACGCTTTGGAGCGACCTTTGAGAGGGTTTGTGTATCTTTGGAGAGGAGATCTTTTGAGAGATTGAGAGGTTTGTTTTAGGGTTTCTTTGTGAGAACTTGTAACCCTAATTTGTATTCTCTATTTCTATTAGTGAAAATCCCCCTCCTTACCCGTGGGCGTAGGCAACTTAGAACCACGTAAATCTCGTGTCTTCTTGTTTTCTTTGTGTATTTGCTATCGTTTGTGGTGGTTTCTCTCGGCGGTTCAGCGGTCCTTAACAATTGGTATCGAGCTATTGTTCGATTGGAAGTGGTGTAATTTCTAATTTGAGGGGTGTTCGGTGATTCACGAGAGAAGCGGATTCAAGAAGACAAACAGAGGATGGCGTCAACCAGTAAATCAGTCAAAGTGGAAAATTCGAGATTGAAAAGTTCAATGGGAAGAACGACTTTTCTTATTGGAGGATCGAGATGAAAAACTTTCTAATTTCGCAAAAATTGCACAAGGCTTTGGATGGAAAGGAGAAGAAGAACAAGGATATGTCGATGAGGATTGGGAGGAGTTGGATCCGAAGCACGAAGGCCGATTACCCTATGCCTTGAGAGGGATGCTTTCTTGGTAGATGGAGAGAAGCGAGCAGTGTGGAAGAAGTTAGAGGGTACCTTCATGTGAAGAGTCTAACTAACCGGATCTACTTAAAATCCAAATTGTATACTTGCAAGATGGAGGAGGGCTCATCAATCCGGGAACACATCAACAAGTTTGATAGGATCATATCAGATTTGAAAGACATAGATGTTAAAGTAGGAGGCGAGGATCGGCGCTTCTACTACTGTCTCTGTCGAAGTCTTATGAGAACCAGTGCAAACACCGAGGCTTGTGGGAGAAAATTTGAAGATGGATGAGACTAGAACGGCACTTCTAGCGGACGATCTTGGGAAGATTGCAACTAGTGACATGGCCATCGACGGTAACAAGGAACAAGCGAGGATTGTTTGCAAGAGGAAGGAGCAATGGCGAGGAAAAGGCAAGGGAGGAAAGTCTAGATCTAAATCAAGACCTCTTGCGGGAAAAGGATGTTTCAAGTCGCGGTGAAGGCGGGCATTTCAAAGTCAAGCTGTCCAAATAAGAGAGTAGGTGGAAAGAAGAACAACAACAGGCGAGAGAGAGGGCAAGGAAGAAGCGAGCTACGTTTGGAGGAAGGGGCGATAAGGAATGCTATGTCGTCACGGGTGGCGAGGAGATCTCCGGAAGTGGATACTTGATTCGGTTGCTCTTACCATATGTGTCCAAATAGGAAGTGGTTTACTACGAGAGGCATTGATGGTGGAAGCTGTATTGATGGGGAATAACCATGCTTGTAAGCAAGGGCTAGGTAATATCAAAATGGCCAGAGCTGTCGTGCCATTTCAACTGTGAGAAAAATTGCATACATGTTTGCTTGAAATTTTATTTGCTAGAAGGTACTTTTTCTTTGGAGGGTTCTTGACGCCCTTGCAAATGTATAATAAGGTCCGTAAGGTAATCAGGTAACATTTTCTTTCCTTGAATTGCGCTTTAGTCCTTTTAATCATAAAACAACTTCTTCTTATGTAGAACATGCACAAAACATGCACAAGACATTAGCTGGTAAGTTTCGACGACTACCAGCATCAGTGACTACACCGTAGCGTATGCAGCGTGTTCGGTCGAATGGCGACGACTACCGTATTGTAGTCGACTAATCTATTAGCATTAGTCCTACTGGGTAGTAGTCGACTAATCTGGCGGTCGAATCACGGGTTTTGTTTTAAACCCGGTTCGCTTAGAGTTTATAAATAACCCTAACCCGATTGTTAGGGTAAGTTTGAAGCACGCTTTGGAGCCTTGAGAGGGTTTGTGTATCTTTGGAGAGGAGATCTTTTGAGAGATTGAGAGGTTTGTTTTAGGGTTTCTTTGTGAGAACTTGTAACCCTAATTTGTATTCTCTATTTCTATTAGTGAAAATCCCCCTCCTTACCCGTGGGCGTAGGCAACTTGCGAACCACGTAAATCTCGTGTCTTCTTGTTTTCTTTGTGTATTTGCTATCGCTTGTGGTGGTTTCTCTCGACGGTTCCAGTCCGCTACCAACAATTGGTATCAGAGCTATTGTTCAGATTGGAAGTGGTGTAATTTCTAATTTGAGGGGGTGTTCGGTGATTCCTGAGAGAAGCGGATTCACGAAGACAAACAGAGGATGGCGTCAACCAGTAAATCAGTCAAAGTGGGAAAATTCGAGATTGAAAAGTTCAATGGGAAGAACGACTTTTCTTATTGGAGGATGCAGATGAAAAACTTTCTAATTTCGTAAAAATTGCACAAGGCTTTGGATGGAAAGGAGAAGAAGAACAAGGATATGTCTGATGAGGATTGGGAGGAGTTGGATCCGAAGCACGAAGGCCGATTACCCTATGCCTTGAGAGGGATGTAGCTTTCTTGGTAGATGGAGAGGAAACGGTCACATGTGGAAGAAGTTAGAGGGTACCTTCATGACGAAGAGTCTAACTAACCGGATCTACTTAAAATCCAAATTGTATACTTGCAAGATGGAGGAGGGCTCATCAATCCGGGAACACATCAACAAGTTTGATAGGATCATATCAGATTTGAAAGACATAGATGTTAAAGTAGGAGACGAGGATCAGGCGCTTCTACTACTTCTGTCTCTGTCGAAGTCTTATGAGAACCAGGTGCAAACACTGAGGCTTGTGGGAGAAAATTTGAAGATGGATGAGACTAGAACGGCACTTCTAGCGGACGATCTTCGGAAGATTGCAACTAGTGACATGGCCACTGACGGTAACAAGGAACAAGCGCAGGGATTGTTTGCAAGAGGAAGGAGCAATGAGCGAGAAAAGGCAAGGGAGGAAAGTCTAGATCTAAATCAAGACCTCTTGCGGGAAAAGGATGTTTCAAGTCGCGGTGAAGCTGGGCATTTCAAAGTCAACCGTCCAAATAAGAGAGTAGGTGGAAAGAAGAACAACAACAAGACCGAGAGGAGAGAGGGCAAGGAAGAAGCGAGCTACGTTTGGAGGAAGGGCGATAAGGAATGCTATGTCGTCACGGGTGGCGAGGAGATCTCCGGGAAGTGGATACTTGATTCTGGTTGCTCTTACCATATGTGTCCAAATAGGAAGTGGTTTACTACCTACAGAGGCATTGATGGTGGAACTGTATTGATGGGGAATAACCATGCTTGTAAAACAAGGGGCTAGGTAATATCAAAATCAAGATGCATGATGGAGTGGTTCGAACCTTGACGGATGTGAGGCATGTTCCCGACTTGCGGAAGAATCTTATCTCAGTTGGTGCTTTGGACTCCGGTGGTTGCAGGATTGTGACGGAAAACGGAGTGAAGAAGGTTGTTCGTGGTTCCTTAGTAGTGATGAAGGGTGTTCGTCACGGTAATCTATATACTCTCTCGTACTCGGTGACAGGAGATGCATGGGTTGGAACTGGGAAGTGGTGGAGACCCATGTGAGCACACACGGTTATGGCATAGGCGGCTTGGGCATATGTCAGAGAAGGGTCTAGTTCTGCTTGGTAAAGAGGGTCTGCTGAAGAATCTGAAGGAAACTAGCATGGATTTTTGCGAGGATTGTGTGTATGGAAAGTCACACGTGGTCAAGTTTCAACAAGAAGTCTAAGAGCAGAGGATACTAGATTATGTGCACACGGATGTTTGGGGTCCGCCCGATAACTTGATAAAACATGGTAACAACATGTCTTTTTAGTCTCATGCCTAAATATATTCATGTATAGCGTTAATAATAAAAGAGACCTTTTGAGTACCATATTTAGCCTCTTCATCATTAATCAAGCATATTTATCTCTTACAAGTGTCCAACCCATCAATCTATAAATATCTTACCTCATGCCCTACTCTCCATCTAAAAATTCTCTCTATTTTCAAAAGTGAAACTCAAACGGCCGTTTTCTTGCAAAGCTTGCATTTGGGCCACTTTATAGCTCATGGCATTCCTTCCACAAAGCCGAAGTTTCCCGATACATATCGACAAACCTCAAGGATAATGTATGCTTCGTGCACTGCTAAAACATGATGCCGCAATGCCGATCATGCTTTCGTGAGATCATCTTCCTCATTGTCACCAACTAGTCACACCTCACCCTTTATTGCTGGGGGATTGTTCGGATATTACGTAACAGTGCGCCGTCAATGCTCGACTCTATCGAATTTATGGCTGAAGATAGCGATGTTCGTTGTGGGTTTTACGACGTTCTTTGTGGGTTTATGGTGCCAATATACAGAGCCAGAGGCTTCTGCTCTGCTTGCGGATGCTACTACCACTATGGCGGTTGAAAAATTATTGTTGATTTGATGTAGGTTATCTGTTTTGTGAGATACACACGATATTAATGGAGTGTTATTAAATAGAAATGACTTTGCTTTCGTTGGTAGTTTTGTAATAGATAGTAACTTTTCTTTGTCACCTCGCTAGAACTTAGTTAGTCGACTAAGGAAACAATTTTGTAGCAAAAAATTCACTAACTTTCTTACAAGTAAAGAAACACCAAATTATTCCTACAAGTACAATTATTATTTCTTTTAATAAAACGTTGTGCATCATATGTGTTCATTTGTTGAATTAATGTTTATCAAATGGACTCGTTAAAACATTGAAAATTTTAAATAACACCAACACCATAGCTTTTTCTACCACGAGACATCCTACATTATCTATACTACTTGATCATCTCTTTTACCCTCATAAAATTTGATAATTTCTATACTTAATCTAATCTAATTCCCATATGGACTCTAACTTCTATAATAATCTAATCTAATTCCTATATGGTTTCATAGAGTCCCATTGTTTGGCTATCTGGGAATTCTTTATTTGTATACATTGATTACGCATACTAAGAATTTGTAAAGATATTATGGAGACAACAACATTAGAAAATAAAGTTTCATCCATTGCACCGCTTTGCTCAAGGACATAACTAGAAGTACCAAAAATATTATATTTGTAATACTTATAATATAAATGTTATAATATTTTATTTTTACAATATATTATAAATATTATATATGTTGCTAATAATAACATATTACAATAATGCACTATAATATAGTATTATTTATAAGCATCTATTATATATATTTTACAAATATCTGTACTATATTCTAACACATTATAAATATTATAAATATTTACTTTATAAATAATATTTTATAAAAATATAAAATTTTAATATTTATAAATTATAATATAATATACTACTTTTCATTATAATATGTTATGAAAAATATAATATAAACAATACGATTGTAATATTTTAATAGTTTATAATATTTGTAATAATGTAGAAGTTTTATAAATAACATAAGAAATTATTTTATAATATATATGTTATATTTTTAAATAATATATTTTTATATATACATATCAAAATATATTTTTATATATACATATCAAAATATACTATCATACGAATAACACATTAACAGGTAATATTTATATGAAACAAAATTATAAAAGGCATTAGTTAAATTACTAGATTATTATATTATTAGTCCCTTAAATCTCTCAAATTTTAAAATTAGTCCTCATAAATTGTTTCAAATTAATATATATTAATTGCTACTTCTATTCTTGATTCAAGGACTAACTTTAAAATAACTTAAGATTTTGAAGACCATAGTAATTTAAATTATCTAAGCATCTATTTTCAAAATAAGTTAAGAATCAGGGATCTAATAGCAATTTTAGTAATTGGAAGGACTAATTTCCAAATATGTAGATTCAAGAGATTGATATGAGAAACCCCCAATATTATATGGTTATATAAATTCAAATACACTTGGCTAAATTTTTTAAGAAATATTAAGAAAATATCCCAACCCAAAGTTTATTATAATTATTTATTAACAAGATGGAATCTCAAGGTTCATCTGAATCTTATGGGATAAAGCATGGATGATAAAAGATTTACAATTCAAACCATCGAAAGAATATTAAGATATATGATGGGTGATCAAAGACTTTTCAGTGGAAAGGAAGTTCATTAGAGGAGATTCGCCAAGTCCTATCTGTAACTATCTATGCTAAAGAACAAATGTAATCAATGCAAGAGTCTCATGGAATCATATCTGATTGGGCAACGAATGGTGGGCGGCGGTGGCTACAGCTTGTTACATTGTGAACCGTTCACCACATTCGACATTGGATGGTGATACACCTATAGGGTGTGGTCGAGGGAGCATGCAGATTATGATAGGCTCGGAATTTTGGATGTACCGCCTACTATCCGTCAACGAGGAAAGCTTGACGCGAGGGCCAAGAAGGCAATATTCTTGGGATATGCAAAGTAAAAGGCTATCGCCTTTGGTGTCTGGAAGATTCAAAGTTCGTGATCAGCGAGGATGTTACCTTTGATGAGAAATCCATGATTGCTAGGCGTCCAAGGATGATGGTGTTATGGTGGTGAGACTTCTAAGTCTCGGGTTATTGAAATAGAACCTAAAGACCAACTAGGTTCTAATCGTGCTCAAGTGGGAAGTCGGGTAGATGATGAGCTTGGCGGGGAGGAGGTTCAGCAGGAAAATACAGGCACTACAACAACGGCTGGCCTCGAGGATAATTTGGCTTCCACTAGGTCAAGCGAGCATACAAGCGTGTTTTGAAGTCGGGGCTGATCAACCCCTGAAGCACTATGGGCAGGCTAATATGGTTGAATCGCACTCGGTGGAGGAGGGCGAGCGGTCTCCTTCAAGGAAGCTATTCGGGACAAGGATAGTGAGAGTTGGTTGGCTGCGATGGAGGAAGAGATGGAATCTCTTGGAGAAGAACAAACATGGGAGGTGGTCCCATTGCCGGTAGGAAGAAAAGCTATTGGTTATAAGTGGGTGTATAAAAGAAAGGAAGATCTTTGAGCTTCGGTGGTGTAAGATACAAGGCGAGGCTAGTGGCTAAGGGCTTTGCACGTAAAGAGGGTGTGGATTACAATGAGATATTTTCTCCGGTGGTGAAACACACATCTATTCGGTGCTATTGAGTATTGTTGCTTATGGTGATTTTGAGTGGATCAACTTCGATGTTAAAACAGCCTTCTTGCACGGAGACTTGGATGAAGAGATCTACATGCATCAACCCGAGGGCTACAAGGTTGAGGATAAGGAGAATCATGTGTGTCGTTTGAGGAAGTCATTGTATGGATTAAAGCAATCTCGGCTGATGGTACAAGCGATTTGACTCCTTCATCTTTGAAGCATGGGTTTTCGGCGATCATGATTGTTGTGTTTACATTCTGAAGCGGAGGTAATTTTATCTATCTTCTTTTGTATGTGGATGACATGCTTATTGCTTCTAAGAGCGGGGTGGAGATAGATAGGTTGAAATCTCAACTTGGTGAAGAGTTCGAGATGAAGGACATGGGTGCGCTAGGAAAATCTTGGGTATGGAGATTAGAAGAGAGCCGCGAATCGACGATTGTTCTTGAGTCGAAGGGCTACATAGAGCGGTGTCGCGAGGTTCGGGATGCAAAGTGCTAAGTCGGTGGTGACTCCATTGGCTCCACACTTTAGGCTTTACGGTAATCAATCTCCCACTACAAGGAAGAAAGCGGGCGTTCCTATGCTAGTGCAGTTGGCGGTTTAATGTATGCAATGGTGTGTACACTGCATATTTCACAGCGGTTAGTGTGGTCGATAGATTCATGGCGAGGCTAGTGGCTAAGGGCTTTGCCTGAGAAAGAGGTGTGGATTACAATGAGATATTTTCTCGGTGGTGAAACACACATCTATTCGGTGCTATTGAGTATTGTTGCTTATGGTGATTTTGAGTGGATCAACTTCGATGTTAAAACAGCCTTCTTGCAGGAGACTTGGATGAAGAGATCTACATGCATCAACCCGAGGGCTACAAGGTTGAGGATAAGGAGAATCATGTGTGTCGTTTGAAGTCCTTTGTATGGATTAAAGCAATCTCCCGGCTGATGGTACAAGCGATTTGACTCCTTCATCTTTGAAGCATGGGTTTTCGGCGATCATGATTGTTGTGTTTACATTGAGCTTAGCGGAGGTAATTTTATCTATCTTCTTTTGTATGTGGATGACATGCTTATTGCTTCTAAGAGCGGGGTGGAGATAGATAGGTTGAAATCTCAACTTGGTGAAGAGTTCGAGATGAAGGACATGGGTGTGCTAGGAAAATCTTGGGTATGGAGATTAGAAGAGCGGCGAATCGGCGATTGTTCTTGAGTCGAAGGGCTACATAGAGCGGTGTCGCGAGGTTCGGGATGCAAAGTGCTAAGTCGGTGGTGACTCCATTGGCTCCACACTTTAGGCTTTACGGTAATCAATCTCCCACTCTGTTGAAGAGAAGGCACATGGAGCGGCGTTCCTATGCTAGTGCGGTTGGCGGTTTAATGTATGCAATGGTTATACACCTTGAATATTTCCTGGCGGTTAGTGTGGTCGGTGATTCATGGCGAATCAGGAAAGGCGCCGGGAAGCGATGAAGTGGGTCCTCGAGTACTAAAGTGCAGTTGATACAGTGCGTGTTTTGGTGGAGAAACATGTCGATTGACGGGTTTGTGGACTCGATTATGCGAGGCGATCTAGATAGATGGCGATCTACTCTTGGTTATGTATTTAAGATACATGGAGCTCGGTTAGTTGGCGATCGATGTTCAGAACTGATGGCACTTTCTACTGATGAGTACATGGCCATGGCGAGAGAGTGAAGGAAGCATTGTGGTTGTGGGGTCTTCTAGGCGATTTGGGGATTGGCGGGAAGCGTGAACTTGTGGTGTGTGATCGAGTGCAATTCACTTGGCGAAGAATCAGGTTCATCATGCTCGTACCAAGCATATCGATGTCAGGTATCATTTTGTGCGGGATGTCATAGAGGAAGGTGATATTTCTCTCATGAAGGTGCACACGAATGAGAATCCCGCGGACATGTTAACAAGGTGGTCACGGTAGTAAGTTTAAGCATTGCTTAGACTTGCTTCATATCAGCTCGTGTTGATTTGCCCAAGAGGGCATGGCCCTTCGGGGCGGTAATGGGTAAGGTGGAGATGATTTGAGGTGAACTACGATGAGCTTGATCCGGTGGAGTGCGTGGCGGCAGCGGTGTAGTGGCATTTGGATTGGCTGGATTGGTGATGGAGATCTCTCTAGATGTTCTTGGTGTTCTTGGTGTTCGTCCAAAATTTGAGGTGAATCAAATGATGTGCGAGGTGGAGAATTGTAGAACATGCACAAAACATGCACAAGCGGTTTTGGGTTGATGTCGACTACTAGGCATTGTAGTCGACTACTGCTATATGAGGAAGCGAGCGGGTTTTGGAACGGAGCGAGTAGTCGACTACTCTGTATTGTAGTCGACTAATCTGATGCATTAGTCGACTACTCTGAAGTAGTAGTCGACTAATAAGAGATTGAGATCACGGGTTTTGTTTTAAACCGGTTCGTTTAGAGTTTATAAATAACCCCTAACGATTGTTAGGGTAAGTTTGAAGCACGTTTGGAGCGGCCTTTGAGAGGGTTTGTGCATCTTTGGAGGAGATCTTTTGAGAGATTGAGAGGTTTGTTTTAGGGTTTCTTTGTGAGAACTTGTAACCCTAATCGTATTCTCTATTTCTATTAGTGAAAATCCCCTCCTTACCCGTGGGCGTAGGCAACTTAGAACCACGTAAATCTCGTGTCTTTCTTGTTTCTTTGTGTATTTGCTATCGTTTGTGGTGGTTTCTCTCGGCCGGTTCAGCGGTCAGCGTATCTTACATGTTTACCATATCTTCTTATTTTTACCACAGAACACACAAGATTCTTGCTTATTTCTTGTTCTTTTCTATGTTCTGACAACATTATAAACTTTTTCTTTTAGTAGGATATTTATGAGTGAGGAACTCTAGAATTGAGATATGGATAAATAAAGTGTAGCTATTTGTTTAAGTACAACTAACGGTCTCCTTGCAAGAGCATATTAGCAAAAGTGGATGAGTTAGAAAGAAAGGTACGTATCTTTTTATTTTCCTCAAAAGTTTATTTTTGTATTCTCAACTTAATACTCTAAGTAATTGTTTTCGTATTCCACTTTGTTTAGATTGTGACATTCACATAAAATTTCTCGAAACAAATATATTTTATGCTCCATAGTTTTGGGAATTTTCTCAATTAAGAGGAAAAAATCAGGACTCAAATAAAAAATATTTTCCCTATAATTCAATCAAATATATCACGCATTTGTTTGCATATCAAATTGCTAACCAAGACATAAAATGACCAAAAACTCTATCCTCTAAATCTTGACTAAATACAACCATCATGCATACTTAAATCCCACGTGATATCGGAACATTGCATATCCTTCTAGTCTTACTTCAAAGAAACATCATGATTGTCCTTGCCTCCCATCAGAAACTCGTGTATAACCAACTTTTGAATGAGTTGATTATCAATTTGCATCGAAGAAGAATGGCTTGATTATTTGGTTTGCTTGATTACTTCATCCCTATTATGAAATTTTAGCTACTACTTTTCTACTCATTAATTAGTACTTATATCTATACTCCTATTAGTACCAAATAATAGGGTTGATTATTTGGTTTCTAGTCTTACAAATTGGAGGACATTTTCGAAAGAAAAGTTTTAACACCCTTCATACTTTTAGAATAGTATTAGATTAGATTTGCTACTTTCTATTTACGGTAATTTCATTCTCTTTAGAAGTTTACTTTATAAGCCATAGAGGCATTATTTTTTATTAATAAATTCCTTTTTAATATTTCTTCGTGGATTCAAAGTTTTCATAAACTTCGAAGATTGTTTTTCGTGGATTGATAGAGCCTCTTTGGTGAATTCGGGTTTGAACTCCGCATTGCATCAAAACCACATTTGGGTTCTTTAAGTCTCTTAAAATTAGTATAAGCGAAAGTAAAATGTAAGTGGATCAATATAATCATGAGCGTAATAATATACAACTTGTAAAGTATAAATGAATATTTAATAAACTAGCGAATCTAATTATCATATGGTTCAATTCTATTTATTTATGAACTGAATACTAAATATTAGTCATGTACTGTTAAAACAATACCCAATTAAAATGAATGTTTAATAAACAAGCGAATCTAATTATCATATGGTTCAATTCTATTTATTTATGAACCGAATACTAGATATTAGTCATTTACTGTTAAAACAATACCCAATTAAATATAACTGATTAGTTTGATTCTTTTCCACCTGTAGTTGCAAGTCAAAATTTGCAACCGATAGAAAGAGAGCTATTGGCTTAATGCACTGATCTCTAAAATCCACGTATATTATTTTTCTTTTCTTTTTTAAATCATAATCATAATCTACGCAATAGCTCCTCCATTTGATCAGTCAACCATCATTCTTTAGAAATTATCTTAAGTGATTAAAAGAGAGCGAATTAAAGAGCCATAGTGACAATTGCCTTTTAGTACACATGGCCCCTAAAGTACTATTATTTTTATTTTAATTTTCTTTCCTCATCACAAGACTTTATGGTTCCTCTTGCCACGATTATTGTGACGCAAACGGGAATTTTAAACTAAGTACGTTTTTGTACCCATTGCTTTCTTAATAGTCACTAACTACGAAAGTATTGATAGCTAGTTTGAGTGGTCAGTTTGGATGTAAGATAGCTCAATGGTCCTAATACTTAATTTGTAACATTATCTTCTTCATTTGTTCCACTTTGGATAAGACACTTTTATTAGCTCTACCTTCCTTCATCCATTGTATTATAAAAATTTCAAACTTGCTGTATTAGTAGTCAATTCCCTCAGGGTACTATTTAACTAAGTGGTTTGTTTTGAATTTGCTTTCCATTATCTGCAATAGAATTCTCTTGAAATAACTTTGTCAGTATAAAAAGGTTAAAACAATTTCGAGTGCAACAAAATTAGATATGATCATGGTAAGCTTAAGTTACTTACCTGAGTAGAGGAATTGAATGAATTAGCCTCAAAGAAGTGATTTTACACTTATGAGACGCATTTAGGACTTTTAGTTTAATCCACTTCCTCATAAGAAGGGTAAATTTCATAAAATTTTAACTTTTGGACTTTTTAAACATCCCGAAATGGATTAACCTTTCAATCTTTGTTTTGAGGGCGAGCCTCGGCACAACGATAAGGTTGTCGCCTCGTGACCTTCAAATTTTGGAAATAGCCTTCCTACAAGCGGGGGTAAAGCTACGAGCATCTGACCCTTCCAGAAACTCATAATGATGGAAACCTCATGCATTGGGCCACCCTTTTTTTTTCGTTTTCTTTTGGGGTTAAGTAAATTTTACCCTTTTGGGGAACACACTGTTTGGGGATATGTTGAAAAAAAAAATTCAAAACATATGGTGTTTTGTGATTGCATGACAAGTTGTGAGGATTAAGTGCCATTTTAAGAGTTAGGAGGGTTCAAAATGGGCCAAAATTTATTAGGCTTTGTGAAATTGATGAGATTTGTTTACTAAGATTAGATCAGTTTGAATAGAATCAGAGGTAGTAGCCAATTCTAATGATTTACCACCAGATGATTGCTCTAACATGATATCATCTCTTTACTACCGAATTAGTAATTTTTATATCATTGAGTCCAATCTCACTCCAATTCAATCTCAAAAATTGTAAATTGCATGTTCATAGATTTACTAGTTTCTCTGACAGATATAGGAAGAAGACAACTTCAATGTGTATCCCCGTGAAAGCAAACAAAAACTACACTCGTCTACGGTTCTCTTGTTAGGGCAATAACCTCCATTCATTTGAGGAAAATAAACCAATAAAAAATCATAAATAAAGTCCCTAAACATCCTCAACCTATAATTTCATTTATCAATTCTTCCTTGTTACAATTTTCAACACCCAAATGTATGTGATAAAAATAGGATGAAATCATGCAAAGAAACAAAATAAGCGATGATAGCTAGAATTTTTTGGTAATTAAAATAATAATTAGTGTTAGGAAGTCTAAGCACGCACGGGAGTGACATCAAAAGATAGTTTACAAGTCAAATCAGCTGATCTCAGATTTATAACTACTAATTAGTGCAAGTCAAATGTGGCAATCACTAATATGACTCATATCCTCATTAGGTATTAGTTTAAGCGACCGAAAGAAAGCAAAAGCTATTACAGTGTTAAATGTATCAATACTTGTATTCTTATAATTTGTTACGGCACTTGTCTTTTGATTAGTGTTAAATGTATCAATACTTGTATTCTTCTCTCAAAAATTATTATACTTCTTGTATCACTATTAGAATAATAACATTTATTTATTTATATTGTTTTCAATATCAGGACAAAACATAGAAATATTTTACTTTTGTTATTAGTTTGGTACAGGATACTATCAAAAGCTATTACAGTAACTATTGTATTTTTTTTTTTGAAGTAAGAATAGGGCAAGGCGTCCTATCAAAAGTATATTATATCTCTCAAAACTTAGTATATACAGATAATATCTAGGGGTGATTTCAATGGAGACCCCCCGAGGGTAGAGGTGCGGACCTTTGTCGTCACTCTACGCAACAGGGGAGAATAAAAAAAAAAGCACTCGTAGATATCAGAGTAGACTATACAAAAGAAGTAAAGTATATGAACAATCTGAAGTTAACAGATACATCAGCTAGGCAAAATAATAGTTCATGTCCATACCAAAAGCTTAATGGAGAAGTTGGCTAAAGATTAGCCTCTGCGTCGTTGCTGTCCTCGCTGGAGGAAATGAGTTATGAGATGCCCTTCTCTCGGACGATTGTTTTCAGCTTCTGCCCCCTTTTGATAGCTGGAGAACCTGTCCAGAAAATGTGAAAATGAGCAACTATGGAAGCCAACTTGCGAGCTTGGGGTACTTCTCTTGAAAAGATCAAGTTGTTACACTCTCTCCACATGGACCAACAGATAGTTGGAAAGCAAAGCCTCCAAAGCTGCCGAGCCATAGTGTCAATAGAAACATTAGAGTAGATATTAAAGCATTGACTCAAGTCTTGAGGCAAAGAAACGACTCCAATCTTAGGAAGAAAAAAAAATCCCAAACTTGCTTAGTGAAAGAATAGTGTAAGAAGAGGTGACCATGAGTCTCCAGTTCATGATGACATAGGGAACAAGTAGGATCACCAGTCCAGCCTTTGATGAGAAGTCTATCCTTAGTATTTAGTTTTTGCAGGGATAAGAGCCATAATAAGAACTTAACTTTACAAGGTAGAATACTTTTCCATATAATCGAATAGAATGGGCTACGAGTGCCTCCGTCAGAAGTAAAGGAGTATAAGGATTTGATTGAGAAGATCCCAAAATTCTCTAATGGCCAACACACTTGGTCCAACTCCGAGGAGGGGCAAAGATTAGCGGAAGACAACATCTGTTTAAGAGCATCAATTTGTAAATGTTGTTGCTCTCCTGTCGGTCTCCTGATAATTGGTCTCCAACACCAATTATCCCCACTATACCTCCCCTGGGATATAATATCTGCTTGCTTGGAAAACGAAGATTGTAAGCCAGAGGAAATAGGCTGGTAAGAGAATTCTCACAAATCCATTTGTCCTCCCAGAACCGAATCCTTTGGCCCTTACCCAGACGCCATTTAATCATAGTAGAAAAAGATTGGCTAACAGAAGAGACATCCTTCCAAAATTTAGAAAAATTACCTCTATGTGGCGTGCTAGAAGGATCAGCAGGATAAATAGATTGAAGAACATGACCGACGTGATTGTCGTTGGTGAGATATTTCCATAGCCACTTAGCAAGAAGACAAGAATTAAAGTTTTCTAGGTTGATGACATCAAGACCTCCACAAGTTTAATTTGGAGGAGCAGACATTGCCCCATTTAATCAAAACTTTACCATCCACTTTTTAGCACCCCCCCCAGAAGTTACGTCTAATCTTGTCCATCGTCTTGATGAGCCAATTGAGAATTTAAAAAAGAGACATGCAATAGAGGCGGAGATATGAAAGGACTGAGTTAAGAAGAACCAGTCTACCACCAAAGGAAAGATGTTAGCCTTTCCACAAGAAAAGTTTCTTATGGAAAGAATCAATAAGCGGTTGTTAGTCCTGTTTGGTGAGTGATCCCTTTTTTAAAGGGAGACCAAGGTATTTGAATGGTGGGGAAGCAAAGGAGCAGATAAGAAGATTAGCAAGGTATGGACCCCGATTGACAATTTTACCGCTATAGTAGAGGTTGGATTTTGAGAAGTTGATTCCCAAGTCAGAAACCTCTTCAAAAAGATAGAGAATAGACTTAAGAGTGGAGATATTATTCTTATCTGCTTTGCAAAAGATAAGAGTGTCATCAGCAAATTGAAGTGATTTAATATCATTCAGTTTACCTTTAAGATGAAGCTCAGATAGGTCCCCATAGTCGTGCTATTGAACAACATTCTATTAAAGAGATCCACCACTAGAATAAAGAGCATAGGGGATAGTGGATCCCCTTGTTTGAGGCCTCTATGACAGTTAAATATATTGGTGGGAGAGCCATTGACCATGAACGACGATTTAGAAGATGAAAGAACACTGTTGATCCACATGCACCAATGAGGGCTAAAACCCCTAGCTTTGACGAGGGAGAGAATGAACTCCCAGCTGACACAGTCAAAGGTTTTCTTAAAGTCTATCTTAATGATGCATGCTTCAATCTTCTTGGAGAAGCAAGCATGGAGCATTTCGTGACCAAGAACAATCAAGTCCAGAGTAGATTTACCTGCTTGAAAGGAAGATTGTGTACTGTCAACAAGCGATGAGAGACACGAACCTAATCTGTTAGCCAGGACCTTAGTGAAGATTTTGAATAGGCCGTATAGTAGGCTGATTGGTCTAAAGTCACTGACACTATAAGGAGAATCTGATTTCGGGATGAGGGTAATGAAAAAGAAGTTAATCTTGCGAAGAGACCATTGTCTTTTATTTAAAGGTTGGTATTTGTTTTTTCTACCTCATCTCAATACTTTGCTGTTCCTTTTGTTATGATTATTCTGAGTGATGCAATCAAGAACTTTAACTAAGGGCGTTGTGTACCTATTTCTCTCCTAAAGTATAGTTTGCTGAGTCAGCTTAGATGTAAGATAGCACAATGGTCCAAATACTTAATCTGTAACATTATCTTCTCTATTAGCTCCTCTTTTGGGTAATAAGAAAGTTTTCTTAGCTATAGCTTTCTTCATCCATAGGCTTCCATAGTTTATTAACAAGCTAGTTTGTTTAGAATTTGATTTTTATCATTACAATAGAAGTGCCTTAAAGGAAATTTCGATCATATTTTCGTGATGGAAGAATGCATTAACGAAGAAAGAACGTAAAACATAGACATGCTTGTACTTAAAATTGGTACAGAGTACCAAATTACAAGAGAATCACTTGTTAAAAAACAAACAAACAAACAAACAAACGTGGAATTGCTCAAGATCATGGATTATTTTCCTATTTGATATATAATATTGATATTAATCCAAGCAAAGAAACACTTTAAATATATGTCTATATTTCTGTAATAAACAAGTATTTCTTTCCCTTATAACAACCTCTGTCCCAAAAAGCAGAGAAATTAAATCTCCTCTCCCAACGAGATTTCTTTTTCCATTTCCTTCCAATTATTATCATGAAACCCCAACCATCTTCTCGTTCAAGAGCCTCCAATTTTTGCAGAATTCTCGGTTAATCCAATCTTGATTCTGTGTAAATTCTTCTTAACTCAGGCCGATCATTTATGCCATTGCAACCAGCACCGAATCTGAATTTTTAATGAAACGAACATCTTTTCTGCATTTTTAATGCATCAGCTGTCTAGTGAACATGAACCACCAGATATATATAACACTAGCATCAATCAGATGTGTCGTTCCAACAGAGGAGCATGGAAACACATCGGCCAAGGATGTAGAACCGGGTCTTCTGCTGCTTCACCATCCGATAACACTTCCGCCGGAGTCCCCCTGACTTCAGGGGAATTTTACGGCCAGTTGATTGGTATGTCCGGGAGTAGTCGTTGTAGGAAGAGGATGGAGAGGAGGAAAAAGCCATTGGAATTGGAGAAGGAATTGTGAGGATTGAATTGGGATTGGTAGGTGAGAGAGAAATCGCTAAGGATGGGAGGGGGGAGTCTTGAGTAGCTTGTTAAATAGGGAGGACGAGGGCGGGCAATGGTGGTCCACGTGATGGGGACGTTTGAATGGGAACTGAGCTAGCATTGCTCTTGTTAAATGACTCAATTGCCACTAATGAGATGAATTGTGTTTTCGAGGGAAAATGACATTTTTAAAAGTGGTTAGAAAAATAAAATTTGGAGGGTCCTGTTAAGCCAATTTCATAGAGTCTCGTTACATTGGACTTAGAAAAGTCTAACTGTCTAGTCTGAATCAGAGCTTACTTGGTACAACAGTTTAATTAAATAATATTCTTCAACAAAATTTCCATTCTGGGTTTTAATTTAATCAATGTAGTCAATTACAAGAGCCATTTCTATAAAGAATAGAAATTTCTGCATATCTCTGCAATGACATTTATATCACATTTTCCCTCTTGCAACCTGTATAAGGAGAGGGACTCACTTCTAAAAAAAAAAGAAAAAAACTCTTGTAAAAAACATCTTTGGAAAATCTCAAACTTCCTCTTGAGATCTTAAATATAAAAATTCATAGTTGGCATGTAGGATGTGATGCTCTAAAAAATAGAGACTAAACCAGGCTAACTCAATTTCTTTTTTTACATCCAAAGTTCTATTTCTTATAGCTCTTACTTTTTAACTATAATAGTTCATAATAGATTCCCGAAAATAACTGAAAGATAAATAATGCATGGTAATTTTCTGAAAAAGAACTGAACCATAAAAAAAAAAAAAAAACTCTTGTAAAAACATCTTTGGAAAATCTCAAACTTCCTCTTGAGATCTTAAATATAAAAATTCATAGTTGGCATGTAGGATGTGATGCTCTAAAAAATAGAGACTAAACCAGCTAACTCAATTTCTTTTACATCCAAAGTTCTATTTCTTATAGCTCTTACTTTTTAACTATAATAGTTCATAATAGATTCCCGAAAATAACTGAAAGATAAATAATGCATGGTAATTTTCTGAAAAAAGAACTGAACCATAAAGAAAAGAAAATAAAACAAAAGGATAGTTTGGTAAATTGGCATGAGAAGACCAAAATACTAGTCAAAAATGGGCCATTGCATTGGGCTCAGCATGAGGCCCAATGCCGCCGACAGAACAAAGCAGCCGCACGTGCGCGTAGGGACAAAGTCAGGAACCTTCCTCCGACACCACACGTCTCGTCCTTATCTCCTCCTATAATCATGTTTTTCCCCACGTTTTTTCAAAACAAAGCTCCCTAGGTAACCTTTTAGTTTTTCTTCTCATATTATTGTAAAGAATATGACAAATATTGTACTAATACACCCAACTTTGGGATCTAAAAGACTATGAGAACAATATTCTTTATCATAAACTATGATGAAAATTTAATTATAAAAACTCTCACAACATTTTCTACTTATAAAGAGATATCTTATGGTGCTAGATTATGCTTAAAACTTACAATAATGTTTTTGTGTGTGTTTTATTTGTGTTAGAGTATGAAATTATAGCTGTCAACCCTTATCACAATTGAGTTTTGATGTAGTCGAAGAGACCTTTAAAAGATTTTGGCCTAGAAAAGACATATCCAACTGTGGAGACATGTTAATATAAATTATAATCTCAACACTTATTATGACTTTAGAGTTCTGGTGTAGTGGAAGATACCTTTAACAATTGAATCCAAAATTTTGTTATCATTAGTTATCTGAAATGTTTTTCAAAATTTTGATTTGTAATGATAGATGTGTTTCATAAGTATTGATTTGTATCATATCAAAAGTGTTTAATTTTTAATTTTGTTTCAAAGCTATTACCTTTTTCTTTCGGCTAGACATAATCTGTACTACTATATTAAAACCTAGGGAGGCTAGGAAAAGTTTGAAGGACATAGAAAAATTGTCTTTCATCTCATTAAAGACATGAGGACAATTTAATTATTTCCCATAATTTTATTTCTTTTATTATTTTTATTTTTCAAATTTTCTAAAACATGTATATAATAGAGCTTTGTAATTAAATATCTATTACATTATATCTTATAAAGAAGATATAAATATGAAATGATAAAGTTTTTTCCATGTAAATACATGCATAAAAACAAAATTAAGAATTTCAATATATTCTAATATAAATATCATGAAAAATGTATATATAAATACTTAGTTTAAAAATAATTAAATAAAATAATCTGAAAGATGAAATATGAAACAAGACTCTTCTTTATGACATCTCTAGAAAAATTACGTTATTACTCAAATCGATATATGTATGCGTATGTGTGTATGTACACACACACACACACACACACACATATATATATATATAGAGCAAGGCTCCTATAAACTTAAGTTGATAAAAGATAGTGTCCACCAAATTTTATATCCATTGATGTTGTTTTGGGATAGGTGAAATCAAGATGCACACAAATCTCAAAGATGGGCTTCATATCTTTCACGGATCCCAAGGCAACATCAATGGTTAGAAAAGTTGGTGGATGACTATTCCCCATCAACTTAAAATTATAGGAGCCTTGCTCTCTCTCTCTCTCTCTCTCTCTCTCTATATATATATATATATATATATATATATATATATATATATATATATATATATATATATATATATATATATATATATATATATATATATATATATAAATGGGTATCATTGACATATGAGGGATTTTCCTCATACTTAGGTGGCACAATCTCCACCAAGTGTGGGAGAGAGAGAGAATAAAGTAGGAGAGAGAATACATCTTATTTTATTAAAATCATACTTGGTGGAGATTGTGCCATATCAGTATATGAGGGAATCTCCTCATATGTCAATGATACTCATTAATCTCATATATATATATATATATATATAGAGAGAGAGAAATCTCTATAAACTTAAGTTGATAGGAATAGTCATCCACCAACTTTTTATCTATTGATGTTGCCTTTAGATTTGTGCCATCAAGAGATGCACAAATCTCAAAATGGGCTTCATATCTTTCATGGATCTCAAGGCAACATCAATGGTTAGAAAAGTTGGTGGATGACTATTCCCATCAACTTAAAATTATAGGAGCCTTGCTCTCTCTCTCTCTATATATATATATATATATATATATATATATATATATATATATATATATATATATATATATATATATATATATATATATATATATATATATAAATGGGTATCATTGACATATGAGGGATTTTCCTCATATGCTAGGTGGCACAATCTCCACCAAGTGTAGGAGAGAGAATAAAGTAGGAGAGAGAATACATCTTATTTTATTAAAATCATACTTGGTGGAGATTGTGCCATATCACAAGATATGAGGGAATCTCCTCATATGTCAATGATACTCATTAATCTCATATATATATATATATATATATAGAGCAAGGCTCCTATAAACTTAAGTTTATAGGAATAGTATACACCAACTTTTTATCTATTGATGTTGCCTTTAGATTTGTGCCATCAAGAGATGCACAAATCTCAAAATGGGCTTCATATCTTTCATGGATCTCAAGGCAACATCAATGGATAGAAAAGTTGGTGTATGACTATTCCTTATAAACTTAAGTTTATAGGAGATTTGCTATATATATATATATATATATATATATATATATATATATATATATATATATATATATATATATATATATATATATATATATATATAGAGAGAGAGAGAGAGAGAGAATAAAGTTAAGTTGATAGGAATAGTCATCCACCAACTTTTCTATCCATTGATGTTGTCTTGGGATCCATGAAGATATAAAGCACACTTTGAGATTTGTGTGCATCTTGATTTCACCTATCCCAAGACAACATCAATGGATAGAAAAGTTGGTGTATGACTATTCCTTATAAACTTAAGTTTATAGGAGCCTTGCTCTCTCTCTCTCTCTCTCTCTCTCTCTATATATATATATATATATATATATATATATATATATATATATATATATATATATATATATATATATATATATATATATATATATATATAAACTTAAGTTGATAGGAATAGTCATCCACCAACTTTTCTATCCATTGATGTTGTCTTGGGATCCATGAAGATATAAAGCACACTTTGAGATTTGTGTGCATCTTGATTTCATGCATCTAAAGGCAAGATCAATGGATATAAAAGTTGGTGGACACTCCTCCATATCAACTTAAGTTTATAGGAGATTTGCTATATATATATATATATATATATATATATATATATATATATATATATATATATATATATATATATATATATATATATATATATATATATATATATATATATATATATATATATATATATATATATATATATATTTATATATATATATATATATATATATATATATATATAAACTTAAGTGAATAAGAGCACTTGTCCACTAAACTTTTTATCTCTTCATAATGCTTCGAGATTTGTGCTACACATCAATGCTCTTTTTGAGATTTGTGCTTTTATTTGTATCACATGCTAGCACAAATCTCAATGCAAAATCAATGGATAAAAAAGTTGGTGGACAAATAACTCAATCCACTTAAGTTTATATATATATATATATATATATATATATATATATATATATATATATATATATATATATATATATATATATATATATATATATATATCAATCATAAGGTAAGATAAATTATCACATGTAAAATAAAAAAATATCATAAAAGATCTTAAAAATATCTATGATACTTTAGGGTATTAAAGTAATCCTTTTATATAAAGATTAGAAGAATTAAGTTTTAATGTCGGTTGCACGTGCATTTGCACATATAGCAATGCTAGTATTTAAAATGAAATTTGATGAAGAGGAGGAGTTTTGAGATATAGATACAGAAATCAACAACATAGAAAATTCCATAGAAAACGAGTTTCAATTTGATGATAAACTAATTAAAGCTTTATATAATCCACCCATAATCTTTTTACCATGAAGCTACGTCTCACAGGCATTGCACAGATAACTGATCATAATGGAAACAAGTATTAATATATTAAAAAAAATCCTCAAAAACAAGAAATCTTTATTCAGAGAGCACCAAGGGTCCACACCAAGAAGTCAATTTACACGTCAAGATCCAACTGTTACATGTATGCATCACAATTATAAACAATTATCTTAACCAATCATCATAAATTAAAAAGAACAAAGAAAATCCTTTTAGCTGCATAAATAATCATTGTCAATGCTTTTAGGGCCATACAAATTATCACCTTATCTATACGTCTTTATACATCGACAGCTGGCTTATAGTCCTACTCACGTTTGCGGACATTACATATCCTTTGCCTGCAGGAAACCCTGCACAAGATTCCGTATTGATTTTGACTGAAAGCAGAGGAATACACAGGAAGAGACAATGATAAAATAGATAGGGTACTTGTCTAATTGGGCAAATTACACTTAGTGCCTGTTTATTTCGCCAACCACCAAAAAAAATGAAAATAAAGACATCATGGAAATCATATTTCTTTATTTTTAATAGATTTTTTTAAAGTAGTTGTTTTTTATTTATTTCACATAGAAAACATGGATGTAAAAATACACTCCCTATGTTTCCTCAATTTCCTATGATTAGTTGGGGAGTTACAATTTGGAAAAAAAACAACAAGAACCCAATTTTCAATATTATCTTTGTTTGGTTGGAAATAAAACATGATGAAAATGTAGAATGTGCTTACCATGGTAAGTTCACCCCCAAAATAAAGACTTTTCCAAAATGAATGCCAAATATACTCACATTTCAAGCAACTGATGGCCAAATAAACCTACATTTCAAACAACCGATGGCTATAAATTAGCTCAAAAACCCACATTTGAAGCAACGGATGGCTATGTACAAAACCAGCTTGAGGCCAAATTAACACACATTTCAAGCAACCGATGACTATAAATTAGCTCAAAAACCATCAGCAAGTTGAATAACATAAGCTCGGGGGTAAAAACCAACATGAAAGTGACTGTAACAGCGGCAAAATAGCTAGAAATTAGCTAAAAAACCAACAGGATGCTAAATAACATCAGCTCATGGCTAAAAAACAACATCAAAATGACTGTGACAGCGGCAAAGTAGCGAGAATTTAGCTAAAAACCAACAACAAGCATGTATATAACCTGCTCAAAGCTTAAAAAGAAGATTAAGCTGATTCTAACAGCCCCAAATTGGGTATAATTAAGCCCAAAAACCATCACTAATATGAATAACACCTGCTCGCAACTAAAAACCATCAATAAACTGATTGTATACGCTGCAAATTGGCTATAATTTTGCTCAAAACCAACAGCATGCTGAATAACATTAGCTCGTGGCCAAAAAATGACATTAAAGTGACTGTATCAGCGGCAAAATAGGTAGAATTTAGTTCAAAAACCAACAACAAGCTGAAGATAACCTGCTCAATTGCAATTTTTACCTTGATTTTGGAAGCAACAACACCAGCAAAGCTCAGATCTAAGATTTCTTGATTTCAAAGCAACAACACCACAGAATATGAGATCGAGTATGATTGATCAACGAATTTAAGATCTGAAAAGGGTCGGCAAAGCTCAGATCTACCAGCTTTTGAGAGATTACAGCTTAGATCTAAAATCGCATCTCACGAAATCAAGGACTAGCAAGCTCAGAGCTTTTCCTCGACAGAGGTGCGAAAATAAGAAGGTTGACGAGTGAGGCGGGAACGAAAACGAGAGGAGGGAACAATAGATGGGTGATTTTAGGGCTCCCCAATTTCTTTGATTTCCCCGACAAAGTTCCCCCCTAAAATTTCCCAGCCAATTTCAGAGGTTTTTCAGAGGAAATGAGAGGAGGAATAAAGCTGAGGTGGCGTTTGATTTCAAGAGCCCATTTCTCCGCACCCCCTTCCCAACCAAATAGCACGAAAATGAAATGGGCCAACTCAACTCTGATGTGGCAAGGCCCAAATTTCCAAAGTAACCAATTTCACCCTCTCTTTAGGCGAAACAAACAGGCCCTTAATCCCCAAGAATTTTAAGGGTTTCGCAATACCCCTAAACACTTCTAAAATCACACTAAGGGGGTGTTTGGTTCAATTTCTATAAAAAATAGGAAAAGGGAAACACCCAAAATATAGATTTCCTTGTATTTCTATAAAACATTATAGGAAAAGTTTTGAGAACTCAAAAAGTACAAATTTTCTTATTTCTTGTACTTTCTTTGTTTGGTTCAAAATAAGAAAATAAGCCTATTACTTTATAGAAATAGCAAGTTTTCATTTTCTTTTATTTGGTTGCATATGAAAATTTATAGAAAAGTTTTGCTAATCTTATTCATCACTTTACAACGGCTAGTTTAATGGCTATTTTAACGGCTAGCTTGGCATCCTCAAATCTTATAAAATCCTTCTATCCTCAACTATCCATGAACACAAAATTTTCAAAGTTGAAAACATGAGTAAGAATGTTAGAGACCTTGGTGATGTTAGTATTATATGCCCTAGAAACCAATCGGTAATCGGATAAGGAATGATTTGATCAATCTCTGCTAATTGATAAGAATTGATTTGATCAATCACGGTTTGGAAAAATATCGACCAAGTTCAATGAACCTATCTCCTAGAAATCAAACCGATTTGATCAATCTCTGCTAATTGATAAGAATTGATTTGAACAAATCTTTTGATTGACCGTCGATTGAAATCGATCTCTTTCTGGTTTGAGAAACCACCTCACGACCCTATAAAAGGAGCCTGAGACGGACCTTCCTCATCAATCCAATTCAGCTTCTGAAATCGTGAGAGAGAGGAGAAACCCTAGAGGCCGCCGTCTTCAAAGTGCTAGCACACCGACGCACGGAGTTCTAACAAGTTCGTGTGGATACCAGAGAGGCGCATACGATTGTCGCTAACATCTCCACGAGTACGCAAGTTTCCGCTGCAAATCTGCACGTTTCAGGTATTCTTGTATCTTGGATCTTCTTCTTCGTATGGATCTTAGGATGTAAGTAAATAAAAATTTAATTTTTATTACATGTTATGCTTCCTACTTTTCTTACAGTGGTATCAGAGCCTCTTATGTAGAATTAGATCTAGATACTCCATATATATGCGATATACATGTTCATTTTAACACTGATTGATATATATATGTGATATATATGCCTGTTTAAAACTATTTTATATATGCGATTAAATCTGTATCATTGTTTATTAGATTAATCATGTTTAGGGTTTTTTCAATGGCGGCTTGTATATGGGGTTTTATTAAAAAATTTATTGAAGTAATTTATATGCCCATCGTTATTCATGAATTTGATGATCCGTAATAGTTATTCACATTGTCTTTTGTGTTTAATTATGCTCATGATATCTATCTTGTTTCTGCATAATTTATTATTAGAATTAATTATGTTAGTCCCTAAAATAAATAATAAAATTAAGTTACTTGATGCCTTTCCAATTTCTTAACTACCAAGATTTTGATCGTTATATGGTGGGCTTGCCAAAGCAAGGTACCATTAGCCATCTTAATCAGATGGGATTCATGTCGGACACTAAGGTTCAAAGAAATAGGTTTAACTTAACAAGGCTATCAAAACGGTTTTGGGCCTTGAGGCATAGTGTTGGGAGGCATAAGATGTCACCCGACAACCAAGAATTACATAAGATGTAATTAGCAATGAGTTGCTTACCTAAATAGCTAGGTTCAAGCGGTGATGCCAAAGCTTACTTGTACCTAGCGAAATATGGATCTTGGCCCACTATATGTCTTTTATAAGGGTGCTCTTTACAGACACATGTAGTGAAAGGATCTAATCCTGAGTGGATTTTCTGATTAACTGGTGTCTAAGGCAAGGGTAAGAGGTTAAGCCTCGAAACATTTGTGGCTATTTAATTAAGGAACGAGCTATGCTCAGAAAACCTCCCACAAAGTTTACCTTACCTGGCCAGTTGGCTTACAGCCACCTTAGACAATGATCTATCTCCTATTAAAGTGTTTAATAAGAGTTCATATACATAAACATGATCTAATGTGTTGCATGGTTTTAATTGTTGTAGATAATGGCTAATAATTCATCCTCCACATTTACACTGCGATCGGTCCTTGAGAAGGAAAAGCTCAATGGAACTAATTTCACTAACTGGTTTAGAAACTTGAGAATTATTCTCAAGCAGAAAAGGAAAGAATATGTTCTGGAAAATGCCCCTCCTGAAGAACCACTTGCTAATGCTCCTCGTGCTCAGAAGGATGCTTACAAGAAGCACCTTGACGATGCACTTGATGCCAGCTGTCTCATACTTGCAACTATGAACTCAGAGCTTCAGAAGCAATTTGAGAACATGACTGCTTATGAGATGGTCGTACAACTCCGAAATTTGTTACGGGAGCAAGCACTTGTTGAAAGGTACGAAACCACAAAGGCATTGCACCAATGTAAGTTGGCAGAAGGGAGCCCAGTTAGTCCTCATGTGATCAAATGATTGGTTACATTGAGAATTTGGAAAGGCTAGGTTTTCCTCTTGGCAAAGAGTTGGCCATTGATATTATTCTCCAGTCATTGCCGACGAGTTATGACCAATTCATCATGAACTATAACATGAATGGTCTGGAGAAATCGCTGACTGAACTACATGGGATGCTAAAGACAGTGGAGCAGAATATCAAGAAGCAGCCTAAAGAGATGCTGATGATTCAGAAAGGAAAGAGCTTTAAAAAGAAAGGCAAAGGAAAGGTTCAGGGTAAAGGCAAAGGAAAGGTTCAGAACTTCAACAGCAAGCCTAAACCCAATGGAAATTCCAAACCTAGTCCATGCGCTGATGCTCAATGTTTCTACTGCAATGAGACTGATCATTGAAAGAGAAACTGCAAGAAGTACTTGGAAGATCTAAAGAAAAAGAAGGGAAGTGAGACTTCCACTTCAGGTATTTATGTGATTGAAGTCAATATTACTACTCCTAATTCTAATTCATGGGTATTAGATACCGGTTCAGGAGCTCATATTTGTTCAAATATGCAGGGGCTCAAAAGGAGTAGGATGCTGACGAAGGGCGAGGTGCAACTTCGCGTTGGCAATGGAGCAAGAGTTGCTGCTTTAGTCGTAGGAACTTTTTCATTAGTTTTACCTGCAGGATTAGTTTTAGAAATGCGTAATTGTTTCTATGTACCTGCCATAAGCAGAAATATCATTTCAGTTTCGTGTTTAGACATGGAAGGTTTTGATTTCAGATTTAAGAATAAAAGTTGTTCATTTCGTTTCAATGATATGTTTTATGGTTGTGCTCCATTGGTGAATGGACTTTATATTCTAAATCTTGAAATATCCACTTATAACATAAATACCAAAAGACTTAAGATGAATCCCATTTTCATATGGCATTGTCGTTTAGGCCACATAAATGAGAAACGCATCATGAAGCTCCATAAAGATGGACTTCTAGACTCTTTTGATTTTTAATCAATTGATGCGTGCGAATCTTGTTTATTAGGCAAAATGACTAAGTCGCCTTTCACTGGTTCTGGTGAGAGGGCGAATGACTTGTTGGCCCTTATACATACTGATGTATGTGGACCATTGAGTACAGCTGCCAGAGGTGGTTTTCAGTACTTCATCACATTCACTGATGATCTCAGTAGATATGGTTATGTCTATTTAATGAGGCACAAAACTGAAACTTTTGAAAAGTTCAAAGAGTTTCAAAGTGAAGTACAAAATCAACTTGGCAAGACAATTAAAACTCTTCGATCAGATCGTGGAGGAGAATATTTGAGCCAAGAGTTTGGTGATCATCTTAAACAATATGGAATTGTTTCACAGCTTACTCCACCAGGGACACCACAATGGAATGGTGTATCCAAATGGAGGAACCGGACTTTGTTGGACATGGTTCGATCAATGATGAGCCAAGTAGATCTTCCATTATCCTTCTGGGGATACGCTCTAGAAACAAATGCTGCTATTAATCGCATCGTATTCATTAAAAGCAGTTGAAAAGATACCATATGAGATATGGACTAGGAAGCGTCCTAGTTTATCTTTTCTCAAGATCTGGGGTTGTGAAGCTTATGTAAAATGTTTGACGTCTGATAAGCTCATAGCCAAATCAGATAAATGCTTCTTTGTGGGGTACCCAAAGGAAACAAAAGGGTACTACTTTTTTAATAGGGCAGAAAACAAAGTGTTTGTCGCCCGAAATGATGTCTTTATGGAGAAAGAATTTATTTCCAAAAGAGTTAGTGGGAGTAAAGTGCAACTCGAAGAAGTTCGAGAGCCGGTAGAAAATACTCCAACATCTCTTGAAACTGAGCAAGATCTACAAACAGTTGTAGAGACTGCTCAAGAGACACCAGCCCCACGAAGGTCAGAAAGGTCACGTCGCATACCTGAGAAGTATATGTTTCTAATGATGGAACAACACGACATTTTGTTGTTAGACAATGATGAACCTACAACCTTCCAAGAAGCAATGACGAGCCTAGACTCCGATAAATGGCTTGAAGCCATGAAATCCGAAATGCAATCCATGTATGACAATCAAGTTTGGAACTTGGTTGATCCACCCAATGGCATAAAAACTATTGGGTGTAAATGGGTATTCAAAAAGAAACTTGACATGGATGGGAATGTCCACATTCATAAAGCACGATTGGTGACAAAGGGTTTCAGACAAATTCATGGTGTAGACTATGATGAGACTTTTTCGCCGGCGCTATGCTTAAATCAATTCGGATTATTCTAGCAATTGCCGCGTATTATGATTATGAGATTTGGCAAATGGATGTCAAAATAGCTTTCCTTAATGGAAACCTGAATGAGGATGTGTACATGACACAGCCTGAAGGTTTTATCAGTCCAGAAAATGTTGGGAAGGTATGCAAGCTTCAAAGATCCATTTATGGTTTGAATATTTGTTTCGATGAAGTTGTCAAAGAGTTTGGTTTCATCAAAAACGAAGAAGAACCTTGTGTTTACAAGAAATCTAGTGGGAGCGCACTTGTTTTTCTGGTATTGTATGTGGATGACATACTACTGATCGGAAATGACATTCCTATGCTCGAATCTGTAAAGTCCTCAATGAAAAATAGTTTTTCAATGAAAGATTTAGGCGAGGCAACATACATATTAGGGATAAAGATCTATAGAGATAGATCGAAAAGGTTAATTGGATTAAGCCAAAGTACATATATCGACAAAGTGTTGAATAGGTTCAACATGCAAGATTCCAAGAAGGGTTTCTTGCCCATGTCACGTGTAGGGGTGGAAACGAACCGAATCGAATCGAATACCATGGTATTCATATTTGTATTCGGTTAATTTTCACGAATTCAAAGTCGAACTCGAATTCGTGTCGAATAGGGAAAGGGTGTTCAAATTTAGTTCGTTAATTAGCCGAATATTTATCAAATGTTCACGAATATCTCAATAGCACACTTGTTAAGTCACAAGATCCTCAACCATGAGGTGTTGATTCTATGCTTGAAATCTTTTCTTATTTATTTTCTATAATGTTTTACTTAATTGTTATTATGATATTTCAATATAAGAATTATTATAGTGTATGTTTATAAATTATTAATATAATACTTATAAATAGCAATATTTATAAAATTATGCACACGTAAAAGATAACACAATATAATAATCTAGAAGTAGAAAACATAAACGAATATTTAATAATCAAACGAATCGAATATACCTCTGGTCAAATTCTGTTCGTTTATGCACCGAATACCAAAAAAATATTCATTTATTATTAAATGAACTACCGAATCGAATATGACCGAATATCTGGACGAATAATAACCGAACTGTTTATTAATTATTTGGTTCGTTTCCACCCCTAGTCACGTGGCATAAGTCTTTGCAAGAATTAGTGCCCCATGACACAAGATGAGCGGGACCGCATGAGTAAGATTCCATATGCTTCTGCAATTGGTTCTATCATGTATGTCATGATTTGTACTCGCCCAGATGTATCATATGCCTTGAGTGCCACGAGTAGATACCAGTCAGATCCAGGTGAGAGTCACTGGATAGCTGTCAAAAATATTCTCAAGTACTTAAGAAGAACTAAGGATGTGTTCCTTGTCTAAGGAGGTGAGGAAGAGCTCGTTGTAACCGGTTACACTGATGCAAGCTTCCAAACTGACAAAGATGATTCTCGGTCGCAATCTGGATTCGTGTTTTGCCTCAATGGAGGAGCTGTGAGCTGGAAGAGTTCTAAGCAAGAGACAAGCATCGATTCTACAACGTAAGCCGAGTACATTGTCGCTCGAAGTGACAAAAGAGGCGGTTTGGATAAAGAAGTTCGTCTCTGAGCTTGGTGTGGTTAAAAGCATTGCAAGTCCAGTGGATCTCTATTGTGATAATAATGGAGCCATTGCACAAGCAAAAGAGCCAAGGTCACATCAGAAGTCTAAACACATACTTCGGCATTTTCATCTCATTCGGGAGATCATAAACAGAGGCGATATAAAGTTATGTAAGGTTGCAACAGAAGGAAATGTTGCAGACCCGTTAACTAAGCCTCTCCCGCGAGCTAAACATGAGATGCATACTGGAGCGATACGCATTAGATGTATGAATGATTGGCTCTAGTACAAGTGAGAGATTGTTAGTATGATATACCTTAGAAATCAATCATAGAGATGATTATGTTTAGTTTATGTTTATGCAACTTATATGAATAATGTGTTATTCGGTCCCTTGAATAAATCACTTGTTATGGATCATTAAGTATGTGACTTGTAATGCGGAAACTCTATAATTAGATTGTGATGTGATATTATTCTAAATTGTCCTTATCTTTTGTCATTGGTTGGAGCTAATGATTTTATAGGCAGATGTGGATTGATTGATGATCATGTTTCGTGAATCATGGATATGAGATATCAAGTCAATCACATGGGTATATGTTGGTGAACATGATATTGGACCAAGCTATGAAACATTGCACGGATTATTTGCGTCATCAATATGTTTTATACAATGGTTATGTTTGGTCTTTTGACTTGAGACTATCATAGTTTCCTACATGAGGATTGTATACTTTGATGTTACCAAACGTTTTCCTTTGACCGGATAACAATAAATGTATCAATCGGGTATGCTATGAATCATGCAGGGATGTGAATAGTCAAGATGGAATTTGTCACTCACGATAAATGAGAGTATGATATTTCGGCCCCTCAAAGAACATAGATCGAGAAAGTGCATGGCCATGCCTAATTAGTTGAGAGTCAACTATTGAGAAGTCACCTAATTTCGTGCAAGAAATTAAAGGTTGAACTGCATAAGAATAACACGCCTTGAGTTCAATTAAGATATCTAGTGATAAAGAGATCGACATATGTCCATTGTGGACTAGGTTTCATTTGAGATGATATTTACGTGATTTGGGTAGTCATAATGTCCCGCTAGGGTCCGCTTATGACTTGTGGGCCAAAAGTATTTTGGCCCATCGCCAACATCGTGTAAACCTAATGGGTCACACATAAGAACGTGTTGGAACGTTATTAAGAAAGCTCTCGATAAATTAAGTCATATAGAGATATGATTAGATGTGAGAATGATTGGCTCTAGTGCAAGTGGGAGATTGTTAGTATTATATGCCCTAGAAATCAATCATAGAGATGATTATGTTTAGTTTATGTTTATGCAACTTATATGAATAATGTGTTATTCGGTCCCTTGAATAAATCACTTGTTATGGATCATTAAGTATGTGACTTGTACGTGAAACTCTATAATTAGATTGTGATGTGATATTATTCTAAATTGTCCTTATCTTTTGTCATTGGTTGGGGCGCTAATGATTTTATAGGCAGTATGTGGATTGATTGATGATCATGTTTCGTGAATCATGGATATGAGATATCAAGTCAATCACATGGGTATATGTTGGTGAACATGATATTGGACTGACCCGCTATGAAACATTGCACGGATTATTTGCGTCATCAATATGTTTTATACAATGGTTATGTTTGGTCTTTTGACTTGAGACTATCATAGTTTCCTACATGAGGATTGTATACTTTGATGTTACCAAACGTTTTCCTTTGACCGGATAACAATAAATGTATCAATCGGGTATGCTATGAATCATGCAGAGGGATGTGAATAGTCAAGATGGAATTTGTCACTCACGTATAAATGAGAGTATGATATTTCTGGGCCCCTCAAAGAACATAGACTGAGAAAGTGCATGGCCATGCCTAATTAGTTGAGAGTCAACTATTGAGAAGTCAGTCTAATTTCAGGTGCAAGAAATTAAAGGTTGAACTGTACAAGAATAACACGCTTCCTGCCTTGAGTTCAATTAAGATATCTAGTGATAAAGAGATCGACATATGTCCATTGTGGACTAGGTTTCATTTGAGATGATATTTACGTGATTTGGGTAGTCATAATGTCCTGCTAGGGTCCGCTTATGACTTGTGGGCCAAAAAGTATTTTGGCCCACTGCCAACATCGTGTAAACCTAATGGGTCACACATAAGAACGTGTTGGAACGTTATTAAGAAAGCTCGCATAAATTAAGTCATATAGAGATATGATTAGATGTGAGAATGATTGGCTCTAGTGCAAGTGGGAGATTGTTAGTATTATATGCCCTAGAAACCAATCCGGTAATCGGATAAGGAATGATTTGATCAATCTCAGTTAATTGATAAGAATTGATTTGATCAATCACGGTTTGGAAAAATACTGACCAAGTTCAATGAACCTATCTCCTAGAAATTAAATTGATTTGATCAATCTCGGTTAATTGATAAGAATTGATTTGAACAAATCTTTTTGATTGACAGTCTGATTGGAAATCCGATCTCTTTCCTGGTTTGAGAAACCACCTCACGACCCTATAAAAGGAGCCTGAGACGGACCTTCCTCATCAATCCAATTCAGCTTCTGAAATCGTGAGGGAGAGAGGAGAAACCCTAGAGGCCGCCGTCTTCAAAGTGCTAGCACACCGACGTGCGGAGTTCCAACAAGTTCGTGTGGATACCAGTAGAGGCGTGGCTACAATTGCTCCGCAACATCTCCACGAGTACGCAAGTTTTCGCTACAAATCTGCACGTTTCAGGTATTCTTGTATCTTCTTCTTCGTATGGATCTTAGGATGTAAGTAAATAAAATTTTAATTTTTATTACATGTTATGCTTCCTACTTTTCTTACAGGTGAATCTTCAAGTGCACCAAATTCAAAGATAAGTATTTTGTTTAAAAAAAAACTACAAATTCTTCTACTATCTTCCCAATGACAAATTACTTGGTTTTTTATTTTTTATAATCAGCGTGCTCAGAAACTACCGCAGAAATAAACATATGAGGAATTATTTTCATATACAGATGAAGATCGGGAGCTTGATGAGATGTGGGATATAATGGAAGTAGCAAAAATAATGTTAAGAGCCAATGCTTTGAAAGTTAGAGACTGAAATGGGTGGTGGAAGTGTCCCTACTGCAACGATATCCCCTACACAAATTGGAACATGAATGATCTCTTAACTCACGTGCATGATGTTGGTTACAATGGGACTGTGCCCAATATGGGTAAGTAGGGGATTGACCAGCATCGTGGACTAGAAATTTATTTACTTTGGTTAGATCGAAATCAATGATCTAAAAAAATCATGTACGACTTTGGCAGTTTCATGTCCTAATTTGATATTTTCATGTACTAAGTTGGCTCAGCTATTGGTCTTTTATCAAAATTGATGGCCTCAACTGAAACTTACAAGTTCAACGTAGATTGCGTTCTAATAACGTACTAAAGAACGCCTTATCTTATTATGAACATTGTAAACTAGTTTGTAATCTTATTTAGTTGACCATCATCATTGCCAACAGCTCAACCTACGCTCAAATCAGAGCTAACTTATCACAATAGAGAGCTAAACAAGCTCGAAATCAGCATAATAATAACCAAAACAACCCCAACAGCTCAAAGTGAGCTCAACTTGGAACCAAAAAGATCACAATATAGAGCTAAACAAGTTCAAAATCAGCCATGAATATGTAGAAACAACACCAACAGCTCAACCTAAGCTCAAATCAGAGCTAACTTATCACAATAGAGAGCTAAACAAGCTCGAAATCAGCATAATAATAACAAAAATAGCACCAACAGCTCAAACTGAGCTCAAATCGGGACCAAAAAGATCACAATATAGAGCTAAACAAGCTCAAAATCAGTCATGAATACAGCACCAACAGCTCAACCTGAGCTCAAATCAGAGCTAATTTAGCACAATAGAGAGCTAAACAAGCTCAAAATCAAAGATAATAATAACCAAAACAACCCCAACAACTCAAAGTGAGCTCAACTTGGAACCAAAAAGATCACAATATAGAGCTAAACAAGTTCAAAATCAGCCATGAAAATGTAGAAACAACACCAACAGCTCAACCTGAGCTCAAATCAGAGCTAACTTATCACAATAGAGAGCTAAACAAGCTCGAAATCAACATAATAATAACAAAAATAGCACCAACAGCTCAAACTGAGCTCAAATCGGAACAAAAAAGATCACAATATAGAGCTAAACAAGCTCAAAATCAGCCATGAATACAGCACCAACAGCTCAACCTGAGCTCAAATCAGAGCTAATTTAGCACAATAGAGAGCTAAACAAGCTCGAAATCAGCATAATAATAACAAAAATATCACCAATAGCTCAAACCGAGCTCAAAACAACACCAAAAAGATCACAATATAGAGCTAAACAAGCTCAAAATCAACTATGAATAGAGAAAACAACACTAACAACTCAACATTACACAATTATTAGGGCTCAGAATATAAATAGATTTGTCATAAAAGATTGCCTAGCCTATACATTTATGATGCAATGTAGGCTGCACTTTTGAGGGATTGCCTCAACTAAACATTATAATATCAATGTAGGTTGCATTTCACATAAAATTACCTCACCTAAACATTACACAATAAATTTAGGCTGCATTCTCAGTTTATTATCATCATCATTGCCCAACTAAATAACCATGAATCAAAATAATCCATACCAGAATTTAATACCAAAAAAAGCCATCCGTCAAAGAGCTAAACCGAGCATTATATAGCACAAGAAGCCAACAACCATTAGCTCAATCTAAGCACAAAACCATCCATCAATAAGCTCAAACTCATTATAAGAAAATAACAACAAGAATATAACCAACAACAAGAATTAGCAACATGAATTGCAACATCTAAAGTTTACAATTAACAAAATATAAGTTTGTGTGGGGATTTAGGAACTAGCAGCATGATATATGCAAATCATGTGAAGTAGCAAAATGGAGTGTTGTGTGCACAAAATAACAAAACCCAAACGATCACATTAATCCATCAAAGTGAGGATGTATTCCACCCTTGGGCCGCCGCAAGACTTGCAATATACCTCTTTTGCGCCTCCTTCATTTTGATAAAAAATCTTCTTGCCTCATGCTCACTTTCATACAAATGATCTAAGACTTTGTCGAGGAATTCGTCACTGTATGAGTCACTATGAGTCTTCAAAGCTGCAGCTAATTGTTCAGTTCAATGTATTATGTATTGATTTCTAATTGACTCCGACATTAACTCAACAAAGCTACGTATCAACTCACCATTATTGGATTTTCTTGGTTTTTTTCTTGAGGAAGTCTTTGTTTTAGATTCATTTGGGCATTTGTTAGAAGTGGGGTTTGTGGTATTGTTAGCATCAGATTGAGGCTCAGTTTCACTCTCCAATGGAATGTCTCCATCATCATCATCAAGAGGAATGACGTTGTTAGTGCCAATCTTATCATAAACTGGCCTAACAAATTCACCCCTAGCTTGATCATCACCCATGATCTTCTGTACATGTTTATAGAAAGGAAGATGCTTGTTTTATATCCTCTTAGCTTAGAGTTGCTTTTGTCTTGCAATATGTGGAAATTGAAATGTAATTTTACTAAATGATGTATGAAATTAATTATAACCTTCTCACGTCCAATTAAATTAAATTCATAGTTATGATTGTAACACCCGTGAATTTTCGACACGTATTTTTCTAATATTTTTGGTATGTATTTTTCTAGTATTATTTTCCCAATATTTTTCGACACGTATCTTCTAATATTGCTTTTCTAATATTAAATACTATTTTCTAGCATCTGAAAGTTGAACATTATTTTTCTAGTGTTTAAATATTAAATGTTATTTTTCCGGTATTTAAATATTAAAAATTATTTTTAGTATTTAAAATTAAATATTATTTTCTAAAAGTATTATTAATATTTTCTCAAATTTTCGTGATTCTCTACTAATTCAAAATAGAGTTTTATATTTATGCTTATGATTTAGCTACATTATAAATTTAATAATTTTGTAAATACTTTCACCATAATCTCACTATTGATATTATTTAAACCTCGAGCTTGGTATCCTGCACGCTTATCATTATAATAATTAATTTTCTAATTTATATATTGTAATATAGCCAAACCCTAACCCTAACCCTAACCTAACCCTATATATATATATATATATATATATATATATATATATATATATATATATATATATATATATATATATATATATATATATATTATTTATTTTCTTTTGAAAACTCCGTACCCAGCCACCCCATCCCCTCTCTCTCTCTCTCTCTCTCTCTCTCTCTCTCTCTCTGCCTTCTCCAGCGAACCCAACACCCGCTGCTTCCTCCTGGTCCTTGAACCGCTGCTCCTGCCCTCTTTCCTCACCACCGCTACATTAGCAACCTCTGCCCAGCCTGTCGCCAGCAACCCCACTCCACCCCTCACCTGATCCCCCCTTTGTTTCACTTTTCACTGATCTTCCTTCCTCAGTTTGCCGTTAACCTCGACGACTTTACCTGATTCTTCCTTCCTTTAACTGCCGCGATCTCTTCCGTTTTCATTACCACCTGCCTTCCACCTGTGTTCCACTGTTTCCCACTGTTTGTTGTCCGTTTGTTCTTTTACCTGTTGTTCTTTCTCCTTTTCAGTTAACCCACTGTTTGCCACTTTTGCCCACCTTTGTTGCCGACCGTCCAGACTCACGCCGTCGACCGACCACTCCCACCAGCGCACCTCGCCTCCTCTTCCTCTCCGCCCGCAGCCTCCGCTCGCCGCTGCCGACGCTGTCGATCCGTCCGACAACCCGAGGCAAGATCCTCTTGCCGTTGTCTCATTTATTTATTTTATGAATTATTTCAGATATTTATAGTTTAGTTCGTGCAATTTGATATCATATGCAGCTAACATTTACATATTTGGTGAATATTCGATAGTATAAAATTATCCGTGATGATTGGATAGGTCGAATTGATCTATGATTAATTTCGTGCTATTTGGAAGTAAGAATGTATTTTTAGGATATTTCTAGCATTTATCATAATTATGAAAATATTTTTAAAGAAATTATTTGGTGAAAATAATTTATTTTGAGTAAAAATTATTTTTAATTAATTGTTATGATTTAAAGAAATTATTTGGGAGAAAAGAATTTTTAAAATATTTTAAGAGGTTTTGTTGAAAAGGAAAAGAAATAGAGGTGATTTATGAAAATAAAAAATAGTTATCGCTCATAAATAATATTAAAGAGAAAAAGTATATTTTAATTAAAATATTGGATAATTATGTTGAGAATTAGTTTAAAGGATTTTCATGGGAATTTATGTTGAAAACTACGTCATTTCGTGTGGTTAACTTTTCTTATTTCACATTTTCATATTGTACCGTTGTTGATAGTTATTCACGCATCGTTCATGATACACCATTAATCGACACGTAGAGTAATTGCACATATGACATGTTAATTGCGCTATTCATAGTCTTGTTGTGTCCAACCGTAGTAGTTCATGACTTAGGGACTTGGTTCGTCATGAACATGACCTAGTGACATGTGTGTGTTGACCATGTTAGGAGGTGAACCCGTTTGATATATCGGCATCGTTGACTTGATTTACCCGAGACCGGGATGGGAAAGTCTTGGTTCATGTGATCGGATATGGCTGTTGATGTATCTTTCAGACTCGCACTGCTGAATTTGTGTAGTCACCGGGTTGGTTTGTAGGCTAAAGTTCAATTTGTGTAGTCACTTTAGTCGGTGTACTTGTGTATTCACCGAAGTCCGCGAACGGACAGTCGGAATCGCTTATGCCAGAGTCCTCCGGCCGATTCGTAGCGGCATTGGATGCACGAGAGGATTTGTGAACGATCGGTTATCCTGATATGAATTTTGACTCGTGGAGACTTATGATCCGCTGATCTCGCTATAGGATGGCTAGATACCGACATCGAAGTTGAGATATTTGACGCTTAGGGCACTCGTTGCACCGGACACCGAGATGCACATGTCGATGCTTTATTTCCGTTGTATGTTCCATCCGTGTATAGTTTGGGGTTAGTATTTAGTTATTTACAACTGAGACATATGGTATATACATGAGGGTTTTCTTGTTTGATTATTTCGCCGACGCATTCACGCCTCGCTTTGTAGATTCTTAATATTAATCTCACTCGGATCTTTACATGGATGGTTAATCGTATTGTTATAATGTATCGATCGCAGCTTCGATTACTTACATTCGCTTGTATTATTATTATATCGCTATTGCTTGTGGGATCTTGCCGTGTGTTATACACGCCGACGCATCTATTCTCTTGGTGTACGCCGATTTAGATGACGGATGTGTTCAAGATGGAGATGCGCTTGAGCCGGAGTTTTCTCAGCAGGAGAACCTTCCAGACGACGGAGTAGATCAAGCTGAAGCTTAGTTTCCTTTTGTTTTCAGTAGTTGATGAACCTTAGACTTCTTTCAGTATTTCCACTTTTGCTCAGTTGACATTTATTTTATGATTCTCTAGTCTTAGCTATATGTATTGTTTCAAACATGTAGACTTATTTTATAGTCCTGGATGTTATTTTATTTGGTGATATGTACTTCCTATTATGGATTATTAATTATTCTTACTGGCTGTGATTAGGATCTATGACTGTGATTATTAGTATTATTACTTGACGCTTGGCGTATTAGATTGAGGAGAAATATTTTATTTTATTTGTATTCTTCTCAACCTAATACGTCGCGGGCTTGTTCACGTACCGCTTCAGGGTATTTTGGGAAGCGGGGCGTGACAATGATAGAAATAATACCTGAGTTCATGTTTTAAGTGTCTCCTCATCTAGTATTACCATATAGTTTTTCTTATCCCACCCAGCACCACTTATGTTGGTGCAAGCCTTTATATCAAAATATCCGGTTCTCCAAGTTTTCATGTGATTAATCACATGAAGGTGGGTGTAGTTGGTTTTGAATTTCATGTTGATCTTCATAGCTGCTATTTTGTAAGCTTCAGCTTTGAAGTTTTTATCAACCTTCATTCCACTATCCGCGAGTTCTGCAAGACACGGTATAAGGGCCGCATCATGCTCGGGGAGCCACCACATGTTGGAAACCCCCTTCGAATTGAGGCTAGTAGTTCCTCTTGTTGCAGGTACTTTTCTCTTGTGAGCCATTTTTTTATTTTTTTTTGGAGGGTGATACCTCCTGACTCACATCAATGATATTGCTTTGAGGTCCACCAGATTCACCAGTGGTTGGTGATATTTGTTGTGGACCGCTACTTTGAGCACTCAAAGATGGAAGATACAAGCCTTGAGAACTGTTTAACATGTTAGTGTATGACACATGTTGTTAGCTCATTCCACTATAGTTCCCTTCAAAGGGTGGGAATTGTGGGAAAGAGTTCGGCATTGTATGTGGTGGAATGAAAGGTTGATGTGGATATGGCATAAAGTTCACATTGATACCGCCTGAATCATTTGGCGGTGCATGTGGTGAAGAGGGCAAATTTTGCTTTCCTGCATCTTTGTTAGACATACCTATATGCAATAATAAAAATAACCATGAATATGCAGAACAATCTTCGATAGTTAATTCAGAATTACATAGTTACAAGTAAGGGATGAAAAATTACATTGTCCATACAAGCACAATTATGAAATAGTAAAATACATAATTAAATATGCGAAAATAAGAAAACTACAAGCCAATTTCCGTGGTATCACCATCTTTATACTTTGCACAATAATCAACCCACATTGCCTAAGCAATTTGGTCCCTAAAGTCCTGCCATTCATTTGTTGCATCACGATCCTCTCTTTGTGTCCTAGATTGAGTGTAGTCAACTACGTTTGTATCATCTTCATTTGTCACCTCCTCATTCTCTTCATCAATTACAACATTCTCATTCAAAATGTCATCTTGTGGATCTTCAATTGCAATAAAATTATGCAATATAGTACACGCTAAGACGATGTCCACTTGTGTGGGGAATGGATAATTAAGCTTCACTGATAGGATTTTGAACCGATTCTTCAATGTACCAAAGATTGATTCAATTTTAGACCGTAAAGAGGAGTGTATTAAATTGAATAACTCCCTACTATTTTTAGGTGTCCTACCAATTTGTTCCTTTAAATGATAACGTACACCACTGTACGGGGAGATGAAGCCGGGATGGAAGTGTATCCAGCGTCACAAAGGTAATATTTTCCTACATTATAAAAAGGAAATTCGTGATCAATTTCATCATATTATTTAATTTACTATTTTTAAAATGAGGTGGAATAATACCATCATATACTCTCAATCCATAAGGTTGTGGTCTGGGCAACGCGTCTTGCAAAATCCTATAGTCATTTGCCGCGCCTTCCCACCCAGCTAGGACATATGTGAAAAGTTTATTTGGAGTGCACGCAGCTAAAACATTTTGTGTTACACCTTTACGCCCTCTAAAGCGTGCAACTAAATTAAAGAGTAGCATTGCGTCAATGTGTGTTCCATCTATCATACCAATACAATCCTATTAAAATAGTACATTATTCAAAATATTAGTTACTCATATTATTAAATTACCACAATCATTAACTGAAACAATTTATCTCTCTCTTACCTTGAAGTAAGGAAAATAGTTTGGATTATTGGCAATCTCCGGTGGAATCTCATTAGGTGCTTGCTTCATGTATCGATCGCGAAGACCATTCATAGCCTGTAGGACTTTATTAAAATATCTACTAACTGTTTCACCCGATCTTATGAATTCGGTCCTTATTACTCTATTTTTGGTTTTATGACCCACTATGCTCAGAAACATAGCGAGTTGTTCTTCAACTTGAAGGTGTCTTGTGTCCTTTAAAAAAACATTGTTTCGCATTATATCCGCAAGTTTGAAAAAAGCTTTAGGCTTCATTCTAATGTAAGATCTACAACTATCACTATAACCTTCGAAGACACGCTTGAAGTGGGCATTTCTGCAAAATATTTTCCTCATCTTATCCTCACTTGAACCGAAACAAATTGGTTTGCGCCTAGCACGCATTCTCAATAAATAAGCTATTATTGTAACCACGGAAGAAATAGTCATATTAGCACACATCCTCTTTATTTGTTCTTCATCTACACCATCCATCTACATTAAGTACAAAGCAAAAATAGTTTACGACGTTTATGCAACAATGAAGAATGACACTAATTTGAACAATAAACTTATCCACTAAACTTTACCAAATATCATATGTATAAAAAGTAAACCAAGTTATAAACCAACTTATCCATCTACATTAATTAGCAAGTTATAAACCAAGTTATAAACCAAATGACGCTAATTTGAACAATAAACTTATCCACAACACTTCACTGCTGTTGAGTACTCAAAATTTGCAACTGCACCTATATTTGTGATTTTCAAAGACAGTTGCAACTGCACCTATATTACATTTAAGAGCATCAAAATTTTTAATCATGTGAGCTAACTTATTATTAGAAATGGCTTTCATGTAAACCTGACTCAAACATATTTAGTAAATAAATTGTAACAAATTCCACTCACAACCAAGCGTGTGACGATGCCATCAGAATTTGTGCAAATTTATAAAACAGAGTTTAGCAAGAATTAATACAAATTAAATTTGTTTTTAAAGTACATAGCCCACCAAATAGAGCTATGGCCTACAAATATCTGAAAGCAAACCAGTAAATCAGGTCCAAGCTTTATACATATTAAGTTTCAGTTCTTATATCTAAAAAGGATTATCCAAAACTAATAGAAACTTCAATTATTTACTTAAGAAAAACTTACTACAAATATCAAAAATAACAAACCAGACCACATACTAAACCATTGAAACAAGGTAATTAAGTTTGAGCTTACATTCCAGGCTCTAATAGAGATAATGCAAATCTTTGAATCGATACATATAGTTCTTTCTTGGTTCATATGTAATTCTTGAAAAGATTTGATCGAAGTGTGTTCAATTTCACTGGGAGAAAAAATTGATCTGGGACCTCTATTCTAGCGCTTTAATTTTGTTAATTTGGCAATAACTTAATGAAAAACTTTTCTCTATTAAATCAAAAAATTCTCTTGAACTTTTGATGTGAATTAATCACTTGGTATCTTTCTGGTTAGGAAATTTGACAGGCAAAGCTCGGTCAATATTTGTTATGGACGCCATGATCGTCGATCAAGTCGTGACTTTTCGCCAAAACAATGACATGAAAATAAATTGATTTCAAACAAATCAACCCAAACCGACGAAGTTCAAACAAATCAACCCAAACCGATGAAGTTCAAACAAATCAAGTTAATTCGAATAGCTCAATAGCTCGGAAAATCAACCGCAAATCCAAAAGGGTTTAAGGGTTTTTTTTTTATTACCTCAATAGCTCGGAAAATCAACCGCAAGAACAGAGATTTGTTCCCAAATCCCCAAATCAACTGCAAAATCAACCCAAACCGACGAAGTTCGAGCTCGCTGGCGCTTAAGAATGGCGTCAATAGGTTAGGACAAGAGCTGGAATGGCGTCAACAGGTGAGGACGCTGGAGGAAGAGGAAAAAGTGCGGTGGAAAACTGGTTTTGGGGGCAGGAACGAGCGGCCGAACCCTAAATATTTCCGCCCTCAATCACCCATAAGAAAACAGATCTGGGGTGGGAAATAGGGTACGAGTGAAGTTTTATTATTATTTTATTTGGATTGTCAGATTTCTGGGTGATTTCAGCCCATTTTGAATGGAAGTTGATTTCTATAAAATGGGGTACTTTTCCCTACTTTATAGAAAACTTTTCTATAAATTTTTTTTGAACCAAACACAGTTTATAGAAATCTACAGAAAAGTTTAATTTACAAAACTGCCACTGTGAGCCCTTTTCTATAAAACTAGTGACCCAAACACCCCCTAAACCACCAATGAAAAATTGAATTACAGAAAACTCTCAATAAGCTTGTGCATTTTGCAGATAATCCCCATAATGGCATAAGTCCACTGTGTTGGCAACACATTTTAAATCCTAGAGATTATATGGGGGTTATCTGCAAAAGGACAAATTTTAGTTGGGTTTTCATTAAGTTGTTTTAAATAAGACCGCCAAATCTATCAAATTGATTTAAATAAGATACCTAAATCTATTTAGACTCTAATTTCAAACTAACATGAAGATTTGGTAGTCTAATTCAGAAATATGAAGACTTGAGGGACTAATATAAAATTAACAAAAATTGGGGTACAATATGAAAAAAACCCAAATAAATATGTCAGAATTTAAATTCAATCAGCTTCGTTCATCTTTGTATTATATGTGTATAACTTGTTTTAGCAAAAACAAGAAAAAGTAAGGTTTGCGGAAAACTTTATATCAGAAAACTCCCTTTACTTTGGACGATTATCATTCAAAATATCAGAAAACTCCCTTAAATTTAGGCAAAAACCCTCTTTAACTTTAAGGTTTTATCAAAAACCTCTATAAAAGTGTCAATCGCAATTCATTGGGAAAACCATTCGTTTGCATAATTTTATCCACCGATGTGAAAAAATGCAGTTAATGAAGTTAGGGTTCTTAATAAAAATTTAAAGGGTTTTCTGATAACCCTACACTTAAGGGGGTTTTCTGATATTCTGAATGTTATAGGAGGTTATCTTATAAATGTTCAAAGTTAAGACGGGTTTCCTGATATTTAGCCTTTGCAGAAGATAAAGGTATATATAAATATATTTGAAATGAATTACAATCATTATGTGTAAAACTGGCTAGGATTTAATAAATAGTCATTCAACTTCTATAAAAGAAGGTGATTGGGAACAACTTGGACTTCTGAGAATAGGATAATAGGTCTTCAACATTAGATTATAAGCCACATTAAAATAAGGATTTGAAGTGTTAGGATTTGATTACTTTGAGAGCTAATAACAGCACAACAGCAGCAACAATTAAGTGTGAGATAAGGTGACTAGGATTGTGCCCCTTTGCTTTCACACGTAAATCAGCAGATTTTGGAGCTTTGTCAAGCTCAATGATTTCATAATCATAGAGAGAAGATTACAAGAGAGCAGCTCCAATCATTGGAGAATAGTTTATGTTGGAAGGTTTTAGGGAGCAAGTGGGATTAGGTTAAGGGCTAAGCCATACAAAACAATGTTTTTTTCCTTTCTAATGAAGTTGCTTTTTTGAGGTTAACTAGAGTTTTTTATTTTAAGAATAGAAGATTATCCAATGATTTGTCATTCATATCCTAAATGGTTGACTTTGCTTTCAAACATACCTAGCCAACTAGAAAATGAACACAATCAACCAATCTCATTGTTTTTAGAAATTTGTATACATTTATACATGAGTTTTTTTTCTTCTAGAAACCACCTTAAAAATAGAGTAATTTTACTGAAACCACTTTTTATTTTTAATTTATACATAAACCACCTTTAAAAGTAGATTTTTGTTGCAATCAACCACTCCCAATCAAATTTTCACTAAAAATTAAAAATTAAGCTTAAAATTCAAGTTCAAGGTACCTGAGTTGTATCCTAACAAGACCTAAACACTAAAACAATGAGTTACGTACCTTGAATGCAAGTATTTTGAGGGTAATTTTAGATTTTTAGTGAAAATTTTCATTGGGAGGTGGTTGGTTACAACAATCAACTATGAAGATGGTTTATGTATAAATTAAAAATGAAAGATGATTTTAGTATAATTACCCTATTTTTAAGGTGGTTTCCACGGGAAAAACCATTTATACATATAAATTTTTTTACGCATGTATCTTTGGGATCTTTTTTTTTATGGTATCTCTGATATCTTTAATGGGTAAATTCCACTAAACTGCCACGAACTTTTAGTGTTTTGTAGTAAACCCCCATGAACTTTCAAAATCACACTAAAACCCCAATAACTTTTCCATGAACTTTCAAATTTTTATGTTGTTTTTTGGTTCTAATTTATGGGGGATATATACAAAAATCAGAAAGTTCATGGGGTTTCGTGTGATTTTGAAAGTTCATGAGGGTTTACTACAAAACTGAAAGTTCATGGGGCTTTAGTGTAATTTACCCATCTTTAATACTTGGAAGATTATCTAACAATTTTTTTGGTAGGCATCTTTCATTTTTTTTGTTTTCAATTTATGTCTCAAATCATATGAACATGCATTAATCTATTATCTATTCTTGTAACTATTCTCTTTTACCCAGCCAAAAACTCATGGAAAAAAACTCTACAAAATTTCTGTTTCCTCTTTCTATTCCTTTAAAAAATTGATAGAAATTTTATCAAAATATATGGCATACGAGCAGAATGTTATGATCCATTCACGTAAAAGGTAGGAGAACAGTTTGAAGATTTCAATTTCAACTACCTCTTTTATGGTTTATAACACTCAGGTCATTTGTTCAGATAAGCTTTGTGTACGTAGAAATTCCGAACGAAGAAAAGCAAACAAGATTCTCTCTCTAGGATGTAGATCAAAGAGTGAGGGACTCTCTCCACACCCTATTATTGTCCATACATGCTTGTTGTTTATGGAAAAGACTACTTTCACCCAAGGACCATATATGTTTCTGGTCCTACTCATAATATGTGATTCTTTGAACTTGGTTGCCAAGAGATGCTATGAAGCATGATGAGGATCTGTGGGAATAAGTCCAAAACATGGACATGATGTCTCCTTTATTACTAACTTATGTGGATTCTTTAGCCGACCCACGAAAAAAATATATGGCCTCAAAAATGGACTTGTATTGTTGCCTAGTATGCTTACCTTATCAACTAAACTTAGTCTAACAGAGTACATTGATTCAATAGTGAGTATAGTTATACATTGAAATAAGTTATGATTACTATCTTAATATATATGAAGAGGAAACAATTATTTTCCTGTCCTTGATGAGAAAGGCATTTATTCTGGTTCATCGGTAAGGATGATTGTAATCAATTCCTCTTGTGCTATTTCTTTACTTTGGTAGCCGAGCCCTTCGATTCTCAAAGCCTGTCAGAACTATAACTTTAGCAAGACTAGCACGATATTTTTCGACATTTCATGATATTTGATAGCTTCACCTTCAATTTGTCCTACTACTCTTAACTAACATGCATTGGCCAAATTATTTCATGTTCTAAGGATTATTAAGATACTAACATTACACCTTTGCCAGTTCGTAGCATTTTTATGAATAGTACATCTCATACTTTTTACTTCTATTTTCTAGATAATTAGAAATTTACTTTTTAATTTCAACACACAAATTCTGTAGATGTACATGTAGGGGTGTCTAATTGGACTTTCGCCCTGACTCCAGTCTCGGTCCTCTGACCCGCCGGCACCTAACCTGGCCGGCTCGAAAAGCCGAAAATCCGCCGATCGGGTTCGCACCGTCCCAAGTTGTGTTGGTGAAGTTCCCACTGCCCTACCCTTATTAAATTTATATATTTTAATATATATTTTTATATATATACTTATATTATGATATGGTCATTAATGTATACTTATATGTATTTCTAAGTGTATATGGTTTTTTGATCTAAAATGATCAGAGCCTCCTAGTCTTAAGTGTATATAGTTATATATATTTAAGTATCTAGTATATATATATATATATATATATATATATAATATATATATATATATATATATATATATATATATATATATATATATATATATATACTTGTAAGTATACAAGTATATTATATTATATACTTATAAATATACTCTTATCACGGTATAGACACTAAGATATAAGTATATAAGTATAGATAATGTAGTTATAAGTATACTTATAAGTGTATATTATAGACTTATAGTTATATAAGTACATAAGTATAATTATATATAAGTATATAACTATACTTAAATAAGCTTAATATAAGTATGTAACAAATACATATATTACTATATAATATGTATTTATAAATAAGTAATATATACTTATGTGATACACTCTCTCTCTCTAGAGTTATAACTTATAAGTATATACAATATACTTACATATAATATATGTATATATAATATATAGCTATATACTCATATGTAAGTAGATACTAATACATACTTATATAAATATAATAAGATTAATCTAAAATTTAGCAATTTTTTACCAAAAAAGATAAAAAATAAAAATAATAAAAATCCGTCCGACCGAGTCTCTACTGTTTGGTTCTCACTCCAGCCCTGACACCCAGGTCCGGGTCCAGGCTAGGCATTTTGCCCGGCGCGGACTAGGAAATTCGGGCTGGGCCGGCCCGTTTGGACAGGCCTATGTACATGTTATCCTATATTTGCTTCTCATGTATCTGAACAATGAATATCACAAGCAAGCTTTGTTTGAAAATATCTTATTATTCATTCATCGGCATACAAGTTATTAAATATATTAATAAATTTTAGTTGCAGATTCGTGACAGTTCATGGAATTATAGTTTCATGCATCTCTGATTTATTTCCAATGTCATGCACTCTTATCACCAGACCACATTTTGGTAACATCAATACAAATTTATCTCTTATTGGTTTTATAAGAAATTAAAAAAGTAGGGTGGAGATATCATGATGATCAGTTATTGTGATGACAAAAATAAATTCCTCTTCATCTCAAACAACGTATATAAGAGAGTCCAAGCCACAAATAAGCAGCAACAACAGTAGGCAAACTTGTTAAATATGGCCAAATCCACATTATTCTCAATATTATTTCTGATATTATTATCCTCTATTACTTGTAATGCAACAATTGTTGATGATGAGAAAGATTGCGCTGATCAGCTGCAGAATCTTGCAGCATGCATTCCTTATGTGAGCGGCGCAGCGAAGAAACCTACACCTGAATGCTGCGTGGATGCTGAGAAGGTTCGAAGCAACAAGCCAGAGTGTTTGTGTGTGTTGATAATGGAGAGCGTTGATCCTTCACTTGCACTCCCCATCAATACAACATTAGCGCTGCAGATGCCTGCTGCTTGTAATAGTGATGCTAAAGTCTCTGACTGCCCAGGTGATGGACTTAATTCTATTTGCTTGTGTCATGTGTTAGATGATTAGTGAAGGATTTTTTTAGTTGCATTTTTGTATTGTTAGGTGAGGGTGTTATCTGCAATTTCGTCCCTCACGTATAACTCTGGCAACGTTTATCATCCCTCAACTTGTTAAATAGCTGCAATTTATCCTTCTCAAAATACGAAATCTAGGAGTGATAAATACTAGGGTTAATTGCGGATAGGCGTCCTATATTATCGCCCAATTGTGAAGAGACCCCGTAAGTGATAAAACCCGTGAGTGTTTTTTTATTTTTAAATAATTTATTTATTTATTTATCCTCAAGAGGTTTGTTTGTCCCAAAAAAAAAATAAAAAATAAAAAAAATAAAATAAAAATCTTTTAAGGAAAAAGAGAAAAAACATGTTGCAGTCAGTACTCTACTCGCAACAGCAGGACTACATGGTTAATATCTGCAATTGGCCGATAATACATGGGGTCTATCGGCAATTAACCCTAAATACTGATAAAAGAGTTGATGAATGGTAAAGTATTATTGAATATATCTGCAATTTATCCTTGTGCTAAAATGCTTGTTTGTGGTTTTTGAAGATATCTTGAAGCTTCCTCCTGACTCACCAGATGCAAAGATTTTCAAGGATCCGAGTGGTGATTCCTCAAACACGATAGCACCAGCTTCCTCTTCTACTGCTGCCGCTTCTTCTAATTCAACTCCGGCCTCTGCTGATGCTAAAATTGCTTCGAAGAACAATGCTGGGAGATTAGAGAGTGTCTTTCTGTTGACGGTATCAATTGCATCAATGTCATGTAATCTTCTGTTCTATTGATGCACGAGACAGAAGCTGGAAAGCCTTGGTGTTTTGTAATAAATTTTGAAGCCTTGCATTCTATTAAACGCCTGTTTTCCTCTACTTTTGTTAAGTAATAGCGATAATCATCACACATTTCTCTAAAATAATGCACAACAGGGTCAAGGGAAAGAATGTTGCTTGACAAAACATCAAGGATCTTCAAATATAACAGCAGAATTGCAAAAAGGAACTTATGAAACTGATCACATTTCAGTTAATACGTTCAAAAAATCTCAAAACGTTCTTCAACTCTTCGAAACATGTCAAAACTTCAGTATCTAAAATATTCTTGAGTATCCACACGTGTAAATGAGCCGGAAACAAGCGTCTGACAATGCTGCTAAAAGCCCATTCTCATGTAACCATTATGTATTAAGGTGTCTAGTACCAACTATAATAACTTGCAAAGCAAAACCATTTCAACATCCATTCCCCCATTGGCAAAGGCATCCTGTGATAAAACATTGGTTGTGGCATCTATACATGAAACTAGAAACCACTCAGCAACCCCATACGAAAAAATTCTGAGTGAAAGACTAAACCCACCAATCTTTACCTACCCTTTACATAGATACACAATTTAAAGGGATCATGATAACAAACCAATTGCCCCAGTTTAACTTATTGTTGTGGTTCTGACCCACTTGCAACCCTCCTTTCATTATGGCGTCGGTCTGGGTTAGAGCTTGGTGTTGAGCTAGCATTCCCTACCTCAGATTTGCATAGAGGGCAAAGGGCATTTATCTTGAGCCATTTATCCACACATTCCACATGGAAGAAGTGGGTACATGGAAGCTCACGAAGATCGTCGCCATCCAAATATTTGGCCAGGCAAATGCAACAAACCTGTGAAAACATAAGATCTCAGTTTCTTGGTGATATTATTGCCTACTTATGGCAAACTCTTTTAAGTTTAAGAAGCTAAATGTCAGTTTGGTCTAATACAAAAAAAGACAATTAATCCCACACTTCAAATGTAACCAACCAAATGAATATCTGTAATGTCGTCAAAATCCAACCAGACTAAATGATCAGACCCACTGACCAGAATCCACGCTAAAGCTGTCTAGATTCATGAATAGCCCAAAACTCCAAAAAAGTCCCAGATGACCCAGATGGTTATGAATAATTTGATCTGAACAAACTAGATGATCAGGTGAATTCAACATATCAACAAAGACCTAATTCTGATGGGAAATTGCATGCAGAGTCTTACCCTGAAGTGAATTTAATCATTTGATTCAGTGAGTGAAAGTTATTGCTACTGTGGCTTTCAAAGTTCCTGGATACCTAGGTTTAATTAGTTTCAACTTTGAAGTGTGAATGTTTTCAAGTTATTGCAGGATTCTTATGTAACATTTCTACAGCTTCCCTAATCCAATAACGTACTTGCATCTCTGACACCTAAAATATCAGAATTCAATTGAAAAAGTATTTTAACAGGAATCAGCAATAATTGAATTCCCAGAAATTGGCATGACCACATACGATAAAATATTCTGGAAGTGTATTGACCTACATGCTTGACGGAAACTTATTCAATATTAGCTAAAGTACAATCCACAGACTTTTAGTAGTTATCGATAACCAGAACCATTACAAAAAATCTGAAATCATGACCATCCTAGTATGATTTCAATAATGCTTGAAGTGAAAGATGTCAGGATGTCAGGAAAAACTTTATAACGTCAACGTTCAAACCACAATTTTGGAAGGTATCTTGTGGAGCTGGGTGCTTAGCGATCTCCAATAAATGGAACCTAACCCAAACCTTACAAGGAAAGATATTTATCTGTATCTGAGCTCTAACCAAAGCTCACCAGTTTTGATTGAGTTTGATTGAGATGTTACATTGCTCCAACCCATTTACTACCATAATAACTGAATATGTATAAGGTCACGTCTTATAATTGACACGGGTATGGTAAGATGTACTTGGATGAATATAGGAAACTCACAGCATCTTCAGCAGAGATAGCCCGCTCCTTTTCAGTACCCGCAGCCAAAATCCCTCCCTCCCCTTGGCTCTCCAAGTTAATGTCACTCTCTTCTGAATTTTCCCTTTTCTTCGACTTGTACTTATAAGTCGGTAAAACATTAATTGCTTCAGTGGTAGCCCCTCTGTTCTGACCCAAATCCTCTCTGAAGCCCATAATGGAAATTATGCAGGGCAAGCAGCAGCATATCATTGCACACAGAATGAATGGCATGGCATAACCAATACAGCTGAATGTGAGGAACACTATACATAACCTGAGAAGTACATGAGAAGGAAAATTATTGTTAATGGTGGAATAAGATCTGAATTGAAGAACATGGAAACAATATATATTAATACCTGTACAAGTTAGGAGCTTCAGAAGCAGAGGAGTGCCCACCAAACACCCAGACATTTCCAACAACAAACCACACGGCAAAAAAGCAGTCCAAAGCCATTTTGAAGTGATCAACAAATGCATTAAGCCTGTAAAGCCAAATATTCTCTTAAGCAAAAACATCATGCATAAATCAATGTGGAAGATAGAAACTCAGAGCAGATATTAAGCATTGATAATACTGGGTGCACAAGAAGTAGCAAAGTAACAACAACAACAACAACAACAACAGAAGAAGAAAGCTTTTATTCACAAGCTTGACATTGCATACAATATAATCCCTTTTCACCATTCAGCTCCATTAGGGTCACATTTTCCGGCGATATATTAGCAACATTGTACTTTTTATTCTGACACCTTAAACCATGTTTATTTTGGTCCTACTTCTAGTCCTAGCTGCTCTATCTACGACAGTAACCTAGTTGTCCACTTGAGAGGTATAAATATCTACCCAATTATTTATGGGCTTTAAGCTCATGGAGGCAAGTAGCAAAAGACAAAAAATCAAATGCTGAGTATAGAAGAGGGGGAAGCTGGTAAACTTCCTGATCCTATGTATTGAATTCACTCTAATGCATACCATAATAAACCAAAGAGAAACAAAAACCGTTCACAGCAGTGATGCAGAAGGGGATGATTCTTAGTCATAAAAAGTAGACTAAAAAGGGTCCTGTACCTTCATAATCTTCTTCAGTTGAACTAAGTACTCCAGCCATTCTCTAGTTCTTCACTGACTTCTACAGCTATCTGCTGTAGAATTAGATCCCTTGATCTGATTATCTTGAATACTAATTCTTCTCATAATCCCAAAATCTAAGTCCAGGTAAAGACATGAGAATACAAACTGATCTGTTGTATTCTACTGTTTTGTAAAAGAAATCATAATTGACTGGCTATTTTTTTTTTTTGTTCAAGTTAATGGTGAATGGTGATGCGCTTGGCACATACAAGAGTCCAACTTCATAAATAGCAAGCCTGAGCCCCCTGAATCAAATGCCCTTCAACACGTTCATCAGAAACCACATCAATTTTGTACAAACAAAAAAGGGATGTGACATGCATACATCTTCACATCTCCAATTCAAGTAAAACACAATAGAAAGCTACCTGCCACAGGCTGTCAATAAATTCAAACACTTAAAACCTCCACAAATTCCACATATCTTACAAAATAACATAACTTCTGGAAGCATTTTACATAAACCAAAGGCACACACTTACACAATCACTCACGAGTTCATTGTACTTCCTACATCCAAGGTTTTAAATGTCGGATGTCGGGTTCATGTCGGACGGCTGAAATCCATGTCGGATAGCGGAAATCGGGGATATATCGGGGGACATGGACTAAATATCGGATTGTCATATAGGGTGGTGCGCCTATGTATAATATCATATCCTAAATGCAATCTAAGCATTCCTAAATTCAATTTAAGCATACTTTATAAATTCTATAGTCAAAACATATAAAAAAGTAAATAATATATGATGTTTAGGATCACTAACCGATTGTAGAAATTTGATTCTCGATTGCATCTTGAAATCATTCACCAGAGGGAGAGAGAGAGATAGATTGAGAGAGAGAGACAAAGAGATTGAGAGAGATAGACTCAGAGAGAGAAAGAGAGACTGAGAGAGAGAAAGAGAGACTGAGAGAGAGACAAAGAGATTGAGAGAGAGATAGACTCAGAGAGAGAAAGAGAGAATCAGAGACTCAGAGAGAGAGAGAATGAGAGAGAAAGAGATAGAAAAAGACTCACCAGTCACCAGAGGGAAACTTAAAGTCGTCGTTAGGTTCCGACATCGAAGGGAAGAGAGAGAGGAAAAGGCGGCGATGGTCTCAAGTCACCGCAGGGAAGAGAGAGAGAAAGAGAGACTGAGAGAGAGACAAAGAGATTGAGAGAGAGATAGATTGAGAGAGAGATAGATTGAGAGAGAGAGACGAACATCTGCCATTTTGTCCTAGTTTTTTTGTTGCTATCGGGTTCATATCTCTCAGAATAGGTCAAAAGTGAAACGAGTTTGGGTTTTCAGCACTAAACCCAAACCCGTTAGAAAAATAGCAGAAAAGGCCATATCTACGATTTTTCAAAGCCCAAGTCGTGTCGCTTGAGCTCTCAAACCGACATGTCGGCCGACATGTCGGCCGACATGTCGGATATGTCGGCCGACATTTAAAACACTGCCTACATCTCCTGGTTAATAGCTTTTCTAACTATCAACTTGGCTGCCTTCACTTTCTCAGGGTCAGGAGGATTGTATGCCCATTGTACTTCCGTATAGCCAACTGTACTCAGAGGCTTACATTGATCCAAGGCAAGGTTATGGAAAGCACTAGGAGGATTTCTTTTTTGTTTAAGTGGTCGGAGGAGGTTTTGCTGAAGGTCAGAGGAGTTGACGGAGATGTTCGTAGTCGGCAGAGGCCAGAGGAGTTCCGAGGAGGTTGAGGATGGGAGGCAACAACAGAGGAAATTACGACCAAGACCTAGTGGTGCAATCCGTGTAAGTGGTCTACGCTCCCCTAGGCGCTCTCAAGACCTAGGCGAGTGGAGCCTAGGCGGCCTTGGTACTGCTAGGCGGGCTAGGCAGGAGCTTTTTAAAACATTGATCCAAGGGTAAAGTGCCATTCATTTATGGCCATGTGTTTATAACCATGTTATCTAGGAAACCCATCAAGGTAAACGACTCTCATCCATTAACTAATTGTAAGCATTTACTCTCTAACCAAAATGAGCATAGAATGTTGAATTTTATAAATATTCCTTGAGCACAAGAAAAAAAGAGTATGCAGCCCCTAGGAAAAACGAAGCAACTCAGTTAATCATTTACTACAGCAAATATGAGATGTAAGAAGAGAGCAATAGGTGCTCTTCAATGTGCATTTTGTTGGGAAGAACATTATCTGTGTCTAACTAATAAGAGTTCAACCAGCTCATTAGCAAAATAGGTACAAGTACTTACTTCTTCGCTTCCCCCTTTGGTATTTCCTAAGATTGCAGTATGTTTGCACCCATTCTTAACTACCCTTAGGACGCCAAATTAAGATCATACCACATTTTATTGGAGCACTGCAAACATCCAATTTTCTTGCTTTATAAAGGATGTATCAATTTTACTCAGAGGCAAGAACAAGTTTATAGACAACAAAATTTTAAATAATCTAGGTTCAGAGGGACCACAACTCAATTATAAGATTATTACCACAAATTTCATATATACACCCATCTTTCTCTAAGTTTCATAGATACTAATGCAGTGCTGCAAACACTATATCCTTGATTTGTTGCATAAGGAAGCAATACATACCTTGGACTTACTAAATTCCTTCCAAGCCGTGAGACTGCGGTTGTGCTGTGATTGTGTTCTTCCACAGCTTGATTTACTGAAATGGCAGTGTAAGGTGCAGATTCAGGAGGGCTGTTTTGAGAAGAACTTTGACGTAAACGTGGAGAGTCCTGATCCAATCCTTGATTATTGCGATGGATATAACGCCAATAGAGATGTGGAAGGGTAGCAAAACAGCCTGCCGTATATCCTACTATCCATGCAAATAATGGAGCTTGTGGATTTTCATGTCCTGACAATGAGAGGACGACAATAGCTGCTATAATTTGACTGACATTAACGGCAAGCTCAATTGAAATCCATAAACCCGAATTCAAAGGGCTTCTATGACGACGACCATAATTATCCCCTCTCCTTGAGAGGGATGCATTTCTAGAATTAGCTGTTGGCGATGGTGAAGATGACTGCATGACAGGAATTTGTGGGACAGTTGAAAGTCTATTCTCATCGTGTAGTTCATCTGAACCATTGTGATCAACTCCATGAGACACTGGCACAGAAGCAATACCTCCCCTTCCTATGTCAATGACATGTTCCTCAGCATTGCCAGTTCCATTCCCTGATCGCTCCATCAACAAAGGGTGACTATCGTTTTGAACTTCACTTTGTCTTTCCAGTGAGGGAACAACAGCCATCAAAGTCTCTCAACAGAGCTGAAAGCATAGAGAAGAAAATGAAGTTTCCACTTCCCTAATCTTCTCTACCCTTCACTCAGAAGGCTTAAATAGTAGTTTTATATGACAATTTGCAAATCGCACACCACTAACACATTGACAGTGAATAAAGTGATCGATAAGCTTAAGATCCCTTTTTTCCTTTCCTTCTATAACTTGAGATAAACCATCATAAATTCAACCTACAAAAGAAAAATATCCACTTCATTTCACTGGTGGAGGAACGACATAATCATGACAGTGCATCGAGATTAAACAGCATAATAAAATGGTACTCTATAAATTCCTTGCAAATTATTTTAAAAAATAAAACAGTATGAGCCGAAGTGAGAAATCCCTTAAGGAATCAAGGACATTCACATATATCTACTGGGCATCGGATGCAATTTAATCAAATGATGACGTACAGACCACTTCCCAATGATCAAAACGCAATGAATTTACATTTTTAAAGAACATTGTCAGTAAATCTTCCAGACCAATAAATTTAGGGTATCCTTGTTCGAAGATTTTAGTCTAGATACCAAATAGTTCACTTCAGTAACATCGAAAATTGGGGGAAAACACTCACCAAATTCAATGTTAAAGCTCCACATTGAAGAGATTTCCTATTATAAGTGAATCCCTGCAAAATAAAGGGAAACTAATTCATTAATCAAATAGAATAATTATAAATCTTACCAAATAAAAAAGTAACAGTCAATTCATCAAAGATACATCAAAAACCCTAAAAATCGCCAGACAAACAAATTCATTTATAATTTCAGCTCATCATCGCCAATTTTAAAACCCTAAAATCCACGATAATGCTAACCGAAATATCCTTCTCATACAACACGATCAAGAGGTTAAGCCAAAAAAAAAAAAAGAGAAAAAGAAAAAGAAAAAGAAAAAAAATCTTAGATCGGAACAACAATTTGGGGGTTTCAGTAGAAGAAGAAGAAGAAACGCGTACCAAAATCGTGAGTGAAATCTTCAGGTCTTCTCCATTAATTTTCCACCCTTTTCCCCTTTTTCCCCTTTTTATTCCCAAATTTTCTATTTTTTGTTATTTTTAATGGATAGTGCTTTTTGATTTCTCCGCTGCTTGGAGAGTAAATTTGGAATATTAGGTGAGAGATACAAAGCGAGCTGGACGTGAACGAAATCATTTCCCACCCAAATTTACGCTTGTCTGAGTGTGGGTCCCAATTTATTTGGGTGAATTTTATGTTAGTTTTGACCTTTTTTTTTTAAAACTTTGGTAACCATCGTTTATTGTTTACCCATTATTTTCCGGCTTAGTTGCACTTTACCCTATAGTTTTCTCTACTATGCTCACTTGTTTTTGGAAGCACTTATATACTCTAAAGTTTGTAAAACTTGCACTTAAATATTCTAAAATTAACACTTAAGTACCTTAAAACTTTAGAGTATATAAGTGCTACCAAAACAAGTGAAGGGATATAAGTACAAGTTTTAAAATTTTTAAGGATAAATAAGTGCGCAAAAACAAGTGAGTGTATGAAAGTGCAAAGTAGGGCAACTATAGGATACTGAAGTGCAATTAAGCCTATTTATAAACATAAAAAAAATCAATCTTGCCATTTCATCTTTACTTTTATAGTTTTAACAATATTTTTGTTTTTACAAACAAACGCTACACTTCACTTTCATGTTGACACTATTGTGAAATTCACCCAAAGACAAAGTAACTTTCCTACTTTCAATTTAGTTTCGATTTGCCAAACGCCCTCAATATAATTCTCCCGTATTTTTTGGAGCTTATGCAAATAAGCTCATGAGGGAATTTGATTTTTTGGCACTTAAAGTTGCCAGTATTTAGGTTTTCCATCTGAAAGAATCACATAGGTTCTTAGGATATTTTGAAATTAGTCCCTCAATCATTGAAACTTCTATTAGGTCTCTTTATTCTTAAGTTATTTTGAAACTAGTCCATCTAAAAGTGGAATAGGCAATTCCAAGGATTAGTTTGAGACAAATTATGAGAATTGGAGGACTTGATAGCCCACCACGATAGATTTTACTTGGCAGTCCCTCCAATTGCTATTTCTGATCTTAATTTGAGGGACTAAGCTCAAAGTAACAAAAAAAATTAGGGGGCCTAATTGTAACTTTAATGACTTGAGGGAGTAATTGCATAATAACTTAACACTAGCAAATATAAAGATTTAAGAGACTAAAATATTTAGAAAATCTAAACTTCTTGGGTCCAATTTCTATAAGAATTGTCCACATGGTAACAACAAATAGAGGCAAATAAAGAAATTGAATTAGGAGTAGGAACTTCTTCTGTGGGTTGTGGCTATAAATTAGGGTTTAATACAACTTTAGTCTTTGTTTAGTTCATCGTCTTCAATCCTTCCAACAATGGTGAAAGTGACGATGCTAGCGCCACTGGGTTTCGTCTTCTCCAACGAGGAGCCATTCGATCCCAATAATGAAATCTCTCATGAAAAATTCTACAATGACGAACTCCATGAGATGACTCTAGAGGAGTGCAGCCACTACATGAAAAAGTCAATGTGATCTATGAGATGACTCCAAAGGAGTGCAGGTGCTATGCGAAGAAGTTAATAAGAGTTAGGTACACACTCAATTAATTAAGTCTTGTGTATAAAAATCAAGAATCTAATTGTTCCTTTTGTTTGTGTTACTACTGAAATTTTAGGGATTTGATGTTGAGGAGATCCCCAATGCTTTCGCCAATCTAATCTAATAAAAATTCAGCTCTGAAATCAATTATTGGTGCACACCACCCGCAACCCGATAGCGATCATTCCACACCAATCTGCGATCTATGAGGAAGTGTAACCTGCAAAAATTTCACCAAACACCCTGAATAGATCTCCTTCTTCTTTGTAGACCAATTGATACCGGGCGATATGAAAACACTGAGAAAACTAGTTTGAACTAAAAAGAATAGCAATATACCGCAGAAAATTGATCAAGAATTAAAGACATGGGATTTACATGCTTCAGGAATCACCTACGCCCATGGGGAGAGAATAGAGTCTTTTTTTATTCTAGAGATTATAAAATAATCTATTCTTGCATTATTAATGAAGAACCTGCAAGAACCCTCTCAATTTCTCTAAAAGATCTCTCACAAACCCTATATTTCTCCCTTTACTTTTCTCTACTTCTCTCTTATAATATGTAGCTCTCTTTGGCTTTCCCCTTAACCCTAGACCTCAAGCACAAGTCTATTTATAGAGTAGAATCCTAATTATAAAAGAATTCTCAAAGAAAACAGTCCAAAACTGACTCAAAACTGGATTTGACCTAGTTTAGCCTGCAGATAGGCCGCGGTGACCGTTACGTTGGCGGTCACCGTTTTGTCTTGTAGAGGGGTCACCGCTCTGCTTCTTGACCGCCCACGGTGGCCGCTGGCAATCCACTACTGTTTCACTATTTTCGTCGCTTGTTTGGGCCTCCTTTTTTCTATCTTAATTTGTCGGTATCTTCTAGGGTTGAAATACAAGACTATTCATAATAATCTCCCCCTTAGGCTTGTATGAATCCACCTTCGCAAACGTCAATCCCTCCTTATAACCTTTTGCTGCAAACTTGTAAAACTATAGAGAATAAACATCTTTGAGAAATCACCTTAAGTTCCCTCTCCTAAAGGGCATCGGAGTGATCACTGCTTGCGCATTGATGTCAAGCATTCTGATAACTTGACACAAGCTCTATTGTTGCACACTCTAAGACCAGCTATCGACTTGTTACAAACTTCTTCTTGACTCATCCAACTAGAATCGAGCTCCCATCAGCTCTCCCTTGGAACTCAAGTTCTGAGCACACCTCTCTTCCTCGTGGTCGTACACCCTCTCAAAGACGAAGCTCCATCTTGACAACTAGTTCCTTCAGACACCCGATACAAGCCATCTCCACACTTTTTTCCTACTAGAATAGGTTTCCTACAGCAGTATATTGTGATAACTCCTCCATGCACTTGGTTTGGTAGACCATAGAGTCAAACACCCCATTAGATATCAGATTCTTCATCGCCTTCAAAATTAATTGAGCATTTTCTAAGGAGACCACGCTGCCCTTCTTCCCACCACCATAACTGTCCTTACAAATGCGACATCGCACCTCATATCATTCATCGTGTAGATAGTCGTCTCGACTCCTTGCACCAGGAAGTCAAATAGGCTTGTTTGGGAATATATATGAACCAATGTTCCAGAATCCATGATCCTCACATTTTTTTATATTTTTATACAATCATTATCTATTTTATTTGAATAAATATATTAACTAATAATGAGTTTTTATCTTAATTTGTAGATAATGGAGAATTAATGAATAAGAGCCTAAAAGAACTAAATTTCCTCAAATTTTAACCTTTTATTGAAGCCCAAAATCGAGCCAAGAAGCCCAAAAGCCCATGAAGACGGAGTCAACAAAGTCAACAAATTTTATTATAATTATATTATTATTATATCATGAAAATGACTAAGTGCTAATCCTCCCTCAGGAGTCAACATGTGTCCCAAATTAACTGTGCATCATCTCGACCTGACCCTATGAAGGATGAGTCCCGTAAACATCATCACTCGACCCATACCAAGAAGGGCCGAGTGGAAAGGCGTCCTCACTCAGACCTCATAGTTGAGGATGGCTCTATGCATCCCCATTTCCCGAAACCGGGTCAAGAACCTTCCAGTCTAAGGTGGCTGAATAAAAAGGCATCTTTTTATAGGCTCACTCGCAAAGTCCAGTTGAAAGGCGGTTACTCTTAAACCTCACGCCGATAGCTGATCACCATCACATTAAATGCATGGCCGGATTCATCATTGCTCCAAACCCAAAAATCTTAATGACTTATCGAACCTCGTCAGCACCTGACTTCCCCTGTCACCCTCGTATTAATAACGAAGGTGACTCATACCATCTGCGACCGATACCTGTAAAGTGTTAGCTGAGTAAGCTGACTGCTTGGACTCGACTGAAGTTACAAAATTGTGCTCCTGAATCTACTATAAGTAGGTGCCCTGCCTACTGCATGGAGGTACGTGACTTCAACTGAAAAAACACACTACAACTATACTCTCTCTCCTCCACTTAAGATCCATACGAACTTGATCGTCGGAGGAACCCCAGAGAACTCAACTCCAACCCTCTTACGTGTTGTTTGTGTGCAGGACCGGATCCTCTCCACAAGAATCAATCATCAAAAGAAGATTGAGGAACCCTAAAATCCTACATAATCCATACTAAACCCCCCCTATTTGATATCTGACATCAACAGTTACAAACTAATCAATGAACTCATCAACGAGCTCATCGATGAGCCCATCGATTAGACTATAATAGAATTCAATCAATGGTTGATTTTAATTTTTTTAGAGCCCAAGTATGATCCAAGGGCTCTTGTTAATTATAGTAGGCTATAAATAAGGGTAGCGAGCGAGGGGTTTGGAGTGTGAAAAATTTTATAAACTCCATTTGGAGAGGAGGGTTACTTTTAATTGAGAGGACCTTCTAAAAATTATAAACTTTTTGTTTGCAATAAATAAATTTTTTTCCTCCTTTTATATTTTCTTTTCTTCTTCTTTGATGATGAAGATGAAGATCTACCTTCAAGGGGCAAACCCATTGCAATGTAAGTTTTTACTTTTCTCTTTTATTTTTTTGTTTTGGAATTACATATTTTAGGATTTTATTTTATTATTTTTATTTCATGTTTAGTAGATTAGATTTATTTCATGCTTGTAGTATAATTTTTCTTCATGTTTTATAGAGTGGATTTATTTTCTTGCTCTTTATTGCTTTAATTTTTATTTCTTTCTTTTATAAACTTGTAGTTTAGATTTACTTCTTATTCTTTTATGCTTATTATTGTAGATTTTATTTTTTATTTTTTTGCAAAATTAGTAACTAATTCTTGTAGGAAATCTAGAATTGTATAAAACAAGTTTATCTTCTTATGTGATTTATGGATTGCTCTCTTTATGCTTAAATTGATCATGTTTAGGATAAATAACTAGAGAACTAATTGGTAGAAAAAGAGTTTGATAATTTATGCTTATCTTGAGTGATTTAATGGATTATGCTTATTTATTTTAGGATTATTATCTAGTTGCTTGTTCATTTCACGAATGAGAATTTTTACTTGGATGATAATTTGATAGATTATGCTTTCTTTAAATGGTTTGATAATCTATGCTTAGGAAACCTAAAGTAAAATATGATAAAAAAGAGAGTAGTTCATAAATCTTAATTAAAATTAACTAGTGGATTCAATTCTAGATTCCTAACTTCTCTACTGTTCTTCCACCAATTTCTCTTGATTTAATTTTTTCTTCCTCTCTTGATTTCCCTCTTCTTGATTTTATTTTGTTGATTTTCACTTCTTCCTACTTCTTTCTCTTTTCATATTTTCAATTCTTGTTATTTCTTTTTATTTTTCTCTTTGTTTTCTTTTCCTTTTAGTTGTTTCCTCCTTCTTTCTCTCTTCCCTCTTGTTTTAGTTTTTTTTTAATTTTTGTGACAAATTCATCTCTACACCTGTACACTTTCACTCTCACTCCTTCCTATCCATACTTTTCTAGGACTAAATTTAGAATTTCCAAACACACACCTTGTTTATGGGTTCGATATTTTAAATACTATACTTGATAGTTGTAGTCTTGCAACTTGCGTATTTTTATGCTAATCATATTTCGGCGCCGTTGCCGGGGAAGGTGCTTGTAATTAAGAATTTTCTATTTTGGTTCTTTGATTTATGTGTTTCCTTGTGTAGGAATAAACTAGAAGAAGAGGATTGAAGATTAAAGATTGAATAAGAAGGTTTGCTTAAAAAGGTGACTCATATTTCTTGTATTTTTAATTCCACTCTCTTGTTAGGCTTTTCACATTTGAGACAATTAGGAACTAAAAAAAAAAAATTCTCTTGTTGACCCTAATAAAATCCACTCTCCACTTGAACAGCTACTAACAAGATAATAAATTCAAATAATAGCTCTCTTTCTCACATTTGTTTGATTGTTGACCCTAATTAAACTTTTTTACATCCCTTTGTAATTGCTTTTAATTTTTAGGGTTTGCATTGCATATAGTTAGCAGAAATTCACCAAAGTGATTTGAGAATTTTGATTTGATCATTCACTTGAAAATACTTTTAAGGGCAAAACCCTCTAATCAAGATAAAGTGAGGGATTTCATCACCCTCTTCTTAGCCCACAAATCACTACTTCCTCACTATATAAACCCAAGCATTCTAAAACTCATTAGACGTTGGTCCATAAGGACCCAAGGTCATTAATGAATAAGAAATTTTTAAGTGAACCGGTTTAAATTTATTTGAATCTGTTAGTGCCTAACACAATATTTAGGGGTTGCATAAAGTGCTCTGTAAGGAAAGGGGTACTTAATTGGTCATTGACCTACCCCTAGTACTATCTTAACCCGGTTAATTGACCAAGTAAACTTCAATCATTTCACTCAAGCAGTTTTTAGTTAGGAGCTGATGTAGTTGAGTTTAGACTTAATCCTAGAATTAAGGGTGATTGTTTCAAGTGGTTGCTCTTAATTGTTTAGTTAGGTTTTTTTTCGTTCTTCTTCTTTTCTCTCACTAATCTTTTAGGTCTTTTAGTTTTCTTTTAAAAAATATAAAAATATATAAAAAGTTAATTAACTTTTGTTTGTCTTAGATCTTGTCCCAATTTTCTTTTTAGTTATTAAAAATTCCAAAAGAATTTATTTTCTTTGTATGTAAGTTGGGATTAGGGATAATACCAATCACTTAATTTGTGTTGAACTAATTTTTAAAACTAAAGAAATAGCAAATCATAATCCACCTGTTCTTCAAGATATGTGTTATCCCCACTAGGTATGCAATCTCGTCTTGCATTAGGCTTCCTGATGTTAATGGAGCTAATTTTGAGCTTAGACCTCACTACATAAATATGCTTCCAAAGTTATTAGGAAATGAATTCGAAGATGTATATATTTTTATATCCAAGTTTGAGAAAGTTTGTCTCATGATTAAGATTAGAGAGTTATTCAAGATGCGATTAAGCTTAGATTTATCCTTTTGTTCTTAAAGACAAAGTCAAAAATGATAGATAGCTTATCCACAAATTTTATCTCAACATGGGATGAATTTATTACCACTTTCTTGAAAAATTCTTCCCAATTCATAAAATGGTAAAACTTAGAAATTATATTTAGAATTTCAAGATAGTCCCAGGGGAGCCAGTCTAAAAGTATTTTGATAGGTTTAAGTATCTTTTTATCCAATATCCTCATAATGGTCTAGAAAAATGGCGATTATGTCAAATTATCTATGAAGGATTGGATTATTCTTCAAAGACTTTTTTAGAATCTATGTGTCAATAAAATTTTATGAAGAAAAAAGTAGATGATGCTTGGAAATTTTTAGAGAGTTTGTCTAAAAAACCACAGTGGGAACACTGTGATGAAAGAGTTTAATCAGTTCCCTAAATCAAAACCAGTGATCTTTTTCTAGAGTCAAATATAGCCTCTGAAGTAAAGATGACTGCAACCCTACATCGGTTAGAAGCCCTAAAAATTAAGGAATGAGCTCCAGCTCAAATCAATCAAGTTTCTTCCCCAGGATGTCATAACTGTCTATCTCAAGCCTACGTTTAAGAGGAATGTCATCTCTTAGGAAATACTCAACCGCTAGATCAGATGAACGCTGCAGTCTAGCATCCTGAGAATGATCCATTTTCTCCAACTTATAATTTGGGTTGGATAAATCATCTGAATTTTGCATAGAATCAGAAAAATTTCTCCGAAAATTAAAATTTCACTCTCACTTTAACACTACAATTTCCTAGAGAAAACATTGTTCGTTTCAACACACCAAATAATTTTCCACAACCCAATCCTACATACTATAATCAGCCTTTTGAAAATCAACTTGTAAATCTCATTCTACCCAGTTCTGATCATGAGAGATATTTTAGTGCCTTAGAGAAAGGTTTAGAGGCCATGATTAAAGCTTCAACACAGACTACCAACATGTTGACTCACCGTCGTCCAGCACTCTGAATTCCTTCATGCAGACAACCGGTCAAATGCTCAATTTCAACACTCAAGTCATAGCTGGGTTAAAAATCCAACTTGGTCAATTAACTAGTGCTGTGAGTGAAAGAGAAAAGGAAAAATTTCTGAGTCAACCTGCTATAAATCCTAGAGACACTGGATTGGGTCCAACCTACCTAGCTCAAGTAAATGTAATCCATACACTACGGTCAGGGAAACAGGTCGATAATCAAGTTAGAATGCCTCCGGGTCAAACTCCATCTTCTTCTTCTCCTATTCAAAATGCTAAACTTGAACAAACTCTCTCCTTCTAATAACTTTGTTCAACAATCAACCCCTTTCGATGACCAAGAAATCGAAATCGAACCTAAGCCCAATCTTGGTAGGTTTAAGCCCGTTGGTCCCTTTCTAGATAAACTCAGGCCTAAGAAAAACTCTCCCCAGATAGAAAAAATTCTAGAAACTTTCAAGCATGTTAAGGTAAACATTCCTCTCCTAGATGCCATCCAACAAATTTCGTCATATGCAAATTTTTTGTAGAATTTGTGCACTAAGAAGAGAACTACTAATATTCCCAAGAAAGTCTTTCTAGCTACCAATATCAGTGAGATGCTCTCAAAACCCACACCTTAGAAACATAAGGACCCCGGTTATCCTACTATTTTATGTGTCATAAGAAATACCTTCATTGACAAGGCACTTCTAGACTTTGGAGCTAGTGTGAATCTTCTTCCCTATTCAGTCTACTAATAGTTAGGGGTAGGTGAATTGAAACTAACTAGATGTACCCTCGTGTAAGCTGATAGATCCGTGAAAATATTCAAGGGAGATATAGAGGATGTTCTGATCAAGTTGGGGAGCTCTTTTTTCCTATTGATTTTATTGTCTTGGAAACACAGCCCGTTTCTAATCTCAAAGGTCAGATACCTATCATTTTAGGAAGACCGTTCTTAGCAACGTCTAATGCTTTGATCAATTATAGAACTGTATAAATGAAGCTATCCTTTGAAAATATGACTATTGATCTTAATATTTTTAATATAGGGAACCAGCCAACTGATCCATCAGATCAATCCCTAGAAGTGAACTACATCTTGAAAATATCAAGTGAATAGTTAAAAGGGGAATTGTGAGTCAGATTTTACTGACTTGAATTTTGAGGAGATCATTAATGAAGAAATCATGCTTTTTTATGAAGAAATTAAATTTTTAGAAAAGATGGACCAATCAGTTCATCAAGTCTCAATCATGAACCCTAGTCTAAAAGAGATTTTTAGTATTGAGGTTGAGTTCTTTGAGGAATTAGAACAATATTATGATCTTTGGTCCAATTCTGAACCTAACATTGCATCAATGGAAATGCTCGTCAATGACATACACATTGATTTTGGTTTGACCGATTACTCCTTACCAACCTACCATAAAATACTGTAAAAATTACAGAAAACACGAAAAGTATAGAATTCAAATATATAATAAAGTACATCATTTTACACTTCTTTAAAATCGAGGTAGAGTTTTCAAAGATAAGGTAAGATTTAATGTAGGACTTAGCTTTTCATTTTAAAACTTTTATTCTACATTTTACTCTTTGTCTCATAATAATAAGAACAATGATCTATTCTTTTCTCATTTGAGAGTTTCTTATTCTTTTGAGAAAAAAAGAAAAAATGAGAAAAAGAAAAAATAAAAAAGAAAAAAGAAAAATTAACTACATTCTCCTCATAGCGAAGGTAATTATAGATTTTATCATTTTATCAAGTTCTAGGTCGATAGAACAAATGTAAGTACTTCATTTCCTATCTGGTTTACTTTATGCATCATATAGTTTGCATTGAGGATAATATAAAATTTTGGTGTGGGGGTGGGAACTAGTCATTTTCTCTCTTTTTATCCTATCTTTTACTCTTTCTTTCTTTTTATACTTTCTTTTACCTTTTTTTCCCTAAAAATGTCACTTATAACTTGATAAATTATATATATATATATATATATATATATATATATAAAAAGAAGAGTGCAAAAAAATGGGCACCAATAAATTTTTTGAATTAGAGGTGATTCTATCCTACTAAGCCTAAGTTGACCGAGATTAAGCCTGACAAGTATTTCTATATTTAATGACCTAAGCCCAATTGTGTTGGGATCCATTAGCCAAAACTTCGTTACATGGTCACTTAGAAAGCCCGATAAAGTAGAACAAAATCACCAAGAAATAAGGAGATATATGTATATATAAAAAGAAAAAGAGATTTTTCATATATATTGTTATATTTATATATATGTTCTTGAAAAATAAATTGATCAAAAGGATTGAAAATTGTTTGAGACAAAGAGTCAACATATTTCTTTCAGAATTTTGAATAAAATTTTAAGTTAGACTTGGTTTTCTATAACTATAATGAAAAGATTTTCTAAGAAATTTACTTTAGAGTTATGCATAAGAATATTTCTTAAGTATAAACTAACACTAATTAGATTGTTTAAAGTTATCAAGTGAATTTATAGATATTAACTTCTTTAAATTTGGCAAGTTGATCGAATTTTATGCGTATATTCACAACAAACTCTCACGAGACTACAGCTCGTCCTCTAGTATAACCTAGGGGTTATACGTTTAATACAAACGCGATTCCTGCGAAAGTGAGTTAGAATTTTCTTTCTTTTCTTTTTATTTTCTTTCTTTGCTAGAGGACTAGCAAAAGTTTAGGTGTGGGATATTTGATCATCAAATTTTATTACACTTTTGTACCCTCATTATCTATTTTATTTGAATAAATCTATCGATTAATAATGAGTTTTTATATTAATTTGAAGATAATGGAGAATTAATGAATAAGAGCCCAAAAGAATCAAATTTTCTTAAATTTTAACCTTTTATTGAAGCCCAAGATCGAGCCAAGAAGCCCAAAAACCCATGAAGATGGAGTCAACAAAGTCAATAAAGTTTGTTACAATTCTGTTACAAACTAATTAATGAACTAATCGATGAGCTCATCAATGAGCCTATCGATGAGCTCATCGATTAGCCCTTTGATTAGATTATAACAGAATTCAATCAATGGTTGATTTTAATTTCCTTAGAGCCCAAGAATGATCCAAGGGCTCTTGTTGATTGTAGTAGACTACAAATAGGGGTAGAGAGTGAGGAGTTTGGAGTGCGAAAAATTTCATAAACTCCATTTAGAGATGAGGGTTACTCTTAATTGAGAAGATATTCTAAAAATTATAAACTTTTAATTTGTAATAAATAATATTTTTTTCTCCTTTTAAAATTTGTTTTTCTTCTTCTTTAATGATGAAGATCAAGAGCTCAACCCCTTGCAATGCAAGTTTTTATTTTTCTCTTTTATTTTCTTGTTTTAGAATTACGTATTTTAGAATTTTATTTTCTTATTTTTATATTATGTTTGGTAGGTTAGATTTATTTCATGCTTGTAGTATAATTTTTCTTCATACTTTCTGAGTAGATTTTATTTTCTTGCTCTTTATTGCTTTAATTTTCTATTTCTTTCTTTTATAAACTTGTAGTTTAGATTTACTTCTTGTTCTTTTATACTTATTAGTGTAGATTTTATTTTCTTATTTTTTATTTTTTAAAATGAGTAACCAATTATTATAGAAAATCTAGAATTGTATGAAACTAGTTTAATTTCTTTTATGGTTTATGGATTGTTCTATTTATCCTTAAATAGACCATGTTTTGGATAAGCAGATAGAGAACTAATTGGTAGAAAAAAGTTTGATAATCTATGCTTATCTTGAGTGGTTTGATAGGTTAAGGCTATTCAGTTCTAGTATTATTATCTAGTTGTTTGTTCTTTTCATGAATAGTAAATTTTGCTTGGATGATAATTTGCTAGATTATACTTTCTTTAGGTGGTTTGATAATATATGCTTAGTAAATCTAAAGTAAAATATGATAAAAGAGAGTAGTTCATAAATCCTAATTGAAATTAACTCTTGGATTCAATTCTAAATTCTAACTTCTCTACTTGTTCTTTCACTAATCTCTCTTGATTTGATTTTCTCTTCCTCTCTTGATTTCACTCTTCTTGATTTTATTTTGTTGATTTTCTCTTCTTCTTACTTCTTCCTCTTTTCTTGTTTCCACTTCTTGTTATTTCTTTTTATTTTTCTCTTTGTTTTCTTTTCTTTTTAGTTGTTTCCTCCTTATTTCTCTCTTCCCTCTTATTTTAGTTTTTTAATTTTTGTGAAAAATTCATCGCTATATCTTTACACTTTCACTCTCACTCCTTCTTGTCCACACTTTTGTAGGACCAAATTTAGAATTTCCAAACACATACCTTCCTTGTGGGTTCGATATCTTAAATACCATACTTGATAGTTGTAGTCTTGCAACTTGTTTGTTTTTATGCTGATCAATCCAATATCCAACCACTATAAGAAGTGTTATTCCCAGAAACCATCTATACCTCAACACATTGACTTTCATCCTCTAAAATCGCGAACACATCATCTAGTTGATTTCCCCTAATATCTATTGCATGCGAAGTTTGGGCCATCCGATCCCCCATCTTTTGCCTTCAACTACTCTTGTCATTTGAAATAGACTTTCCTTATGTGACCATTTCCTTGGTAAAAGAAGCATCGCTTAGTCTGCAAACTTGTCCCTTTTGAAGATCTATTCCCTCGGCAAAAGAAGCACCGCTTAGCTCACAAAACTTGTCCCGTTTGAAGATCTATTCCCTCACACATATGCTACTAACCCGACACTAGAACCCAACTCATCACCAACACTCTGTCGCCACTTAAAGTCGTCCCTGAGGAGCTGCTTTGACCTCATCCATGGTGATTGTTGCCTTGCCTATGGTTAGCAATGCCTTTAGTTATTGGTAACTTTCAAAAAGAGAACTTAGCAAAACTACCAATTTATCAAATCATCTTCAATCTTTAAACCTGTCACTGCTAACTCGGTCACTGTCCTGTTAAAGTTGCTCAGATTCTCTAACATTATCGTACCTTCCTTTATCCATTGTTCATACAATTACTACTTCCAGTATAAGTTGGTGGATGCATTCTTGACCATATACAACTCCTCAAGTTTCTTCCATATACTAAATGCGGTCTTCTCCTTGATTACGTGGTACCCCACTTCATAAAAGAGAGCAAGTAGAATCATACTTCATGCCTTTCGATCCATCCTGTTACAATCGTCACTTGTCATCTTCTCTAGCTTCTTGTCTACCCCTAGCAAAGCTTGATCTAGGTCGTGTTGAATCAAGACCGCCTCCATCCTTTTCTGCCAGAGCCCAAAATCCCTCTTACCATTGAACTTTTTAATCCCAGTCTTTATTACCAAAGAACTTTCCAATTCTGTGCTGCAAAGATCAAACCTTTCTTCAAAGACAAATCTGATCTAATCAAAATTCAGCTATCAAACTAATTGTTGGTGCATGCTACCCATAACTTTACACTGATCTTTGTGCACCAATTAGCAATTTATGCAGAAGTGTCACCGAATATCCTGATTAAATCTCCTTCATCTTTATAGACCAATCGATCACTGAGCAATATGGAAACACTAAGAAAATTTGTTTGAACTAAAGAGAATATCAATATAGCACAGAGAATAGATCAAGGGACAAAGACATGAGATTTACGTGGTTTAGCAATCGCTGATATTATTGGTGAGAGATTGCTTCTTTTATTCTAGAGATTATATGATAATCCATTCTTGTGTTCTTGATGAAGAACACTAGATTTCTCTCTTTAGTTTTCTCTACTTCTTTCTTACAATATGTAGCTCTCCTTGGCTTGCCCCGTAACCCTAAACCTTAGGAACAACTCTATTTATAAAGTAGAATCCTAATTTTAAAAGAATTCCCAAAGAAAGTAGTCCAAAACTGACCTAAAACAACGTTTGACCCACTTCAGCCCACAGACAGGCCGCGATGACCACTAGCAATCCCCATGCTATCCTGCCGGCACCAACAGTGACTGCTAGCTACCACCACTCTGCTCCATGATTGCTTAGCGACCGTTAGTGGTCCACTGCCGTTTTGCTATTTTCTCAATTTGCCGGACCTCCTTTCTTCTATCTTCTTTTGTCGTCATCTTCTAGGACTGAAATACAAGACTATTCCTAACAAGAGAGAGGATGTGAGTGGTATATTGGAAAAGAGATCCTGATAAATTATGAACTCAGCATTGCAAAAAGAAGAAGATGGATATCTAATTCAATTTCGATTCATTCATTCATATAAGTAATTTAGCTTTGATTCAATTTTGTAAGAAGAAGGGAAATGAGCACCTCATGAGTAGTTAACATCAAACCTTATCTTCTATTGAACCACACTTAAATTTTAACCAAAATAACAACAACAACAACAACAACAACAACAAAGCCTCTATCCCAAGTGTTTGGGGTCGGCTACATGAATCCTATATTTCCATTCCGTTCTATTATGGGTCATCTCCTCTGTTAAGCTAACCATAACCATATCCTTCTTAATTACTTCCAACCAAGCTCTTCTAGGCCTACCTCTAGATGTCTTTATTCCATTAACTATAATATTATCACTTCTCCTAACCGGTGCACTAAGAGGTCTATGTTGTACATGGCCATACCACCTTAATCGATTCTCTCTCATTTTATCCTCTGTTATAGTCCTGAATATTTTTCATTATTAACTCTTAATTTGAAATCGATAACCCATGATTAAAAGAGCAAAAATCACTAGGTAAATAAAAAGCCTTCGCGGACGACACGAAAGGCGTCATTACTCGGCTCCTCAGCCAAAAGCCTTCGTGGACGACACGAAAGGCGTCATTACTCGGCTCCTTAGCCAAAAGCCTTCGTGGACGACATGGAAGGCGTCATTACTCGGCTCCTCAGCCAAAAGCCTTCGCGGATGACACGAAAGGCGTCATTATTCGGCTCCTCAGCCAAAGCCGTGGGCGACACGAAGGCGTCATTACTCGGCTCCTTAGCCAAAGCCGTGGGCGACACGAAGGCGTCATTACTCGGCTCCTTAGCCAAAGCCTTCGTGGGCGACACGAAGGCGTCATTACTCGGCTCCTTAGCCAAAGCCGTGGGCGACATGGAAGGCGTCATTACTCGGCTCCTTAGCCAAAGCCGTGGGCGACATGGAAGGCGTCATTACTCGGCTCCTTAGCCAAAGCCTTCGTGGGCGACATGGAAGGCGTCATTACTCGGCTCCTTAGCCAAAGCCTTCGTGGGCGACACGAAGGCGTCATTACTCGGCTCCTTAGCCAAAGCCTTCGTGGGCGACACGAAGGCGTCATTACTCGGCTCCTTAGCCAAAGCCGTGGGCGACATGGAAGGCGTCATTACTCGGCTCCTTAGCCAAAGCCGTGGGCGACATGGAAGGCGTCATTACTCGGCTCCTTAGCCAAAGCCTTCGTGGGCGACACGAAGGCGTCATTACTCGGCTCCTTAGCCAAAGCCGTGGGCGACATGGAAGGCGTCATTACTCGGCTCCTTAGCCAAAGCCTTCGTGGGCGACATGGAAGGCGTCATTACTCGGCTCCTCGGCCAAAAGCCTTAGCGGATGACACGAAAGCGTCATTACTCGGCTCCTTAGCCAAAGCCTTCGTGGGCGACACGAAGGCGTCATTACTCGGCTCCTTAGCCAAAGCCGTGGGCGACATGGAAGGCGTCATTACTCGGCTCCTCGGCCAAAAGCCTTAGCGGATGACACGAAAGCGTCATTACTCGGCTCCTTAGCCAAAGCCGTGGGCGACATGGAAGGCGTCATTACTCGGCTCCTTAGCCAAAGCCTTCGTGGGCGACATGGAAGGCGTCATTACTCGGCTCCTTAGCCAAAGCCTTCGTGGGCGACATGGAAGGCGTCATTACTCGGCTCCTTAGCCAAAGCCTTCGTGGGCGACACGAAGGCGTCATTACTCGGCTCCTTAGCCAAAGCCTTCGTGGGCGACACGAAGGCGTCATTACTCGGCTCCTTAGCCAAAGCCGTGGGCGACATGGAAGGCGTCATTACTCGGCTCCTCGGCCAAAAGCCTTAGCGGATGACACGAAAGCGTCATTACTCGGCTCCTTAGCCAAAGCCTTCGTGGGCGACACGAAGGCGTCATTACTCGGCTCCTTAGCCAAAGCCTTCGTGGGCGACATGGAAGGCGTCATTACTCGGCTCCTTAGCCAAAGCCGTGGGCGACATGGAAGGCGTCATTACTCGGCTCCTTAGCCAAAGCCTTCGTGGGCGACATGGAAGGCGTCATTACTCGGCTCCTTAGCCAAAGCCTTCGTGGGCGACATGGAAGGCGTCATTACTCGGCTCCTCGGCCAAAAGCCTTAGCGGATGACACGAAAGCGTCATTACTCGGCTCCTCGGCCAAAAGCCTTAGCGGATGACACGAAAGCGTCATTACTCGGCTCCTCGGCCAAAAGCCTTAGCGGATGACACGAAAGCGTCATTACTCGGCTCCTCGGCCAAAAGCCTTAGCGGATGACACGAAAGCGTCATTACTCGGCTCCTTAGCCAAAGCCTTCGTGGGCGACATGGAAGGCGTCATTACTCGGCTCCTTAGCCAAAGCCGTGGGCGACATGGAAGGCGTCATTACTCGGCTCCTCGGCCAAAAGCCTTAGCGGATGACACGAAAGCGTCATTACTCGGCTCCTTAGCCAAAGCCGTGGGCGACATGGAAGGCGTCATTACTCGGCTCCTCGGCCAAAAGCCTTAGCGGATGACACGAAAGCGTCATTACTCGGCTCCTTAGCCAAAGCCTTCGTGGGCGACACGAAGGCGTCATTACTCGGCTCCTTAGCCAAAGCCTTCGTGGGCGACATGGAAGGCGTCATTACTCGGCTCCTTAGCCAAAGCCTTCGTGGGCGACATGGAAGGCGTCATTACTCGGCTCCTCGGCCAAAAGCCTTAGCGGATGACACGAAAGCGTCATTACTCGGCTCCTTAGCCAAAGCCTTCGTGGGCGACACGAAGGCGTCATTACTCGGCTCCTTAGCCAAAGCCTTCGTGGGCGACATGGAAGGCGTCATTACTCGGCTCCTTAGCCAAAGCCTTCGTGGGCGACATGGAAGGCGTCATTACTCGGCTCCTCGGCCAAAAGCCTTAGCGGATGACACGAAAGCGTCATTACTCGGCTCCTTAGCCAAAGCCTTCGTGGGCGACATGGAAGGCGTCATTACTCGGCTCCTCGACCAAAAGCCTTAGCGGATGACACGAAGGCGTCATTACTCGGCTCCTCGACCAAAAGCCTTAGCGGATGACACGAAGGCGTCATTACTCGGCTCCTTAGCCAAAGCCTTCGTGGGCGACATGGAAGGCGTCATTACTCGGCTCCTTAGCCAAAGCCTTCGTGGGCGACACGAAGGCGTCATTACTCGGCTCCTTAGCCAAAGCCTTCGTGGGCGACATGGAAGGCGTCATTACTCGGCTCCTTAGCCAAAGCCTTCGTGGGCGACATGGAAGGCGTCATTACTCGGCTCCTTAGCCAAAGCCTTCGTGGGCGACATGGAAGGCGTCATTACTCGGCTCCTTAGCCAAAGCCTTCGTGGGCGACACGAAGGCGTAAATGCGGTCGGTGTCTTAATATCTCCGTCCCTCAAAGTATTTAAGACACCTTAAACTTAACAGTGTGGTGCACGTCGCCAATCTCATCTCATTAATGGTGAAGGAACAGTACAAACTTTAAGGCCAATGATCATTTTACACCTGTAAAGGTAAATCCGGCGACGCCCATACCAAACTTGACCCTGTCGGTGCATGCGTGGAGAGTCTATCTGACTCACGCCTCAAGTCAAAATCAAGTAGAAAGGCGAGAATGCCCTCAGATCCCTCATATAAAGAGGGTATTGTTCAATGAAAGAGGTAACTGATCTCCAAAACCCTAACCTTTTTCCTTGGAGATTATGAGCATATTTATTCATTCCTAACTTGACCGTCGGAGAGATCCCCGGAGATCCCAACTCGATTTTTCACAGGTCTCAACCTGGTGTGGGCAATCATCATTTCCCATCTTCACCAGCCGAACATTAGAAGAGAAAGCGAGCTCCATATCATCAAACTAAAAAAGAGATTTGACTGTGTGTACTTTTCGGTATCAACAGTTTGGCGCCCACCGTGGGGCCTTCTTTCCTCTTCTTGCGATCATGTCGGGCGGTGATGACCTTACCAGGCTAGGCAACTTGCCGGTGGGATATGTTACGCAAGCTCAGCTCTAAGAAGCTACCGAGAAAGTGACTCAATCAGTCCAGGCACAGCTCGAAGCCTTCACTGACAAAATCCTCAGCCATCTTCCTGCTCTCCCAACACAGCCAATAGCACAGCCAGTCATCCCAGCTCCCCCTAGAACTTCCATCAGCCATCAATCCACCGCTCAGGGCGCTCATCAGTTAGTCGTGCAGCCAGTAATTCTACCAGTGACACCTGCTCCCGCCAACCCGCCAAGAGAGCGCCTGGAGCGTGCACCTCAGCTGTTGCAGACACAGCCAATGCCTCGAGCCAATCTTCTTTGTCGCCTGCCATTCACTGAAATGACTGCCGAGAGCCCCAGTCCAAATCGCCGCATTGGGGGCACTATGGGAGAAGCCCAAAGGCCCTCTCATGCTATCCTGGCTCTATCAGCTCCCGCACCAGTTGACGATTATGCTCAGGCGCATCAACCTAATGCTGAAGCTTTTAGGGAGAATACCCCCTTCACAAAGGAGAATTGCGTCGGCGTTGAAGGCCCAGACAAACTTCTCCTTCCAGTCCATGTTGGAGTCGGGGATGTTGACCAACCTAGGACCCGAATTGACAAAAAAGAAATAGGCATCCTTCTTATTCATCTTCACGCTCACCAAATTGCTGAACAACTGAAGACTCGGCTCAATTTTCAGGCGAAAACATATGACCAGAAAGGCCATAATCGCAGCTATGGCGTTGGGGGCAAGTTCCATGGGCGAATTCCCAGTCGCTCACAAACTTTCTTCATGAAAGCGAGGAGAGGGAAGCGCAGCCCATATTCCAAGTGCGTCACATATAGTGTCGCCTTGTCGCCACCGTGTTCGTAGGCAACGCTATTCTCCTCCGACAACGCCAATTCGAAGGCCGTTGGAATGTCAAATCTCTCATGCAGCGTTTCCAATTCCTCACTTTTCATTTTGGTATGGAATTCATTCAGTAAGGCATGTCTATCCACGGGAGCAGACGATGCAGCAGCCATTGACATAAGCTCTGGATTGGGGTTCTAAGGGGTAAAGGAGATGAAACTATTTCGAAACGCGTAGGGAGAGCCCAAATGGAGAAGATGGAGTATTTATAAGCGGGCTAGGGCGCACGTGGCAGTTCATCAGCAACCCCACGAATTCGAAACCAGCGGCCCAGATTCAATAGACTCCAACCGCCTTACGAAAATCAAGGCACCACTCCGCTTTAAATGCCCTACGTCTCTTCGCATGAGAATCAAAGCATCATGACGGCTAAAAGTACCGTGACGTCACGATTTGCAGTAATCCCCCCAATCACGCGTCTTGGAGCTCACAAGTCCGACAGCTGTGTTGGGGCCCAAATCTGATCTCGTCAGTCGTCCCACAAAGCTGACAGCTATAAGAAAATGCCAAAAGCAAAAAGCGGGGCTAAGTGCAAAACAAATAACTCGGATCACCGAGATGACATCTCGATCCGGCAATTCCCCTCAAACTTGGTGTCTTTCAATCTAAAGAAAAAGCAAAAAGTTCATAGAGACGACAACGATCCACATCTTGATTCATCAAGTCAACCCAGTCAGCGAGCGACGCAAAAATTGATAACGAATCAGATAGCAAAAATATTCTTATTCACATTCATATATTTCCAAATACATGTACAAGGGCAGACAAACACAACAAATACTTTACATTTTTAAATCTTCACATTAAAGTTCCGAGAGGTCCATGCCGGCCCCAGGAGTCAAAGGAAGAGAAATGATCACGGAATGTGGAGGAGTCGATGGAACATCGCGATCCATGTCCTCGCTCGCCTTCGCAGCCGGATCCTCACCAGCTTCTTTCTCACTCTCCTCATCTGACTCGTCTGTTGGCGAGTCGATCGCGTCCTCCGGCTCCTCAGCTACGCTTCCCATCACGTCATAACCGGCTCCTACTTGCTCCAATTTGGAAAGAAGGTCCATATAATTAGAAATAATAGGTGGATAGTGGGGTCGGCTGGGCAATTCTTGGTGTTCAGCACTCAGCTGCGACACCTTGTAGTCACACCCGGCCTTACATGCTAACGCCACCTCGAATTTTCCCACGGCGCTCTGCCGAAACTCTTCAACGATTACTGGTCGCCTTTCCTCGATAATGGACGAACGGTAATTTTTGTATTCCAAGTACTCCACTCTACTTCTGGCCCTATGTAGAGACTCTTCAAGTCGAGCGCACTCTCTTGCGAGCTGCTGCCTGGCAGCCGACTCCTCTGCTAATTGAGCCTTAGCATGTTGTGCGACTTGCTTCTCGAGAGCGACATGCGCAATAGCTAAGTCCCGTTCCTTAATTGCCTCGCTCAATGAGTCTGATTCTTCACCGCCGACTCAAAGCCTTCGCCTGAGCTCTTGGATCTCGGTCAACTTCCTTTTGTCGGATGCCTTGAGCTTCGTGAGCAGCTGCTCTTTCACTTCCATTTCTCGGCGCCAGTCATCAAGTTTGGCCTACTTTCTTGAAAGATCTTGGACGACTCGATCAAGCTCACCACCCACGTCACTTCCTTGAGCTTCGTACGCCGCGCGGAGCTTTTCGAAAGCATGATGACCCCGGGCGAGGCGATGATATATCTCTCTCCTCAAGACATCCTCGAGTTAGATAACTCTGAAGGATATTATGGAGGCTCACATCAGGAACCTCCTTTAGAAGATCCTCGTCGCGGGGAAGAGCAAACTGCTCAACGGCTTTCCCATGCGCATAGCGCGACCTGAATACAGACGACCGAACATCCATATGATCCTTGGGGTCAAACCGGTGCTGTACATCAGGCTCGCCATCATAACAACTGCTTGCGGAAGGAAATTTCCCTATCAGCAAATCACTTGCCTTCTCCCAGAAACCTACTTCACACTCGGCTATGAAGTATTTGGAGGGCCATTTGGCTGGAACAGTTTCCACCTCACTGGCTTCAACCGACTTCCGTTCCTGTCGATGAATATGTTCGGCCTGACGACTTGAGGATCCCCGTTCCGTTTCAACCCCAGACGCCTCTGTCGTGGTATCAGGCACGGACCTATTCGGTTGAGGAATATCTTCTTCCCAAAGCTCATACGACTCCACTCCAATTGAAGTCACCGCGCTTTTCCCCAGTCGTCTCTCTCCTCTCGGACCATGAGTCATTTTCTTCTGCCGTACCCGCCAGAAGCCAACGGCCACCCTAGAAGCGACACCTCCAGTCCCTTGTTCGCAACCCACGACCACTGCTTCGGCTCGCCCATGAACGGGCGTGGATCCCTCAGGAACAGATTCCTGTCGGCTCCTCTTGGCCTGCCTAGAATCGTCATTAGGAACCGGCGCAAGAGCCGTCCTAGAGCTAGACGACTCTCCAAAAATCAAATCATGAGCCTTCATCTCGTCCTCATCTTTAGGAGGAACTGACGAGATCCCGGCAATACGTAAGATTGAATTGTCGGCAAGGACCTCCATCTTACGTGGACCAGTATAGGTAAGGATTAGCTCCAAGTCACGCTTCTCAACAACCGATAAAGGACGCGAACCCAAGGCTTCCCTCCTGATCTCGGGCCATGTCGAGCAAGCCAGGTTCGAGTCGTCTCCAGCCACCCAGACGAATCTCTCTTTCCACCCTTTGTTCGATGATGGAGTATCTAGAACAATCTTGAAATGCCCAATTGCCTGAAGATGATAATGGGGCACCTTCTGAACAGTGATCTGACGAAATGGCCTAGAACATTCAACGAGGGCTTAACCCTCAACCACGAACAAATCACAGTGAAGCCCACCAGCAAAGCAATGGAGTTAGGCTTCATCTCGATCGGGGATACTCCCAAAGCATCGAACACCCTACGAAGAAATGGATGCAGAGGCAACCGCAGCCCACACTCCAGATGCTTAATATACAACGGAGCCTGCTCCGGCCCGTGGCTTCATATGGTAGCAGAGGCCGCCGGCGCTGTCAGTTTGTACCCCTCAGGGATGTCAAACTTGGAGTGGAAGGTCGCATCTGCGCCTTTGTCACTTTGGAGTGAAACCCACTCAACATACTCAAGCGATCGGAGTGCATGAAAGATGCCCTGAAATGATCGCTGGAAGTTCGTCGGGGATTCTCTTTAGAAAGATAGGAGAAGATAGAATCATCCGTTCTTTATTTTTGGCATTTATAAGAGATGGGGGCCCACACGCAGTTAGTCTGCCCCCGATCTGCGCTCCATCCTCGATTAACGGTAATGATCAAATCTCGTAACCCAAAGCGCCGCACCGCTAATCGAGAAGCCGCCCTCTTTGCTACAAAAAGGGCTGCCATTGGACCCAAAAAATGAGACGCCAACCGCCAGCTGACATCAGCCACGTCCGATCGTAGATACCTTCGAGACTTTTTCAGGACGTGCTCTCGCTCATTCAGGACCCTGATCTTCATTTTACTCGGACTCGGTTCCACCCGACTCCAAGTGAAAGGGGGCAACTGTTATAGTCCTGAATATTTTTCATTATTAACTCTTAATTTGAAATCGATAACCCATGATTAAAAGAGCAAAAATCACTAGGTAAACAAAAAGCCTTCGCGGACGACACGAAAGGCGTCATTACTCGGCTCCTCAGTCAAAAGCCTTCGCGGACACCACGAAAGGCGTCATTACTCGGCTCCTCAGCCAAAAGCCTTCGCAGACGACGCCTCTCAGCCAAAAGCCTTCGCGGACGACGTGAAAGGCGTCATTACTCGGCTCCTCAGCCAAAAGCCTTCGCGGACGACACGAAAGGCGTCGTTACTCGGCTCCTCAGCCAAAAGCCTTCGTGGACGACACGAAAGGCGTCATTACTCAGCTCCTCAGCCAAAAGCCTTTGTGGATGACGCGAAAGGCGTCATTACTCGGCTCCTCGGCCAAAAGCCTTCGCGGACGACACGAAGGCGTCATTACTCGGCTCCTCAGCCAAAAGCCTTCGCGGACGACACGAAAGGCGTCGTTACTCGGCTCCTCAGCCAAAAGCCTTCGCGGGCGACACGAAAGCGTCATTACTCAACTCCTCGGCCAAAAGCCTTCGCGGGCGACACGAAGGCGTCATTACTCGGCTCCTCGGCCAAAAGCCTTTGTGGATGGCGAAAGCGTCATTACTCGGCTCCTCGGCCAAAAGCCTTCGCGGGCGACACGAAAGCGTCATTACTCAACTCCTCGGCCAAAAGCCTTCGCGGGCGACACGAAGGCGTCATTACTCAACTCCTCGGCCAAAAGCCTTCGCGGGCGACACGAAGGCGTCATTACTCAACTCCTCGGCCAAAAGCCTTCGCGGGCGACACGAAGGCGTCATTACTCAACTCCTCGGCCAAAAGCCTTCGCGGACGACACGAAAGGCGTCATTACTCGGCTCCTCAGCCAAAAGCCTTCGCGGACGACACGAAAGGCGTCATTACTCGGCTCCTCAGCCAAAAGCCTTCGCGGACGACACGAAAGGCGTCATTACTCAGCTCCTCAGCCAAAAGCCTTTGTGGATGACGCGAAAGGCGTCATTACTCAACTCCTCGGCCAAAAGCCTTTGTGGATGGCGAAAGCGTCATTACTCGGCTCCTCGGCCAAAAGCCTTCGCGGGCGACACGAGATGTTAGGCGCTCTTCACTCGGCCGTCTGCATATGAGAGCCGAGATAATTAAGTCGGTCGATTCTACGACCGCTTGATGGTGATCCCTCGTTCGACAAGCTTATGTGCTCAACGTAAGTGACGGTTGCACAGGACTTGACCCCGACAATACGTCCATATCACATTAAATGCACAGTCAGTGTCTTAATATCTCCGTCCCTCACAGTATTTAAGACACCTTAAACTTAACAGTGTGGTGCACGTCGCCAATCCCATCTCATTAATGGTGAAGGAACAGTACAAACTTTAAGGCCAATGATCATTTTACACCTGTAAAGGTAAATTCGACGCGGCCGCCCATACCAAACTTCAACCTAATCAGCGGTCGCCACGTGGAGAGTCTATCTGACTCACCCCTCAAGTCCAAATCAATTAGAAAGGCGAGAATGCCCTCAGATCCCTCATATAAATGGGGTACTGTTCAATGAAAGAGGTAACTGATCTCCAAAACCCTAACCTTTTTCCTTGGAGATTATGAGCATATTTATTCATTACTAACTTGACCGTCGAAGAGATCCCCGGAGATCCCAACTCCGCTTTTTCACAGGTCTCAACCTGGTGTGGGCAATCATCATTTCCCATCTTCACTAGCCGAACATTAGAAGAGAAAGCGAGCTCCATATCATCAAACTAAAAAAGAGATTTGACTGTGTGTACTTTTCAGTATCAACATCCTCTATATGAGCAACCTCTAATTTACTACGTAGGCACTCATTTCTTATCCTATCTTTTAGTGTATGCCCACAAGACCATCTCAACATTCTCATTACTGCTAAACTCATTTTTTGCACATGTTATTTTTTAATCGGCCAACATTCTGATCCATAAAATATTGTTGATTTTATAACTGTCCTATAAAATTTTCCCTTAAGTCTAATAGGTATTCTACGATCACACATGACTCCCAAAGTACTCCTCCATTTTAACCATCCCGATTTGATTCGACTGACAACATCATCCTCAATCTCACCATCATGCTGAATGATTGATCCTAAATAGTGAAATTAATTGCTTTTAGATATTTATTGGCCAATATGTACTATAGGCTCTGTTCTCCTTCTAGTTTTACTAAAAATACAATTCACGTATTCTATTTTTGTTCTACTAATTCTAAAATCTTTAGTTCCAAGAGCTTGTCTCCACTTTTCTACTTTAGAAATTATATATGTTCTAGTCTCATCAATAATTATTATATCATCAGCAAATAACATACACCATGACACTTCATCCTGAATATGTCTAGTATGCTGGTCCATAACTAAAGTAAAAAGGTAAGGGCTTAAGGCTGACCCTTGTGTAAACATATGGTTATAGGAAATGACTTAGTCTCTCCTTCATTAGTTCTTACTTTAGTTATTACTCTATCATACATATCTTTAATCACATCAATATATATACTAGATACGTGTTTCTTTTCTAAAACCCACCACATTACCTCTCTAAGTATTCTATCATAAGCTTTTTTTAAGTCAATGAAAATCATATGTAGATCCTTTTTTTTTCTCTATATTTCTCCATCAATCATCTCAAAATATGTGTAGGTTCCATAGTTGACCTCCCGGGCATAAAACCGAATTGATTTTTAGATACACTTGTCTCTTTTCTTAGTCTTTGCTCAATTACCCTCTCCCAAAGTTTTATAGTATGACTCATGAGTTTAATACCACGATAGTTTGAACAACCTTGTATATCTCCTTTATTCTTGTATATCCGTATCAACATACTAATCCTCCACTCATCGGGCATTCTCTTTATCTCAATAACCATATTAAATAATTTGGTCAACCATCCTAATCCTATATCTGCAAGATATTTCTAAACTTCAATAGGGATATTGTCCGATTCTACGGCTCTTTCACTTTTTATTTTCTTTAGAGCAGCTTTGATCTCACTGATCCTAATTTTTTGACAATATCTATAGTTTCTATTATTCACTATATGGTCAAATTCTCTATGTTGCTCATCTATGTGGTTATCATTAAATAATTTATGAAAGCAGCTCCTCCACCTCTCTTTTGTTTCCTCGTCGGTTACTAGAACTCTTTGATCTTCACTCTTAATGCACCTAATATTACCCAAGTCCCTACTTTTCCTTTCTCTCATCTTAGCAAGATTATATATATCTTTCTCTCCCTCCTTAGATTCTAACTTCTTATAGAAATTTTCATAAACCTAGTATTTAGTCTCACTAAGCTGCTCTTTTTACTTCTTTCTTTGATAACTTATATTTCTCAAAGTTTTCCTTGCTCCTACACTTTTGTCAATTTTATATAATATTTTCTTCTCCTAATCATTTTTACACTTCTTCATTTCACCACCAACTCTTCTTACTATCTAACCTACAACCCTTAGATTCTCCTAGAATATTCTTAGCCACCTTCTTAACACAAGAGGACATACTATTCCACATAATATTAGTCTCATTATCTATATTCCATATATCTTCTTTCATCATCTTATCTTTTAAAAGTATTAAATTCTCTCCTTTTAAGTTCCACCATTTAGTTCTTAATCTTTTGTTCATATTAGTTTTCCTACTCCACTTTTTAATAGAAAAGTCTAATACCATCAACCTATGTTGTGTAGTTAAACTCTCTCGGGTATAATTTTATAATCTTTGCATGTAAACCTATCCACCCTTCTAGTAAGAAAAAGTCTATTTAACTACTATCGGATCCACTTTTAAAGGTTATTAAGTGTTCATCCCTTTTTCTAAATTGTGTATTTGCTATTATCAAATCATACATTATTGCAAACTCAAAATTGATTCTCACATATTGTTCTTAGATCCATACCCAAACCCTCCATGTATCATCTCATATCCATTATTATCCTTGCTAACATGTTCATCTCCACCTATAAACAATTTCTCTCCTAATGGAATTCCTTGAATCAATTCATCTAAGTTATCCCAAAAATCCATTTTAGTATTCTCGGGCAACCCTACTTATGGAGCGTAAGCACTAACAATATTAATAACCTCTACTCCCAAAATAATTTTTATTAGTATTATTCTATCTCCTACCCTTTTTACATCTACAACACTATCTTTTATTATGTTATCTACAAGTACTCCCACTCCGTTTCTATGCTTTTCTTTTCCCGTGTACCAAAGTTTATATCCCATCTTTTTTATTTTTTTAGATTTTTCATTTATCCATTTAGTTTCCTGTAGGCAAATTATACTAATCTTTCATCTAAGCATGATATCTACTAATTCCATTGTCTTTCCGGTGAGTATACCTATATTCCAAGTAGCTAACCTAATTTTATTCTCCTGTAAAAGTCTCCTGTCATGCCCTCTCTGATGATACTCTAGTCTATGCCTAATACTACTTGGCAACCTATTAGAGGATTGTAATGTTCTAGAACACCCTTACTTATTTATCATCACACCGGGGTGGCATTGATGTAACGCATCGCTTCTGGGGAACTCCCTAGTAAACCACCCTTACTTACTTATCATTGCATCGGGGTGGCATCGATGCAACGCATCACGGTGGGGACGCCCTAATGAATATTCTATATGATTCATGTCATGTGGATCTGACTATGTTCTACGCTGGCTGTCGGCTACTTAACGCAACAATCTTCCTTTATTCTAGCTTGGGATATGTAGTGCTGGCAATAGAATAAAGTACAACACAGGCGGAGTAAAATTTTAACCAAAATCAGATAAATATTACTCATCTCTTAAAATTGATGAGAAATATTTTTAGTAATTTTTTTTTAATGAATGTTATATTTTACCAGAGATTTAATTTTTTTCCTTTCTTTTCTTTCTTCATTGAAATTTTTCAAGGGATATAGATAAGATTGAAACGGACGAGAGATAAATTTTAGGAAAAAAATAGATATTCAATTTTCCCTTTTTTCTTCTGTAAGATTTTTTAGGCAGGATAGGCAGGACCTAAAATGTTGTCACGTGTCTGCTTAGTCCTAGCTACAGTAGTAGTATAATAAGTAGTTTCAAACCCATGCCATGTTCATGGATTTGTTCAAGGGTTTTTTCATAGAAACCACCTTATAAGTTCAAAACTTTTATAAAAACCACCTTTAAAGTTTTTTTTTGATAGAAACCACCTTATAAGTCCAAAATGCCCTCAAAGTCACACTTTTGAATAATTTCTGCTTTAAAAAAATGCGAAGTTACTACAATACCCCTCATTCATCCTAAATGAAAAAAAGAGAGGAGGAGGAGGAGGAGGAGGAGGAGGAGGAGGAGGAGGAGGAGGAGGAGGAGGAGGAGGAGGAGGAGGAGGAGGAGGAGGAGGAGGAGGAGGAGGAGGAGGAGGAGGAGGAGGAGGAGGAGGAGGAGGAGGAGGAGGAGGAGGAGGAGGAGGAGGAGGAGGAGGAGGAGGAGGAGGAGGAGGAGGAGGAGGAGGAGGAGGAGGAGGAGGAGGAGGAGGAGGAGGAAGATGAAATGGAAGCATGAAAATGGAATAATGAGGTGTGACATTGAGGGCATTTTGGACTTATAAGGTGGTTTCTATCAAAAAAAAACTTTAAAGGTGGTTTTTATAAAAGTTTTGAACTTATAAGGTGGTTTCCATGAAAAAACCCTTTGTTCAATGTTAATTTGTTTATTGTTGAGCTTCAAATTAGACAAATATTACAATTTTAATATTTTATGTACAAAAAAAACAATTGTTCATAACTTTCACAAAAGCATAATTATATACAACTGGTAATCTAATATACGTTGGCAAATTAGAAATTATGTTATATAAAACTTACAGTTAAACATATCTATGACTATAGGAAAGATTAGTGTTTGTATTTCACGTTACAACTATGTAAGCGTCAGAATGTCTAACATGCATTTTTTAAAAGAAATCGAAAGTGGTGCTAGTATTCATTGTAGGAGAAAATTGTAATAGGGTAGGCTAATCTCTCCTTGATCAGACTATGTCACTAATCTCAAGGAGGGCACAGCAGTCCCTAAAAAAATTTATTTTTTTAAATACATATTAGTATCACTTAGATTATCAAAAGGTGGGGTGCATGCTTCCAGAAATTTATTTCTTCCTATTAATTACTCCTATTAAAAGAAACCACTGATTAGTAGAAAGCAAAGAATTTAACAAATGTCAAAAGTAAAATGCAGAGAAATATTAATTTTATTATCTTTCTAATATATTACAAAATTTAAGGAAAAGAAAAAGGAGATGGGATCTTGGGTCTTCTGACTACGTTTTGGATCTTGGGTCTTCTGACTACGTTTTAGAGCCCCTCATGATAAAAAAATACAGAGAACCTTGTCATTGTCTCTTTCACACTTCAATTCTCTCTTTATTTCTGATTCCTCTTAGTCTTTTCATCTATCTCTTTTTCATGTCCCTCTTGAATGGCAAAAGGGGTGCCTATTTACAGGGAGAGTGAGAAGTAGTTGTCGCCACCTGTCAAAAATGGATTAGTGGAGGAGTTATGGTAACTCCATTTTAAAACTCCCTTATCAGAATTCCCTTATCATAAATGACTTATCATTATTTGCCTCTCACCTCTCATATGTCCAAAAGAGTTATTATGAATATCACATGAATTGATAGAGCTCATTATTCATCTTAGTTTAGTAGAGCGGTCTATGTACCCTCAAGTTAAAAGTTGAGTTTGATTTGTATGAGGAGTAACTATCTTCAAGTTCGATTTTATGATTGAGGCCTATGTGACGTGGCAATAGGAGAGATATTTGTGTTTGTGTTTGGATTAATAGAGAAGGTTCATGTACCCTCAAACTTAATTCTCAAATTGATTTACACGAGGTGTTGTCATCCTCACATTGGTTTTGATTTATATGGGTATTACCATTCTCACATTAGTTTTTATTGATAAGACTTGTTGAGCTCATCAAATTTGACAACTACAAGGGGAAGGCGCGCTTATCTGAATTAATTAATATAGAGGGTCTACCTTCAAGTTAACTTGTATATGAGCTGTAGGCATTCTCAAGTTGATTTCACTTTTATAGCTTATTAAAAGGTATTAAGCCCCTTTAATTAAAGCTTGTGGCTTGTTGAGACAATTTTTTTGTGCATCTACAAATTGCCCCTCTTGGGCTTACATGCTCGGTTTTTAATCGAGTCAGTGAGTCCAACTATGTTATTATTATTATTATTATTATTAAAAGCATACTAAATCTTGGTTACAAATTTTTTAAATGGTTGAGAGGGCATTTCATTAACCATAGCAAAACTATCTCTTAACACTTTACATGTGTTATTATAGAGTGTTTTTAAGCTTAGGGTAAGTTGACTTATATTCAAACATGAAGAGTTTCTAATTAATTCAATTTCTTAAATTAATAGAAGATAGAACTCTATTTAAAAGAAAAATTAATAGATTTAAATATAAGATCCTAGCAGAATTTGGAAAAGAAAATCTAATTCTACCACAGCTAGACTTTACATAGCTTGTATATATACCCCTCATAATTTTATTAGTGCATTGTTATTTTCTTGAGGAGATCTAGAGGTAACTATCTCTTTTGTCATTTTTGATTTTTTTTCTCCCTGTTACTATTTGCTCCCCATCCCTTCAATTTTTTTTGTCTTCTACTTTTTTCTACCTTTCGCCTTCTTCTTCTTCTCATTTTTTTTTCCTTTTACACCTTTTCTCCTTGTCTTCTTCTCATTATCTCCTCCTTTTTGTCTTTTTCTCCCTCCCATCTCTCACTATTGCATCTTTTTTTTGCCTTTCTTCTCTCCTGTTCTATTGCTGTTTTGTTTTTTCTCCTATTCTCTCTCTCTCTCTCTCTCTCTCTCTCTCTCTCTCCTTCTTCTTCCCTGTTTCTCTCTCTCTCTCTCTCTCTCTCTCTCTCTCTCCCGTCTTCTTCTTCCATGTTTTCCTTTTTAACCTTTCTTTTGTTAGTTCTCTTCAATTTGTTTTGTGGTTGGACATTTGATTTCAACAAAGCGCAGTCGGAAGAATTTGCACTATAAAGAAAAATTTTGAAGGTAAATTTTTTTTAGAGAATTTATATTTTTTAATATGAGAAGATATTAATTAGTCAATGCAATTTTATGGCAGCTGATTGTTTTCGTGCATCCCTCACTGATTAGTGAGTTAAACGAGGTGAGAACTTTCATTGTTATTATTATTATTATTATCTGTTTTGTTATTTTAGGTATCTTGATCAACTATATTTCTGTAATCAGTTTTTTTTCATATATAGAGCAGTTTTGATTTGATACCAATTTAAGAAATCTAATGAATTTTTTATATTTATTGTATCTATAACAACATCGACCTTTACAAGAATACTGGAAAAAATGTATTCATGTACATCTTTTAGATAACATACCTGAATATTTTGATTCTCAAGGTTTAGTGATGATGCAAGTATGGGGTTTCGACCACCAGAACATGGTATCATGTGCCTCTAGGATATTCTTTCATACTCCAAGAATCAAAATTTAGAGGCGAACAAGTGTCTCAAAATATCAGAATAATGTTTAGAAGAAGAGACAACCCTTTAGACATATAACATCAAAATTACTCTGTGAATAAAATTGAGAGGCAGACAAGGGGCCTCACTTAAAACTTAAAATTATGAAGAAGAGACAACTGTCAGCTAAAATTAAAAATTGCCTTGGATCCCAACTTCTAGTTCAAAATTTTATTCTCAAGGTTCGGTGATTGTTCAAGTATGAGGTTTGGATCCCCCAGAATGTGGTATCATGTGCCTCAGGGGTATATTTTTATACTTTTTATACTTTGAGAACAAAATTGAGAGGCAGACAAGGGGCCTCAAGTAAAACTTAAAATTAAGAAGAAGGGACAACTATCAGATAATATCAAAACTTGCCTCGGATCCCAACCTCTACTTTAAAATTTTATTCTCAAACAAGGCCTTCCCAACTATGATTCAATCACGAAGCTATTTTATTAAAGAAATCATAGTATCTTAACAGACTCGATTGATTAATATCAAAATTTGCATGAGTTGTTAAAACATCATGACCCTATTTCAAATTTCGCCTCGATGCTCCAGGTCCATTTTTTTTAAAAAATATTTATTTCCACCTAACCCATCTTAATGTACATATTTATATCATGTATTGGCTAACACTTTATTTTTTTGTAATGCTACAATAGATGACTGCAAGCATTTCTCAAATCAATGCTGAGGAGGTCGACTCTGGGGGACCTTTCGTCATTGATAATACTCCTTTGACCTCTCACTTTACTGAGGATCAACCAGTGGACTCGCCACTAGAGAGGCAAATAGAAGTAGTGAAGTATAAAAAGTAACATGAAACTTCCAAGGAGTTTACTGATTCAGCACAACCTTTTAGTGGGGGGGACTTTTAAGTGGTGTACCTATGAGCTCACCTCTTATTCTTAACCCGGGCCTTGAGACATTTTCTTCAAAAGTTTCGACATATTTTGGTGCCGAGCTAGTTGCTAACAACATTTGATGGGAGATCAAAGGCAACATCGGGCTCCTACATTTAAAGGATACAACTTTGGGGGATGAAAGTCAATCTACGAATAATGAAAACCTTTCAAGCGAGAGTTTATGTTCTAAAGGTACTCATTTTGATAATCCCAGTAACCCTCCGTGTCCTTCTGGTGGTTCTTCAGAGAGAAAAGCTCAAGGCCAACCATCCCAAGTTACAATTATTGCTAATAGCCCTCTGCATTCTAAAAATTCTTCAAAGAAAAGAATTCAAGATCAGCAGAGTCAAGTTTTGGTTACGATGGAAGTAAACCACGTAGCCAAAGTTAATTCTCAAGATTAACGAGTTCAACAGGTTTAAACATCATCACAAGAATTTTCAAATAAAATCTTGTGTAGTGTGTCCCCCGCCCTTGATGTTGAGCAACTTCCACTGTGCAAATATAGTGTCTATCATATGAAAGATAAGGATGAGCTTTCAGAACTGCAATGTCAAGGCCATTCAGTTTCCTTACCTCTGTCAGTGACTGAGGAAAAAGATCCTAATGAAGTTTACTTGTCTTCCGACATGACAATTGACATTTCTGATGATGAGGGACCAAGTGACGATTCATTAAATTATTCTGCACATGATATGTTGCCTATTTTTGCACAAGAATATTGTCAATGAAAGCCTTGGGTTCTTATCGAGGCAGATTTTGAAGGTTTTGCTAAACTTACCGAGGAGAAAATCACCTTACTCCGAGCGTTGAGTAACTCCAGTGCAAAGATGAGAAAGGTTTTTGAAAAGATTAGTTTAGTGGCTAAAATACACCATGAGTTTCAAGAAGAGTTGGCTTCTAATAATAATGATGATACAACCCCTTCAGAATTTTCGAAGTCCTTAGAGACTTCACTTTGTTTTACAAAGAAATATGTGGTTGGCTATAAAGAGGCACGTATGCACAATCAATCTTACAAAAAAAAATCACTAGATACAAAGATGTAGGGAGAAACTTCAAAAGCTCGAGAAGAAGATTGATTTAGCAAATTCAAAAATAGAAGAAATTGATGCAGCGGATGCTTATTTGAAAAAGGCCTCAGATGAAAATGAGAACATCATGCAAGAGCTTTAGCGTAAGCAATAAGAGTGTTTGAATTTGCAACCTCTCATACTCAAAGACAAAAAATGTTTGGCGGACTTTAAAGCTCTTTTGACATATATAATGTCCTTCTAGACTTAAGGCCCTTTTTAAAAAAGGATTTTGAGGCTTTCTCCTCTGTTTTTTTTTTCAAATAAGACTTGCTTATTTATATTTGGTGTTTAGAAATTACTCTTTATTTATTCAATAATGTTGGTTACATACGACTCAATATCTCATTTCTATATTTTTTTTAAATCCACAACCATCTCTTAACAAGGATGAAGTCTAATACGACATACATTAAACAATTTCAAACTGAAAGATCAATAGTCAAGACTATAGACTATTCATAGTTAATCTTCTTAGAAGTTGGAGGCTGTTGGAGACATCATTTTCAACACGAGGTGATGCGAGAGCACCGATGCCAAGTTGCATTTTTTGGACTACTCAGGACTGCATGTATGTTTGTATTTGTTTCAGCAATAACTTTCTCTAGAAACTTCAGAATGACTCCCCGTTTGAAGTAGTAGATTGAATTTCGAATCTAATTACTTCGAAAAGCAAATTTGCATGAATTGAAACCCTCTGTAAAAAGTTATCACTGAAATACCAAAGGATAGTCAGGAAATATATATTTTTTCCAAGTGTGGAAAGAGAAATTATATTTTTCTTATTTTGTCTAGAACATGCCTACATGATAGGTTTACTTGAAGTTTATCCTCTTAGAGCTTAGAGTTCCTTTTAGTTTACACTCATAGCAACTTGGAGTTTCTTTCAGTTTATACTCTTAAAACCTGGAGTATCTTACAGTTTATACTCATACAAGTTTAGAGTGTCTTATAGTTTGTACTCATGGCAGTTTGGAGTGCTATGTCTCTCTTAGGCATAATATCATTTTAGAAATTTTATATTTATTGGGGAAGAGAGTACTCTCCATCGGGTGAAATTATTTTATAAGCCCGTTAGAGTAAACCTCTTGCACTATGAAAGAGCCTTCCCATTTTGGTTCAACCTTACTTTTTGTTTGCCTTGTTACTATAATATTTATTATTATTCTATAATAAATATATATTATTTTTGAGGAGTTATTTTATTATTATACATTATTAAATGTTATTAAGATACTATTAATATTTTTAATAATAAGTATAATCTGTTAATATTTTATAGTATTATTTATTATTATTATATTATGATTATATTAATATTTGTCACCAATGTATCATTTTATTATTAATAAACTATTTTATTGTATAATATTGATATTATTTATTATATTATATTTATTAAAACATATGATATATTATATATTATTTAAATTCTATTATTATTTTATTTGGAAGGGGAACTTTAGCGACTGCTTGGTTGGAGGGATATAAAGTTGCAAGTGTAAATAGAGCAATAGGATTTGTAAATACAATATTTGGTCTGCAATTTTATAATTAGGAAAGGTAAATGGACTTGCATTTTGTGAAAAAAAAACTTGCTACGAATGCTACGGCCAATTTGGTGGGAGGAAAATCTAAATGATTCAAAAAAGAAACTAAAAAATAAATATAAATTCCACCTCATCAAAAAATCTTTTTAAATCCAGATAGAAAACTATTTCCACCAAAGTTTCTTTGAATGAAAAAATATGTAGCTTTTACATTAATTATTTCTAACCAAACACTAACTTCGCATTGGAAATACATTTCTTAGAATATAATTGCAAACATCCAAGCGGTGAATTTGAAGTTGATTTCCTGTAGCATATGTTGCATGCAATATTTGTTGTTGCAACATTTGCTACAATTTATTTTTGCAGCAAACCAAACAGAATCAAATCTTACTACAAGAGCCTTTAGCTTGGCCGGTTTTACTGCTCTGTACCAAGGGGAAGAGGGATAAGATTTCTTATAAGACTTAGATTTATACTCATAATCTTACTATAATTATGGTGATGAAATTGAATCGTAAGCTTAAGTGATGAAACTATTAGCTCTCTCTCTATGACGAAATGTAGGTGCACGTTAGCTCATCCTTGCTAATGTACGTCATTCCAATTTTTCTCCTTAGTTTGATCTGTGATTAAGCTGGTTCTTTTAGTTTCTTCCTCATTTTCATCTCCTCTTCCTTTTCCATACTTTTTTTGAGCTGATTACCTATGGAATTGTGTGGATCTGATGGGGTTCTATTGGCAACTGAAGCCAAATCCTGGGCTAACATCGTGAACTCAAACCATATGAGGGATAATGGCTTGAATCTATCTTTTGTTCCACAAAAATTTGGTAATTCAAATTGCATTCAATTTGAAGATAATGAATGGAACTCTGGTGTCGATGAATGGAATAATGCACTTGTGGGTTACATCTTTGGCTTTAAAGCCGCTTATTATGCAATTCGAGGATATGTTGATAAGCATTGGGCAAATGTGGGTCATATTGATGTGCTGGCCATGGATTTAGGTATTTTTCTATTTAAGTTTAAAACATTTGAGGATCGATGTCTATTACGCAATTGGGGCCATGGACTTTTGATAGTAAACCTCTTATCTGATTGCCTTGATCTGTTGATTTGAATTTGAGGGATTTTAATGTTACTTCAATCCCAATTTAGGTTACGCTGCCTCACCCTAAATTGCATTTGTGGAATGAAAACGCATTAAGGAGAATAGCTAGTGCCATTGGAAAACTAATTCGTATTGATGGTAACACTGCTAAGTAGGCGAGACTAGGTTTTGCTAGAATATGCATTAAAGTCCAAGCTGATTTTGAGTTGCCGAAATCTCTTATTCTTAAGTTACCTAATGGCAAAGAGTTCAAGCAATCTGTTGAATATGAATGGGCTCCCCCTAAGTGCATACACTGTACTAAATTTGGTCACAAAAGTAAGAGATGTACAAAGTAAAATTTGAAGAAAGCATGGATTCCTACGAAAGGTTCTAATGATAATGCCACAAATTTGCAAACAGGCCGGATAATAATACAACTGTTTCTATTGTTGAACCTGCTACTACTACACCTGAGTCTAATCCCATTGCTAGAGATTCTAATAGCAATAAGGGGAACCCTGAGAATAGTAGAGGTCATGAGAATCAAGAAAATGTTGCTCCACCTAATGAGGCATGAAAGCAAGTGAGCCCAAAAAGTACACCTAATAATAATCCATGAAAGCAAGCGTGCACAAAAAGTACAAGGCTTTCTACTCCTGCAAGTTTAGTTGTACCTATTTCTGATGGATTGCAAGCTTTACATATGCAGGATGATAGAGGGCTTGACATATTTGTCGACTTACCAGCTCAGCCTTTGTCTAATAAGAAGATAGGTGGAGCTACAACTAGTACTCAGCCTAGAAAATTAAGAGGTAAGAGGACCATCCCTCCTAGACCTGGATGAAAGCTTTTGCATGTTGGAATATTTGGGGTCTTAACCACCTAACAGACAAAAATAGATTAAGAGTTTAATTAGTCAAGATCATTTGTCTATAGTTCGTTTAGTTGAAACAAAATTGACCTCTCTCATGTTGCAGCAGTAGCTAATAAGTGTGCTCCTTGTTGGAAATTCTTTCATAATTTTGACCTGGACCCTCATAGTAGAATACTTTTACTTTGGGATGATCATTCTATTTCTACTCAAGTAATACATCTTTCTCCTCAATTTATTCACTGTGTTGTGAATGACAAAAGTGAAAATTGCCAGTTTCTTGCTACTTTTCTTTATGGATATAATTCCGCTAGTTAAAGATCCTCTTTATGGAATGATATTAGAAATCTTGCTCATCTGAATGAAGCATGGGTTGTGCTAGGAGATTTTAACTGTAGTCAATACTTTCAGGGTAATCCTGTATCTAGAAGAGAAGTGCTGGAGTTACAAAGTGTCATGAGCGATTGGCAATCCTGTATCTAGAAGAGAAGTGCTAGGAGACTTTAAATAAAATAATAGTATTTTTATGCAAATACTTTAGGGGTGTTAGTTAATCGAACTTTTCAAGTACAATTAGAATAATTGTTCAAGTAGGATAATTTTATGCAAGTGGGATATTTTAATAGAACAATCTTTGGATAATTTTTAGAAGTGGGATATTTTGGTAAAATAATGTGGGATACTTTGGAGTAATTAGAAAGTATATAATTATGTATTTTGATAATATGATGCCTTAATTTATATATTTTTGAAGCTTGTGAATATAAATTGATAATTATATAAAACAATATTAATAAATCTTATAAAAGAGTAACTATTACTTAAACTATATATAACCTTATTGTTAATACTTATTACTATCAATAATCATGTAAACTAGCCTAGTAATAATCATGAAGTAGTTCATCAAAAATAATATCTTGAATTATAAATTAATAGTGCAACATACTTGGTCATCACAAATACTATAATAATCATGATGTATAAAATAATTTTAATCATATATAATCATGTGTTCTAGCTAAGTCCCTAATTTCCTAAATCAATCTCAAGTTTTTGATCACTTGCTATTAATCTTTCATCTCCATTCTTTTCTCATTCATACAAATTAAATTTAATGCACTTGTTCCCATCTTTATGTTATGCATTACTTATTTATTAACTTCTCACAAAATATTGTTGATTCTAGGTAAATATCTATTATTGATTGTGATTTATGTGTATCGCAAAGCGTTACTTCTTTTTTTAATATCAATCTTTAATTATTCAAATTTTCCTATATGCATTGCAAGTGCTATTTCGCATATATTTATAATGTATAATAATGCATAATGTATTAGAAATATTCATTTTATTGGACTCAACTATTAATAATTTTTAATAATTCAAAAGTTCTAGTTTGTTCTCATCTAGTTCTAGGTTGAAAAGTGGAATAATTTGGGGTGAAGAACTCATATATTTTTATTCAAGACTACCTATTTCTAACCCTATTTATATGGTATCTTGGGACGAGGTCTTACAATGAATAAAGTAAAATTTGAGAAAAACCATGAACATTTTAAAAATACAAAAACACCAACAAAAGTTCAAAATTTTCAAAACCAGAAAATATATCAAAACTTATAGTCAATATAAATCTATAAATTATAAAAAAAAAACAAAAAATTTGAAATCTGCAGAAAACACTCTAAAATTTCAAAATTTGCTAAAAACACCAAAGTAATAAATTCAAAATTTACAAAAAATTAAAATTACTTATAATAAATTTTTTAAATGATAAAAAGGCCCTTGAAAATTTTGTAATTTGCAATAAACATCCTAAAAGTTTTGAAAATTTCAAATAACACGAAAGAATCAAAATGTACAAAAACCTTGAGAACATCAAAAGTTATAAACATTAGAAAATCTTAACACCCTGAAAGTTTTGAAAATTAGCAAAAACACCCTCACTAATCAATATTTCCAAAAACTTGAAAAATCAAAACTTACAAACATAACAAAATTTATAACTTAAAAAACCCCCTGTAAAAGTGAAATTTTCAGAAAATATCCTGAAACTTTTAAAACTTACAAAAAATCCATCAAAAATTCAAAATTTACAAGAACCATCCTGAAAATATGAAAACTTAGAAACAATACGAAATCTATAAACTATAAACATGACCATGAAAACTTTAACCATGGATTCCATGTTAAGTGCATGAGATAAATTGGATTGATTATAAAGCCAATAAATGGGTCAATCAGATTGAATACGGGTAAACCGTTTAAAAAACGGATCGACCCGGTTATTAAATGGGTCGGGTCAGGTTAAAATTTATATAGGTCGGGTCAAAATGTATATGGGTCGGTTGACCTTACCCGGCCAGTTTGCCACCCCTTTACATAACTTTTTCTACTTAAGCATCCGCGTCTATTCTTTTCTCAATTAGCCGCTGCCTTCTGCCATTGAACTAGCATCCACTCATCTGTGTCCGTTTGCAAAGGCACGCTCCTCTATACTCTCTTTCTCTGCGCTCCTCTTTCCCGTATTTCTTTTAGAACTGTCTTCTCTAGGTTTGGTTTTGTTTTAAATTTTTCTTTACTCTGAGTTTTGTAAGAAGATGGAACTTTCTGGATTTTGATTGAGAAGTTACATTTGCTGTTTGAGATTAGTCTTTGCACTAAATCTTTGGATTATAAATAATATCGATCTTTATAAATTGGGTTTTCACGATTGAGTCTTATAATAATGATGGAATGTTTTGGATGTGGTGATGATAAAGTTTAGATTTTGATTAAGATGTTTTATTTGCCGTATAAAATTTGATTAGAATTGAAAAATTTTATAATTTCACCTAATGGGCTTTTTTTTTTCCTTTCACATTTCATAGATATTACTGGTATTTATAAATTGGCGTTTTCAAGATTGAGTTGTTGATTTTGATTGGGGCATAATTTTATATTTTGTTTGCTGTTTTGAAGTTAAGTGAATTTTGTATTTCAGTTGAAAACTCTGTCTTAGGATTCCCGCTGTGCATCTTTTTTGTAAATGTCTTCCGCTGGTTTTATCCGCTGCTGTATCCTCCCCGGTTGTGCATCATGGCGGCGATTCATAGCTACCAAAACTGAAACAGAAATAATTCCGCAGATCCCATCACAGCTGATGCTGTACAATCTAACGAAGACTAATGCAGACTTCTTGTTCTACGTCTTAATCGTGAAGGAGTTAACCGCTTTGTCTACATACCCACGCTCCTCGGACGCTGAGATCCATACAACCAACCTCTTCAACGGGGCCGACCTCTTCCTCCCCTCCACCTCCTCCCCACCAAACATGACTAGCCTCAAGAAAGAGGGAACCATCATCACCTACTACATTTAACATCCACTCCCATACGCCAACTGGTCGCCCTATGCACGTACACTGTCCAATGTATGTAATGCAATATTGTTGCATCCATAAAGCCATTTCCTCTCCCCTTTTAGATGTTGTTGTCCTCATCGAGCGTGGGCTAGAAAGAAGCGTCGCTTTCGCTAAGCCAAACCAAAGCAACAACGAAAATAGCACTGACTACTCATGGATCTCGAGTCGTCCCCCTTGGGCAAATTCATGGACATTGTGTTTCACAAGGGCCACCTTCATGCGATAGACTGCAGTGGGACCCTCGCCAGGTCTGACCTTGACGACCCCCCAGGGGCCTTCCCCTCATCCAAGCAGAGGGGCCGTCCCTCGACCCTCCCCCATGTAATTGGTACTTAATAGAGTCATCGGACGGAGAGGACCTATTCTTGGTCTACAGGAGAATGGGGGATATGAAGGTGTTCAAGCTCAACAAGATGGAGAATTACTACTAGTGGAGAGAGGTGGAGGATCACAATATATAGGAGATGCTGATCTCTTCATCGGAGCCAACCAGCCTTTTGCCTTCCCCAAATTCCCTATATTGAACCCAATTCTGTCTACTTTGCCAAAAATGTAAATGATATTGTTTCCGGGTTTGGGGTTTTTAGTCTCCATAATGAAATAGTCAATACCTTTCCAACTGGCTTTATGTTCGATTGCAAGCCACCCAACATATGATATTAGCCTTCCGTAGCTTTCTGTCCGTCACAGGTAACCTTTTCATCTTCTGATATTAAAGGTTTAATTGCAAGAAAATGCCACATTGTTTCACCAACCCTGCAAACAAGCGACCTCTGTTTTTAAACCTTGCAAAAAAGTGACCCAAAGTTTCAGAATGTTGCAAATAAATCCCCCAAAGTTATAAAACGTTGCAAATAAATGCACCAAAGTTTTGAAATTGTTGCAAGTTGATGCCCTCCATAACTTAGTCGTTAGAATATACGCGGAATATTCCCACGTGATAAGTAATGTGTTGTTTTACAATTGTTATATGCCATTAAAGTTGATGTAAATTACAATACACTACCCCTTCTTATATTGAATATCTCCCTTCTTTTTGACCAATCTCTTTTACTTTACCTTCTCTTCCCCAAATATCTTTTGCAGAATAGCCACCATGAAATCAAGCTCAAGATCATCAAGCTCGTCAGCAAGCTTTGGGATTGCAAATGAGAAGGAATCTAGGGTTTGCTGCTGTGGATCCAGCTCTACTCTTGAGATAGCTTTTGCAAAAGAAAATTTTGGGCAAAGGTTCTTTTCCAGCCTGAACTATCGTACAGGGACAAAATGCAAGTTTTTTTAATGGAAGGATAAACTATTCCCAACACAAGCTCAAATTGTGATCAGTAAGTTATTGTGTGAGAAGGAGGATATGATATATGATAGCAAGAGCCAAGTTTGGGATAATTTGATATTGTTCGAGGATAAATTAAAAACAAAGAAGATTCATTTGAAAGAGAGGGAACGAAAATTGATTGAGATAGAAGACAAACTTTGGGGGTGAAATGCGAAGAATTGAGCAATATTTGAGGAAAAAAGAAGAAAAATTAAAAACCGAAATATGTTCCTATAAAAGAGGAAAGATTTTAATTATTGGTCTTTTTTTTGTGTTAATTTTGTTTGTTTTTGTAATGAAATGTATGTGAACATGGGTTATGTATTTGGTAATGGTGGATGAAAGTGTTTATGTTATTTTGGCCAAGTAATGAAATCTATGTTCCACTGTTATGCCAATTTAGGTCCTAATGTGTATGTGTACATAATACAAGCCTTCACATTACTTGCCAAAGTTTTGAAAATTTTGGCAATAGTTGTGCTTGTTTTTATTGATTCTCACTCTATACAAGCATCATTATTACCACGCATATAACCAACATGAGGCTTCAACCAAACATTGTTCATTCTCCAAAAATCAATATACCAGACATATACATACCAAATTAAACATTTACACATACAACAAAATAAGCATTAGATATGGCCTGTATTAACCAACAATGCATCCCACATTCACATAGGTGTCAACAAAAACATATACATATCCTACAAAAGCTTGTCAAACATCATATACTAGTCACAAACTACAAGTCAGTTCAATACATAAATTTTTTCAAGTTCATAAACTTTGCATCATCACAAAATACAAGTCTGTTGAATACATAAAGCTTGTGCAATCATTTGTCTTGTTTTCTTAGTTGTGCTAACACCTCATCAACTCTCTGCATATAAATATATGTGACGAACAAATGTTATATGATATTAGTGCCAAAGTATGTAATTGGTTTGAAAATATGAAGGGATCATGGCAAGTCACATAATTTGTTACCTTCATTGTAAGCTCTACCAAGCATGACATATTTGTGGTTGGTGGGGTTTCAATAGGGTTAGGATTGATGTTGTGGGTCATTTGCTTCCTAAAAGGGAGCTTCTTTCTGTGCATTGATAGGAGTGGATTTGATATATATGAAGTAGCAGTAGCAGCTACATGTGAGGCTGCAATAAAAGCTTCTTGCATAGGAGATTGAGCTGCAGCTTATGAGTTATGACCATCTGAACTGGCAGGGGAATCAAATAAACATTATAAACAAGTAGAAACAAGTTATAGAATCTATGTTTCGTATTACCTGAGCTTCTCTAGATGTGGCATCATCCTTAATGATAGGCTTGTTCATCTTGATGTGGGTTTATGAACCGTCTTCTTCTTTCTTAGACTTTGAACTGCCATCTTATTCATTAGTCTTTCTGCAACTAAAATTGGACTTTTATTTGACTGTATAGGACTTGTTTGTGCATCTTGTGATTTTATGTGTGAGGCTTGTGCATTACATGAGGCTTGTACATTGTCTACACCATGTGATTGAGTACGAGTTGATTTTGCACCATGTGACTGAGTAGAAGTTGCTTGTGCGCCATGTGACCGAATAGGAGTTGATTGTGCACCACATGACTGTGTAGAGTTCCTGCTTGTAGCTTGTGGGCCACTCATTCTTGCACCATGTGAACCACTCATGCTTGCAGCTTGTGGAGAGTCTTGTAGTGAGTTATTTTTTGGTGGTCTACCCCTCTTCTTAGAAACTTTGGAAATCTCCACCCTTTCATTTGTACACCCCCTAAAAATTATGGCCTCTTTGCTTGCACTTGGAACAAGTATTGGCTACCCATGCTTCCTTATAGCATCAAGGCTCTTCAACTCATGAGCTACTTTTCTTCTTAGGTCTTCCAACTCTCTTCTTGTACTCAAGATGCAACACCTTCTCATAACCAGTCTTATGCCAAAATATTAAATCAGGTATGGAATTTATTTCCTCCATATATGCTTTCATATATCTCTCCTTCTTAAAACATTCAGAAAGCACATCCTTTGGGTTGATTCTAGCGTCTTACAAACATTAAATGGCATGAACACAAGGGATGCCTATTAAATCCCATTTCTTGCAATCACATGTTTTATTTCCAATATGTACTGGCAAACATCCTAAACCATCATTCACTTCATATTTGTTTGGTGATATGTAGTGTGCAATACACATTCCTCTTGATTTTCTTCCTATCTCTTTAACATTTGCAACAATTTTATGGCAAACATCACCATCCCACCTCAAAGTTTGTTCCCTTTTGTTTACAAACTGCTCTTGGAGTAGCCTCCTTATCATTTCCATCAATGTTATTATGGGCTTGTCCCTGGCTTCCATTATATAATTGTTGAAGTCTTCACTTATGTTATTGCATATCAAGTAACATTTGGAGTTTGTAGGAAAGTGTGATCTTGCCTAAGTAACCTTATCTAGTTTAGTTAAGTAATTATATGCATCAACATTTATTTTTCTTATTGTATCTAGTGTCTTCTCATGACCATCAATTGTATATGATTTGACAACGTTCCATAGAAGCTTTTTGAGCTCAAGGTCCTTGAATTTGTCACCAAAATTAGCCCATAAATGCCTCACAGGAAACCTATGTTTGGCATTAGGCACTAACTTCCTGAATGTTTTAAGCAGTCCCTACATGCATAGAAGAAAAATAAAATCAGTTAGTAAATAATATATGTGCAAGAGAATCAAGTATGAAAAGATAAATAATGACACAATGAATAGCACTAACCTTTTGTCTATCACTAATACTAGTTTTCTGCCCGTGCAAAGCACGGTGTAGTAATATATAATTAGTCCATAAATTTAACAATAATGTATTTTTAGGCTCATGTAAAACCGGGATGTTTATATAACTTTTAATTTTTAAATTAAAAATATAGACATTTTAATTTAATAATTTTGTAACTATACTAAAAATATTTGATTTATATTTTTATTAACTATTATTATAAATTGAAATAGATATATTGTCCTAATCTCTTAGCTTTGTATACAAATTAATTTATAATAATTTAATTTATTTTAATATAAAAGATACATAATATGTTGGCTTTACGGTAGATATTTTTCCACATCTTGTGTTTTTGTTTTTACCCCATCTAAACATATATATTACGATTAACTACAGTTATAGTAAATTCACACTTAAGAATTGAGATTAAGTGTTATGTACAATTAGCTTTAATTTTTCCCATATCTGCCATTTTTAATGTAAATTTCATTATTTTCCCATTTTGGTATTGACATACACGATAAATATTAGCAATAAACAAAGATATCTATATGCAATAATAGTTCAATAATTTCTCACAATTATCACATCCAAAATATTTGACAACAACATAATAAATAGCATTCAAAATAAAATGTACAGAAATTAAACATCAATAAGAATTTATTGCTCAACAACCTTTGTAATTTGAACCGATGCATACCGAGGTGAATACAACCATACTCCATCATAATAAAAACCTCTATTTATAAAAATGCAACTTGCCAGAGTCTAACCAAAATAATCAACTAAAAAAAGGCATAACTTGTAGATCCCATAGAAGGGAAAAACAACCACTCAAAAATACATAAATCCCACTCATCATAGACTATATATTAGAAGCGTGGAATTCAACACTCCAAAGCATGGGTAAAAGCACCTCATATGAGCTCAATTTAGGCAATCATCCTCATAGCCACCATTAAAAAAAGAAATACATACTGCCAAACATGATCATCATCAAGAGCTACCTGTAGAGAAGAAACACACCACAAAACTGTATAAAATCATCTCCATTTCTGATTAGTACTGAACGCAACTATATTGTAAAAAAGATATACTATAAATTGAAAATACTACCGGATAACATTCACACAACAAATATAACTTGATAGCAATTTCAAGCATAATGATTCTTAGACAAAAGATATATGACATTAATTTCAATCGATAAGTAACATAAAACTTCATAAATTAGAAAATGGTTTATAAGCTTAAGTGAATAAAAGAGCAATAAACTGCTTTTAAAAGAGTAATAAAGGTCAATATGAGTTTTATTTTTCCCAACTTCTGTGATTTTCTAGGGCATATTTATTTATTCTTTTATTCCATATCTCATGCTTTTGCCAAAAATCCATTTGTGTTATTTTTCTAAGTATAGGGCTCGTTAATTTGGAAAATTTCCTGCAAGGTGAAGTGTAAAATGTAAATAAAATTACACTAAAAAATACAAATTACAGGAAGCATCATGGCAAGTATGCAAGTATCAGTAGTTTATTACTTCTAATTAAATAAGTTTATAATTGATACCTAGTCATGTTAGGTCAAAATCAAGAAAAATCTTGATACAATGCCCAAAGAGTTCGATAACAATACATAATGGGTGATTTGTGGAACATGAACATGATGTCACTTGACAACCCACAGGGGCAAAACATGACACCCAACTGTTTGTGAAAGACATATATAGTATGTATGTGTTGGCACATCAAAGTTTCCTAATATATTAAAGTAGAAAACTGCATACTGCTCCATTAAGTTGGAGAGTTTACGATTCAAACCCTTGAGATATGAAATCAATTTCGTAACACACCACAAACATGTTCCTAATTTTCTAATCCTTGTCCAATTCTAGAAACTAATTGATACACACACCAAACTCAACAAACAAAAGCATGGGATATCAAAAAATTTATTCTATCATGAAACCATGTCCATAAACCTTAAGGATTTTTCGGTATTTGTTCCTTAATTTTTTCGTATTATAAAACTATTCCTCCAATGTTCTGAATTTGTAATGAGGTCTGTTAAAACTATTAAAATATCCTCTCACAATATAAATAAATGTAGTGCATATTTCATTCTATATTTGGTACCTCAAAACTAAGAACTTACTGAGATCTGTCAACTTCTGAAAGACGCACATATTCATAAAGAAATGCATGAAATTTATGATATGAAACTACAGGCGTGCAAATTACCGCTCATCAAAAGAATAAACTTACCCGGAACAATTTGAAGAGCCCTAATGGCTATAGTTTGCTAGGTTGAATACTTCTGTTACTTGATATCCTATACAATTAGGGAAAAAGAATACTTTTAGGCAAACTATTTAGCAAAGCTGCAGAAGGATCCAACTCTCTATTCTTAGAAATATAGGTATAAGAAATGACTAAATCATACATTCTTAATATGTGTATTTTATATATATTAAGGATTTATAAATTGAAGGGAAAAGAAACTAACTTTTCTTATCAGAGTGAAACTCATTATAGCTCCACTCTGAGATTCTTAGTGGACATTGTTCTCATCATCTCTTGCAATATTAAAGAGACCATGATAACCATTTATATAATTTCTAACTTTTAACAATTTAAAGTTTGGAGTGAAAAAATATATATAAAAAAGCTGGAGAAAAAGCAAAAGTATCTTAAATTTTCCTTTGATTGATTTGTTGCAAATGCATGATAAAATTCTCACATTAATAAGCTACAGTAGATCACAAAGAGTCCAAACTGATAATTTAAACTACATATATGTGTTCAACCCAAAGTAGGAAAAATGCATTAAACACAAATATATTGACTGCACCAAAAAGAATTCACCAAACTAAATACAAACTCTAATCTAGGGAAAGTCAAAGAAAATTCAAAAAGAAACTATGAATGGGGATCCTTTTCTCACCTAAGGTTCATGAATCACATCAGCCATAAGATCCGAATCCAATGAGGGAAGCTTGCGCTAACAAATATCAATTAAAGGTTCATTGAGAATTTAAAAGAACTAATAAGAAACCCGTCAGTCTCTGAAGATGACATATTTTTTATATCATCTATCATCATCAAAGGCCAATTCCTACTTTGAGTTGTTGCAATTTGCAAATGCATAATCAAATTCTTACATTAATAAGCTACAGTATATCACTAAGAGTCCAAACTGATAATTTAAACTACAAAGAAATTTACCTAATAACTTAAGAAATATATTCACTACACCAAAAAGAATTCAACAAACTACTACAAACTCTAAGCTAGATAAATTCAAAGAAAACCCACTAAGAAACTATGAGATTAGATTATTTTCTCACCAAAGGATCATGAATTGGGTTGACTATGGGATCCAAACCGATGAGGAGATCTTGTAATAAGAAATTTTATTGATGGTTCCTGAGAATTTTCCAAAGAAATAAAAAGAAGGGAATTAGACATAGCATGAACCAATGTTGTAAGCTTCATCATAATGTCTACATGAATATCTTAAAAACATAAAAAATCATGAACTTTAAAAAAACCTAATAAAGTATTTAATACTATAAAGTTGCAGAAATAAAACATATTAGATCTAGAAATTGTCTAATTCGTCAACACCACTATAGATTCTGGCTCTCTGCTCTCTGCAAAAAAAAAGTGATTATGGGTGAGAATAATATGCAATGTTTCATAAGTAAACATACAAAAGCTAATTAAATATATTTAAATCATGCTCTTAGTTTAAAGACTTACGTGAAGCCCCTGACATCTCTATCCTATAATTATTATTAAACCAAAAGACAATCAAACTTCAAAGCAAATGATAGTACTTTGTACTTCAAGAAAAATCCTTTGATGTCCTCAACTTTCATAAAGTGGGGAATTGTAAAAATGAAACACGTAATTAAATTCCAAAGCTGTTATCTAATTTATTAACCACCATCTTCTACAATCAAATTCCAACTACTCTCCCTAAAGGTTACAAAGACATTATTGACCACTCTAAATCCAAACTAAATACCTTATATATGATAATGGAAATCATAATATCAATGACATATAACTAAAAACTCTTTACAGTCTGGCTTGATGCAAGTTTGGAGAGCATATGGATAAGTATAGCTCCATCCTGTTGAAATACACTTTAAGACATCACACCTCACTGAGGCAAATAAATAAATAGAAATATCATATGGTCTCATTTTTATGCTAGTTTTATATTCCTAACCAAATGAGACATAAAATATTTACAAAACAGTTGTAATAGCATTCGCATTGAGATTTTTAATATGAATGAATATTAATAATTTATTCTGAGCAGTTGTAATAGCATTAGCATTGAGATTTGTAACATAAAATATATATTGTAAATGAAGAAAAAAGGTATTATTGCTATGACTATGAATGTTCCAAACTTCCAATAGGAACATTCAGAGACATATCAATATATGCTAAATTGAAGGGGGAAAAGAGAACTTTTCTTATTGTCACAAATGAAGGTGTGATTCCAATGGCCAAAATTTCAATAACCCAATATCATTACTTTTGCATAATCAATCACTCTAGCAATTCAATGAGCAACAAATATTAAAAAAATAAGGTAGATAAATCTAACCTTGAGTCAATAATTTTAATGCTCAGCTTCATAGTTGGCCTCAACCAATTGTAATTGAAAAAAATGCTCATTTCCTCTCAGCCGCGCTATGTTTCATTAATTTTAAAAAAGAAAAAGAAAAACAAAACAACACCCATACTGATTTTTGAGGCCAACTTCTATATAAGTTAAATTTCAAAGCAAATTATACAGAGTTGAGAGGTGGTGAATTACGGGAGAGGTGATGAATTAGGGGAGGAGGTTGCCGACTATAAAGCTAAGGTGGTGAATTAGGGGAGAGGTGGTGAATTAGGGGAGGAGGTTGCCGACTGTGCCCAAGGGATGGTGGAGAACCTAGCAATGGCAAGGGAGTAAATATGAGATCTAGGGTTTCTGGACATTCAATTTTCTTCTTTAACTTGCCTTTGAAACATGCTAATTGCGTTTCGATCAAATTAACAAAAAAAATTTTGACTTATTTTGCAATTTAATATCCGAAAGATGCATCCTTTTCTACCTTTGATTCACTGAATTTCCTTTCTCACAATTTGATGCCTCAAAGTGCAAATAAGTTGACATTGGTTTTGTTCAAGAACATCATCATAGATAAGTGAATGAGAAACAATTTCTTACCAAACGTGAATATATTTTTTTAGTTTAAGGAAGTAAGGAACAAACTTAGGGCTTTAAGGCATCAAATTGACAAATTAATGTCAATTAGAAAACTTTGGGGTATCAAATCGTCAAAATGTAACTTTAGAGTTTAAAAAGTTTGAAATTTTGGGATATTTAAGAGCAAATAAGCCTAAAAAGATCACATCTTCTCGTATAACAAAGAACAATCCCCAAAGACGCTCAAATTCTAAACAAATTCCCAAATGTTCACTCCCTTAATACCCTTTTAATCATGATCCAACAATAAAATTACCTTTTCCCCTTCCTCGATCGAAAAAATAACAGTATGTTTTTTTATAAAGGGGAAAAAGGAGCAGGTTTCACCTGTGCCAGTTGATGTTGGTGTCAGAGAGGGCGGCGATGTTGGTGGCGGCGTCGGACTCCACGGCCATTGTCGGCGGCGGCGGCGGACTCCACGGCGGAAAAGGAGCAGGTTTCACCTGTGCCAGTTGATGTTGGTGTCAGAGAGGGCGGCGATGTTGGTGGCGGCGTCGGACTCCACGGCCATTGTCGGCGGCGGCGGCGGACTCCACGGCGGGAAAAAGGAGCAGGTTTCACCTGTGCCAGTTGATGTTGGTGTCAGAGAGGGCGGCGATGTCTGCGGCGGCGTCGGACTCCACGGCCATCGTCGGCGGCGTCGGACTCCACGGCGGGAAAAAGGAGCAGGTTTCACCTGTGCCAGTTGATGTTGGTGTCAGAGAGGGCGGCGATGTCTGCGGCGGCGTCGGACTCCACGGCCATCGTCGGCGGCGGCGTCGGACTCCACGGCCATCGTCGCCTTCTTCCGCCAAAAGCTCCCTAAAACCTAGGGTTCGGTATCGGGCTCGGGCTTCCGTGGTTTTTGGGGCTCCGACAAAATGGGGGGAAATGGAGGGCGCTTTGAGGAAAAGGAGGCGGTGGGGGAGCGTGAGTTGGGATACATATAGAGGATTTGGAGTGGATTTTTTATTTTGAATGTTGAATCTGGGATGGAGATAGGGGGAATTTTTGTGGATGATGACATGGCAAATTGTTGCAACTTGATTGGGCCAACTCAGATTTTCTGTTCATAGACACTATTCAGAGGTTTTGCATTCATTATAAAAGCAGTAGATATATCCAACCAAGTTTATCATCATCTCCAATACCCTCCAACAAACACTCAATGAACCATGTCCAAGTAGCCTCACACTCATTTTGCACAACTGCAACTGCTACTGGAAACATGCCATCGTTTTCATCCCTTGACACGGCACTAAGTAAAACACCCCTTGCAAGACCCTTCAAAAAGTAGCCATCAAGCCCTATAACTGGACTGCATCACCTCTTGAATCCACTAATTTGAGCCTCATATGCCACAAAGAAATCATAGAATGTGTTAGGTTCACCTAAATGTCTTCTTGTAGTCTTTACTCTAATCAAACTATTAGGGTTTTTCTCCATTAACATGTGGGAATAATCTCAAAGCCTCCAATATTATTCTTTGTAACTCCCCTCTATGATTTTAATGCTATCTTCTTTGCCATGTACACTTTGAATTTTTTAATATTGAGTTGCAACTCACATCCATTATTTTTTTTAAGTTTCCTAACTTCCATGATGAATTATCTTTGATTCTCAGCAAGAATTTATGTGCAAGGTAATTTGCATGGGCTTGTCTATTTTTATAAAATCTACTACAAGTGTGAGTTTCATGATAAGACTTTATAACCCACTTTGTATGCTCCCCATTCCATGTCCCATAAAACCTACATAGACTCCCTTCACCCTTGTAATGGACTGCTATCTTATATCCTTATCCTCATTAAACTCATGGCCTTGTGATCTAATACTATTATCATCATTAGAATCTTGCAAGCTAATCGATGCATCACTATCCTCTAAATCAGAATTAGCCACTTGGGTAGGAACTGAATCATGGCTAGCAAAGAAGTTATTTGTACTCACTTCAGAGTGTACATCCTCCTCATAAATTTCATCCTCACTCTTGTCACTCTCACTACCAATCTCATCATCGCCCGTAAATGATTCATCTCCACCCTTTGTATTATCACTATCATAGCCCTCATCTACAATCTTCTCTTAACCCTTAACATTCTTATAATTGACATGCTCTTGAGTTTGAGATGTCTGACCCTCTCGAGTGATACATGCTTCAACAGCATCATCATCATCATTCATTGTAATTGAATCAAGATTTTCACCCTTGTGCTTAGCAAAGATGTCCAAAGAATTCACATCATATTCAGCCATAAGATCACAAGGAGGGGGGTTATTTCTTCAATGACTAGTCTTAACCCTCTATTAACTGAATTAAAGGGTGATCTAACAAATAATATTTACTCAGCCATATACCCCATGCTCCCAACAAGCCTTTCTAAATACTTCTAATCTAAGTTTTTTTATCAATGTACAAGGTCTGGGTTTTACCCCCAAGATATTTTAGACTTGGATTCTGGATAAAACTACCCCCATGATGAAAATGAACTTTAATAAACTCTACCATCTGCATTATATATAAAATAGACTCATTCATCAATCAATTAAAAATCACAAGCTATTAGGTTGAACCTACTAACATTTGTATATGTGTAAAATATTGTTATAAAACTAATAACACTGACCCACATTCCTTTAATCAAAGAAAATGTGAGTTTTTAACAATAAACACCCATTGGTAACAGCTGATCCACGCCATAAACTATAAACAAGTGCAATTAACTAAAAATTCCATCACAAAACAATATCTTTAAGTCTAAAAAAATATAAAACAAACCCTAATTCACCCATAGAAATGACATGCAAGAAACCAAATTTAATTCAAAAGAGTTTTACTAAAATTTACCATGGAGCGGAAAACCGTAGCCAATCTTCAACATATTGCCATTAATTGCCCCCAAAGTCCTATTCATCAACCTCAAACTGATCAGATTTTTTACCCTAGCCCTAATTGAAACCCAATTTGCTCGCAATTTTCTTCCAGAAAACCTATAGGTAGCGGTCAATTTGGGGAAGGTGAAAAATTAGGATTTTTTTACTGTAGATAAAGTGTTAAATGAGTGCGGGTGAAGATTTATTAGGTGAGGCGCAATTTCATCTTCACGCATTTTTTTAACTGTTACAGTCTAATTACACGACGGAAACTTTGGGTCCCTTTTTTGCAAGGTTTTAAAATAGAGGTTACTTTTTGTCAAGGTTAATGAAATAATGGGGCTTTTTTTTTGCAATTTAGCCCATATTAAAAGGGAAAGTGAACCGATAAATAAAATGAACTCAAAAGGGGAGACATGCTAATGCATAGTTATCCTTGTAGAGAAAAACTGACCCAAGATCTTCCATTAGGGATGGGATAGAAAACTATATATATATATATATATATATATATATATATATATATATATATATATATATATATATATATCCATTAGGGATGGGATAGAAAACTATATATATATATATATATATATATATATATATATATATATATAGAGAGAGAGAGAGAGAGAGAGAGAGAGAGACACACACACAACACACACACACACACACACACACACACATATATATATATAGTAAAGCTTCTATAAACTTAAGTGGATAGGAGCACTTGTCCACCAAATTTTTTATTCCTTCATTATGCTTTGATATTTGTGCTACACATCAATGCTATCTTTGAAATTTATACATTTATTTGTATTAGATGCTAACACAAATCCCAATGCAAAATCAATGGATAAAAAGTTGGTGGACAAAGGTTCCTATCCTTAAGTTTATAGGAGCTTTACTATATATATATATATATATATATATATATATATATATATATATATATATATATATATATATATATATATATATATATATATATATATATATATATATATATATATATATATATGAGCTCTATCAACTTAAATGGATAGGAGCCCTTGTTCACCAAACTTTTTATCCACTCATCTTGTGTTTAGATTTGTGCCATCAAGAGATGCACAAATCTCAAAAGACTCTTCATATCTTTCATGGATCCCAAAGCAACATCAATGGATAAAAAGTTGGTGGATGACTATTTCCTATCCACTTAAGTTTATAGGAGCTTTCCTATATATATATATATATATATATATACTATATATATATATATATATATATATATATATATATATATATATATATATATATATATATATATATATATATATATATATATATAATATATATATATATATATATATATATATATATATATATATATATATATATATATATATATATATATATATATATATATATATACATTTAAGTTTATAGGAGCTTTCCTATATATATATATATATATATATATATATATATATATATATATATATATATATATATATATATATATATATATATATATATATATATATATAAGTTGAGTTGCTTTCAGAGTTTGATTGTTTCAAAAATTCTCTAAAATCTCAACTAATTTCAAGGCTTTTCAATCATTTTGACAAAACATTGTTTACCTTGTATTTGCTCATAATTTTACAAGTGTGCACATACCCACAGGATATAAGTTGATATTTGAAAGAAGATTAGGTACAAGTTGAGATTCGAAACCAAATCGTCTCTTCTTTGATCCTCTTTGGTTTAATGTGTAGGGAAGTAGGCAGGCTAACATGTAGTAAAAATCAAATTTTTATCTACCTACATCCTAAGATCCATAGGAAGAAGAAGATCCAAGATACAAGAATACCTAAAATGTGCAGATTTGCAGCGGAAACTTGCATACTCGTGGAGATGTTACGCAGCAATCGTAGCCACGCCTCTACTGGTATCCACACGAACTTGTTATAACTCCGCACGTCGGTGTGCTAGCACTTTGAAGACGGCGGCCTCTAGGGTTTCTCCTCTCTCCCTCACGATTTCAGAAGCTGAATTAGATTGATCAGGAAGGTCTGTCTCAGGCTCCTTTTATAGGGTCATGAGGTGGTTTCTCAACCAGGAAAGAGATCGGATTTCCAATCAGACGGTCAATCAAAAAAATTTGTTCAAATCAATTCTTATCAATTAACCGAGATTGATCAAATCAATTTGATTGCTAGGAGATAGGTTCATTGAACTTGGTCAATATTTTTCCAAACCGTGATTGATCAAATCAATTCTTATCAATTAACCGAGATTGATCAAATCATTCCTTATCCGATTACCCGATTGGTTTCTAGGGCATATAATACTGACAATCTCCCACTTGCACTAGAGCCAATCATTCTCACATCTAATCATATCTCCATATGAATTAATTTATGCGGGCTTTCTTAATAACGTTCCAACACGTTCTTGTGTGTGACCCATTAGGTTTACACGATGTTGGCAGTGGGCCAAAATATTTTTTGGCCAACAAGTCATAAGCGGACCCTAGCAGGACATTATGACTACCCAAATACGGTAAATATCATCTCAAATGAAACCTAGTCCACAATGGACATATGTCGGTCTCTTTATCACTAGATATATTGTACCGGAATGGAACTTTGGAACCAGAGGACAGTTGTTGTAATGCCTTATATAACCGCGTCTCTTTTTGTTTGACGGGTTCGAGTTGTTTGGAGGTCCCGACCGATCATAGTTCTTTAAGTAACATTTTCTAGATCTTGTCCCCATAAGCGAAATTTGGTCGGGTTGAACTGCCATAGCAATCTTATCTTCTTCTGAATCTGTGAGCGCAGAGACTTGTAGTGATTCCTCACCTATGATTGTGGAGATGGTGTTACACGATCTTATCTTGTGTTTAGCCTTTGCGTGGGCCGTTAGTTTTGGAGACGCCCATTGCTCGTCTTGGAGAAGGTCGGGTTGGACCCACATCATTTCTCCTTTTGGCATAGTGAGAGGGACAAAGCCTTGACTCTGTTGACCTTGTTGGTCATGATTGACCACTTCTATTCTTGTAGTAGGAATGGGAACGACTCCATTTTGAGCCCGAGTTTTCAGCATTGGCCCAAATTGAAGAGTCATCATGTTAACAGTGACCTTCTTTTGCTCAGGTCGAAGCTTGAGAATCCTTGAGTCGACGAACGTCTGTGGTAGAGGCAATAGTTAGGATCGTTGGTCTTTCTAACTTCTTTAGAGTGTCGGGCTTTGGGGAGCTTCAACCGATTGCTCTTGCTGAGGATATGAAAGATGGTAACAGTGTGCTCATCTTTAAAGGAGTAGCTTCATTGATTGCTCTTCTGATGCTCTTTCTTTTGATTATCGAGCTTTTTGACCTCAACCGCAAAAGTCTCTTTGGCTTTTGATTGGGATGAATGTCCCTGTTTGATCTTATCCCCATTATGATTGGTGCGGGGGTTTAACTTATTGAAGTGTTCTGCCGACTTTTCTGTAATTTCAACTTGTTCCATTAAGTCCTTCCATGAGTGTGCCTTAACAGCACCCATGTGGACCTCTATACGACTCAAGAAATTATGCCGACATATTTGAAGTAGTGTCAAATTCGCCTTGACATGTGAAAGGGTTGAATTTGACACTACTTTCATGCTGCGGTGAATTTTGCGGCAGTTCCCGCTAGTTGCCGTCGATGATTTGTACAAGGAAATAAATTCCTCGAACTTCGCTTGGTCAAATTCAATGACCAGCGATTCAGCTAAAGACCCGAGGGCCTTAGTGTCAGACTGCAACACAATTTTCTCTTCAGATGAGAAAGTAGTCCCTAGTGGAATCGTCATCCTATTTCTAGTCTTTTGAATTACAATTAACAAGATTACAATTCAAAAAAAGTATAAGTAAAATAAGAAAATTTATATATATCTGGGTTCTTTTCTATGTACCAATGGAGCGTCGATCTTGTACTCCGTTGATGATCCGATGAAGACGATGAGTCTCTTGCTGATTGGAGGTTGCTGAAAAAGCCAAAATCCGAAGGAGTTGATTAGTTGGAGATGCCGAGTCTTGGTATCAATCCACTCCGATTCTAAGTGTCCTCAAATGAGTAATCTTCCCTCCTCTTATAGGCTAAGAGAGAGTTAGTGGCCATTAAATATGGATTAAGTGGGCCATTAACTTAGGAGATAATGAGGAGAACCATTTTCATAAAAATAGCACTTGACACAGTCAATGGTGAGGTTTGCCTATAACGGTCAAAGGCGAAGCTCGCTGAGCAATTTTGGGCGTGGCTCGCCAAGTGGCTTTGGCCGAAGTTCGTCCCAGCGAACTTTGCTAGAATGTGGACAACCCACTTTCTTTGAGATGTGGATGACGTGGTCCACATAGGTCTTTGGGGCGAAGTTCGCGTGAAGCTTGGGCGAACTTCGCTATTGTTTGGATGGGCTTTGACGTGGGCTTGTACTTGGGCCTACTTGAAGTGTTTAGCATATGGGCGTTCACTTCTTGGACTTGGGCTGAGCTTGAGTATATTTTAACCATCTACAATAAATAGAGCAACCAAATTTGTAAATACATTGTTTGATTTATAACTTTATAATTAGAATGGTAAGTGGACATGTATTTTGTAGAAAAAACTTGCAACAAATGCTACGACCAATTTCGTGAGAGGAAAAGTTGCAGGCTTCAAAAAAAATTAACAAATAAAAATAACTCCACCACATCAAAAAAAATCTTTTTAAATCCAAATAGAAAAACTATCCACACCAAAGTTTCCTTATATGGTAAAAGTTTCTAACTTTCCCTAATTATTTTTCAACCGAATACTAAAGTTGCATTTCAAGTACATTTCCTACAATATAATTGCAAATATCCAAACATCTAATTTGAAGTTGATTTCCTACAATAAATGCCGCATGAAACATTTATTGTAGCAATATTTGCTACAATTTATTTTTGTAGCAAACCAAATAGCCCCTAAGTATTGGTTGTTAATGTTGTTCAAAGGTTGTTAAACTTAAGGATCAATTTTTAAACCAATGAGTTATATATTAGATTTAAGTATTAGTTGTAAAGCTTAAGAGTCAATTGCTAAGTGATTAACAAATTTTATTGTATTTTTATACCCTCATTTCTTATAATTTTTCAATAATTTTATTTGCTACTAAGTATTTTCATTTTCAGGAAATAAAAGATTGAATGAATAAGAGCTCAAATAAAGATTATCTCGAGCCCAAAAGATCTCTAATTGAAGCCCAAAATCCCTAAGCCCAAAGCCCAAGACCAAGTTTAAAAGTAAAATCACAGCACTCACCACTTTCTTGGTTAGTAATTATCAATAACTTGGCCTGCAACTGAGCATCAAATCAAACTTGGAAAGAAACCAAGTCAACTTCGTGTTAAGGATGGTCAACTGTAAAAAAAGGTGTTATCTCCCAATCCAAAAAGTAAAATCTAATATATTATATAAAATCACCTATCTCAAAGAGAAGGAGCTATCCAGATTGGCAGATTCTAGAAATTTAATTAGCATTAGTAGGTTATGATAAAAATATAAATTTAATCAATATATATTTAATTATTTAAAGGTCAAGTTAAATTCTAAGACGCCCAAGAGCATTCAGGAGAAGCCCAATAGCCTTAAATAAATTAAATATAAGAGAAATAAAGCTCACAAAGTCCATCTCTTAAGTCTTGAATCATGGGTGTAGTTTGTCTATAAATAGAAGGGGATAGCGTGAGGGTGAGGGATGTGAAAAATTTTATAAACTCTAGTTTGGAGAGGAGTGCTACTCTTAATTGAGAAGACCTTTCAAATTGTAAACTTTTTATTTATAATATATATTAAAAATTCTCTTTTTCTATTTTCTTTCTTCTTCTCTTTTGGTGATGAAGATTTACTTCTCAAGGGGCCAACTCCTTACAATATAAGTCTTTATTTTCTCTTTTTATTTTCTTATTTTAGAATTGCATGTTTTAAATTTTTATTTCTTATTTTTATTTCATGTTTGGTAGATTAGATTTATTATTTTGCAGTTTAGATTTATTTCATGCTTTATAGAGTAAATTTATTTTCTTGCCTTTTATTGCTTTATAGTGTAGATTTTATTTTTCTTTTTATGCTTTGTAGAGTAAATTTTCTTTCTTTCCTTATTTGCTTTGTAGTTTAGATTTACTTTCTTGTCTTTAATATTTTCTAGTATAGATTTCTTTGTTTGCTTTTATTTTACAATATGAGTAGCTAATTCTTGTAGGAAATCTTAGATGAAACTAGTTTAATTTTCTTTTATATTTTAAATTGCTCTCTTTGTTCTTAAAATGATCATGTTAGGATAATCAACTAGAGAACTAATTGGTAAAAGAATTTGATAGTCTATGCTTTCCTGAGTGGTTTGATAAGTTCTTCTTATTTAATTCTAGAGTTACTATCTAGTTATTTATTTCTTTTCATGAGTGATAATATTGCTTAGATACGCTTTTGATAGGTTATACTTGTTTTAAGTAACTTGATAGTCTATGCTTAGAAAATCTAAAAATATGTGAATAAAAGAGAGTAATTCTTAAATGTAATTTGAAAGCAACTAGTAGATTCAATCCTAGTTAATTTCAATTTATATTTAAGAATTACTCTTTTATTCTCATATTACTTAGAATTATTAAGCATAGACTATCAAGTTACTAAAAATAAGCATAACCTATCAAAACATATTCAAGCAATATTCCTACTCATAAAATGAAATAAACAACTAGATAGTAATCCTAAAATTGAAAAGCATAAATTATCAAACCATTTAAGATAAGTATAGCCTATCAAATTCTTTCTATCAATTAGTTTTCTAGTTTATTATCCTAAGCATGATCATTCTAAGCACAAAAGAGAGCAATTAAAAATTAAAATGAAATTAAACTAGTTTTATCTAATCGTAGAAATCCTAAACAGATTATCTACTCATACTAGAAATTAAAAATAAGAAATTAAAATCTAAACTATAAAGCATAAAAAGAAAATAAATCTAAACTACAAAATAAGAAAAGAAAGAAATAAAAATCTACACTACAAAGCATAAAATAAAAGAGCAAGAAAATAAATCTATAATACAAAGCATAAAAGAAATCTACACTATAAAATATGAAATAAAAATAAGAAATAAAATTATAAAACATGCAATTCTAAAATAAAAAAATAAAAGAGAAAAATAAAAACTTACATTGCAAGGGGTTGGCCCCTTGTGAAGCAAATCTTTATCATCATCATCAAAAGAGAAGAAGAACATAATTTAAAAAGAAGGAAATTTTTTTTATTTATTGTAAAGTAAAGTTTACTATTTTAGAAGGTCTTCTCAATTAAGAGTAACCATCCTCTTCAAATAAGTTTATAAAATTTTATTACATATCCCTAATCCTCACTCTCTACCTCTATTTATAGCTTACAGCAACCAACAACAATCCTTGGACCAAACTTGGGCTCTAAGAAATCAAAATCAGCCATGTTGGTGCTGATGGTCATGGGTGGTTGAGTTTGGGTAGATAGAGAAAGGGGAGAGAGGAGGCGGAAGAAAGGAGAAATGGGAATGAGGTGAGGGGTTGAGTTTGGTGATGATGGTCATGTTGGTCGAGTTTGGGTAGAGAGAGAGAGAAGAAAAAGGGGATGAATTTGGGGGTTGAGTTTGATGGCCATGAGGGTTTGAGTTTGAGAAGAGAGAGAGAGAGAGAGAGAGAGAGAGAGAGAATGGAGGGCATTTCAGGGATTTTTGAAAAGAGAGATTAAAAAAAAGGCTGAAACAAGTATAAAATGATGGGGTGAGGGTACATATGGAAAATGTCAAGGGGTTAGAAAACATTCCCTGTATCAAAATGGGCCTCAAGGTATTTTTCCCTAAAAAATATGGACTATAATTATATACTCTAACGAACGATGATCAAGCCGAAACCATGCCTGAACACAAAATGGTTCAGATTGAGATGGCTCGGGCTCAACCACTTGCAGGCCCATCAATGAGATAAGGGACGTGTGTGGGTGTGTAGGCGGGAAGCTCCAACTACCCACACCTACTCATTAATCCTTGATGTCTTATCTCCATGAAATATAAAGCATTACCTATGACACGTAAAGGTCTAGTTAGCTGTATGGTTTTAGAGATTTATAGCATACTTTTGCAATTATATTCCTCTGTCATCCTTAATCCTACTTAAAATTAGACAAGAGGAGAATTGGTATTTTAGTATGTGCAAGGATGGAGAGGAACCTCTAGTTTGAGATTTTTTTTTTTCTCAACTGACTTCTATATATCATTCTATGTTTTCTTAACTTTGTCTCTCAGATTTACAAAATGAAATTTTAATCAAGATGATTGAATATATTGAAGTCTTCAAGACACTTTAAGGCAACATATAACTTCTCTTCATAAAAGAAACTTTAATATTAAACTATATAACCAATAATTTGCTCTTGTATAAACATGGCTAGTCCTTTTTTGTAATAAATAAATTAACCATATGATTCATTTATTTTCAAGTTTTCAAGTTTAAGTGACAATGGCAAGGCACTGCCTCCTCATTTTATAATAGTTGTCCCAAACTTTTATAATGGTTAATTAATTAGTCCTAGTCCTTGTTTAATTAAGAATATTAACCTGCTCAATAAGATGGAAGTGCGTGAGAATAAAATACTGGATCAATGAAAATTTTGGGAAACCTTATTATGTGATCGAAACCCTCCAACGGTCTGATAAAAGTTCAAATTTAATAAGATTCACCTAACTTTTAACACTTGTATGTCACGTGGACACTCTCTTACTCATATTCTTGCTCGCGACTAGGCAAGTAGATGAGGAGTTTCTTTTTTTTTTTTCCAATTTTTTGAGTTCCAAACAAAATTGAACAAGTCATGCCTTTTCTTTGAATGGACTTTAGATAATAAAATTAATTAATTAATCAGAAGTTTGTCTAGATGGTCATTGGTCAAAATTTGATCCTGTACACGAATAAGTCATTAAAAAAGTCGTCATAGAATAAATTCAGCGCAAGTGACTATCTTAAAACTTATGCTCATAATAATAATTAATCATATGGTGTCTCTTTAGTTCTTCTCGTCTTAATTTCAACATTTTTCATGATATTATCATAAGCGTCGTTGGCAAAATTATGTAGCAAATCATATTTTTTTTATATCAAACAGTATAGTCAAATAAGAGTTTGTTTGGATCCCTTTATGTCAAAATTAATTATAGTCAAAATAAAAAGTCATCATGATGGAAAAACTGAATTCCGCACAACAAAGTCTAAAAATTCTGCAAGAGGCGAAATTATATTTAAATAATGAATAATATTAAAAAATAAACTATAAATTTGTTTTTTGGCTAATCGAAAATGTCAAAAGATGTAATATGGAATATTTACTAGAGACTCATCTCCACCTAGAGCGTTTTTGAATTTCAATGGGGGTAAGGGAAGTTAAGAAAAACTAAGGGAGAGAAGAGAAGGGAAGTTAAGGGAGTTCTTTTCCCTTCAATTACACCCTAATTTGAGGAGGAGAACAATTTTGTATCGTTAAGGTTGAACTAAAGATGAACTAGGGGGAACTCTTAACCCATAAAAAACTATCAAAACCGGGTGAATGTCTCCCCTGCCTTCCATTTTCCCTTATTCACCTCAATCCAAACAGGACCTAAATCTAGTTGCTTCTAAAAAGTATTTTAGAAAGATTAAGCATGAAACATTAATTCAATATGTGACAATTTATTTTGTTGTTTAGATTCAATATGGCGATGTTTTCTTCGATTAAGGTGTCTATTTTACTATAATTCTTTTCCTCTATACAGCTAAATTACTTTAATGAGAAGACTTTGTGGAGTCCCGAATTCATTTGCTTTCAAGTTGGATTTGTCAAAGATTGGATTTGCATTACATGTCGCCAAAATGAGTAGCCCAAAAAGTAGAATATCATCCCCACAAAGCCATGTCACATAAAGTTTCATGGTGTCACATTATTAATTAGTGAACGTCATCATCACTATCATAGTCATAATCATCCAACTTCAACAATTAATTACGAGTCGTCCTTTGTAGTTATAAGCTTATATCAAGGTAGTCGATTTCAAGCACTCTCATCACTTAATAGTACCAACAATGGAAAAGGGGACAAGAAATATTGAGTCATCTCTTCATAGAAGAGTTTTTGTCAGTCCTTTATTTCATCAATTTGGTTACTTGGCATAGTTTTTCTTACTAGAGTTTGATTTAAACTTGTACTCATTTGCATAAGACCTCTGTTGGGAAATAGTATTGCATTTTAGCACTAGAAGACAATGAAAGAGTGCAAAACGAAGCAGGAAGCGAAACAAGGCAATATGAGGCAAAACGGCGAGCGCCAGTGGGATCGGCAGGCCCGACCAGCAGAATTGTTGGTGGACGCCACCCACAGCCCAACACTGATCATGGCCACCAATCGGTGTTCAATACAAAAGTGTTGCTTGCGAAAACATCACCAAAACCCTCAACTAGATTTCCTCCTTCTTCGTAGACCAATCGATCACCGAGTGATGTAGTAAAACCCGAGAAAACTTGTTCAGACAAAGAGAAAGCAATAAAATCGTAAAAAAATAAACAAGAGCATAACGACAAGGGATTTACGTAGTTCGGCAATCGCTTACATCCATAGGGAGAGATTTGAGTCTTCTTTTATTCTAGAGACTATAAAGATAAAATCTTTCTTGTGATCTCTAAAGATTCCACAAGAAACCCTCTCTTCTATCTCATCAAAAGACCTCTCAAAATCCTAGATTTCCCTCCTTAGCTCTCTCTACCTCTCTTTTACAATATGCAACTCTCCTTAGATTCAATCCCTTTTTTAAACCCGAGACCTAGAAGACCTCTTTTATAGGCCCAAAACCGGATACAATACCACATAGGGGTCTTAACCCAAATAGAATATAAAATAGACCCAAAACAGTAAATCAGCCCAAACCGGCATGACCCACCAGTCAAACCGGTCAGTATACTGGCGAAGGCTTTGCCGATCGCACCGGCCAGTCTGACTGGTTGGTCAAACCGGTTTGGGCTGATTTTCTATTTTGGTCTGTTTTATATTCTATTCGGGTTAGGACCTCTATGTGGTATTGTATCCGGTTTTAGGGCCTAAAAAAGAGATCTTCCAGGTCTAGGGTTTACAAAAGGGATTGAATCTAATGAGAATTGCATATTGTAAAAGAGAGGTAGAGAGAGCTAAGGAGGAAAATCTAGGGTTTTGAGAGATCTTTTGGTAAGATTGAAGAGAGGGTTTCCTGTGAAATCTATAGAGATCACAAGAAAGATTGTATCTTTGTAGTCTCTAGAGTAAAAGAAGACACAAATCTATCCCTGTGGACGTAGGCGATTGCCAAACATGTAAATTCATTGTCTTTGTGCTCTTGTTTATTTTTCTGCGATTTTATTGCTTTCTCTTTATTCGAACAAGTTTTCTCCGGATTTCCTACACCGCTCGATGATCGATTGATCTACAAAGAAGGAGGAGATCTAGTTGAGAGTTTTGGTGATGCTTCCGCAAGCAACACTCCCGTATTGAACACCAGTTAGTGGTTTTGATAATATCAAGTTGTGAGTGGTATTCATCAACAATTGGTCTCAGAGCTTCGGGTGATACCAATAACCTCTATAGCATCTAGCCTCAATCTTCCAACTGTCTCCCATGCAATAAGTTTGATTTATGACAACAAGGAACACAACAAAGTGTACATCCATATAATCTCTTGTTTTGATTTAAAAAAAAGGGATTTCAGTAGTTTCATCTTCTTTTGGTTAGACATTTGACGGTCATCTTCTGAGCATACTTGTTAGAATATTAATATAAAACAAACTATAATTTTAAATGTCATTAATATGTGAGGACATGTTAGAACGTAAAATGACAATCCTTATAAAGTTTTTGCTAAAATGAAAGAAACTTTAAGAATGCTTGTCGTGATTTGAATAAAATTTATATTGGATAGAGGATAATAATCTCACTGGCTTGCTAGTCTGGGCAGTAAGAACGAGGCTCATCCGTGTACTGTTACCTTGTACAGATGCAAAATTCTACAGTTATTTACAATCTTCTAATTATACATAGGCTAAATTGCACTTAAATGTCCTATAATTTCACCAACCTTGCACTAAAGCGATCTACCTCTATTTTAAAACCCAACAAATAAATGCCCCTAAGTATTTAAATATTGCAGATAAATGTCCTAAAGTTAAAAGGAACTCAGTTTCTCTACATATCCAAAAACACCGCATAGCAGAGGGTACTAAAATGTAACTTTTAGAAACTTTAGGATATTTAAGTGAGACCACTTACAAAATGAGGGTATTTATATGCAATATTGGGTAAACAAGAGAGTACCAAAGTACAATATTTTAAAACTTAAAAACACTTATTTCTAATTTTTAAATATTTTAGAATATTTATTTGCTCGATTTTGAAATGAAGGTCACTTAAGTGAAAGGTTGGTAGATTTATAGGACATTTAAATGCAATTTAGTCTTATAAATATGTGACTTATGTCCTAATTGTTTTGTCGTAGCCCATACACGTGTCGTTATTACCAGCTCACCATGTCTGACCATCTTGAATATCGTGATCCCGTGTAAAATTATGGACCTTTTGGGGCATTCCGATGAGGTCCATATAAATCGTATGCTCCCTCTCTATGTAGGCGCAGGTTTGATTCCCGTGTGCATCAAAGGCACGATAAAAAAAAAAAAAAACTATGGACCTTTTGTGCAACTTAGTCATTGAATGTGGTTTCAAGGTCCGTTAATATTTTCTTTTACACGTAGTCGGTAAAAGCTTCCTGTCATAGGTCAGGAGTAATAATTCACCACATAAATGCTATTTACCCGGTACATGTATAATGGATAAAAAAAATTTATACAAGCACGTAAAATATCTTTTAATTTTTAGTATCTAACAACTATTTCTCTGTCCGTAATTCCAAATTCATTTGTGTACCTTAAATTCTATTTGATTAACAAAATAGTTATTTAATTCTTTTTATCAAAAGAATAGCTATTTAATTCTAATAGATTCTCGCCTCACCCGCAAAGCACGTGCCAGAATCGGCGGAATCTGTCCGTTCCATTCCCTCGGATCCGGACACCGCCAGGTGACGACCACCGAAATTCGTGCCGTGCGACCGCTTGTTTCTGCAATCGTCACCAGCCACCAGGCGCGTTTGATCGTTTACCGATCGGTGAGCCTAGCACTAAGTTTTTCAAACTGTTACCGCCAGCTGTATGTCTCTACCTATCTTACCCAAAGTGCCCTTGTATTGGTTACTGATTTACGTGAATGCCCTGTTCTGGACTCTTCTTTCTTTTGAATTTGACCCCTCCTTTTTGTTTTTATTGCTACTTTATTTCTGTCAGAGCGTTGTGAGAATACGGAGTCTATTGGGATCTCAGTCATAGTTTCGTGGCTGATGAGGGCTAAAAAAATAATTTTTTTTAAGTGAGTGATTTTTTTGCATATATCTCCCTTTAGAAATGTAGTTTAACAACATCATCTTTTTTGCATGGGAGAATGTAATTTGTGAAATTAGAGAATTGTGAAGTTGATTAGGGAAGTTTTGATGTTTTGTTTATTGTAGGGTTAATTGCACTTTAATACCTTAAAGTTTCATTGATTTTATTAGCTACTCGGTGTTGAATTTGTCCACATAATACTTCCAAGCTTTATCGCGTTTCAATTTTAATACCTTTCATTATTGTGATTGAAATGTTTTATAAAGCTCAGGTATAAATATATTCCCATTCTCTCCCTCTCTCGATCGCCATTACCAAAATAACCCCCCCTCACTCGAACCAATCTTCTCTCTCTCTCCATTCATTCTCACAGGAGAATCGAGCCCTCGAGGATCCTCAAACCCTAGCTCCCTCCATCCTAAGGTGATCCCCTACTTCTCTTCGTATTTAGATCTGTTCGTTTTCAGTAATTTTTATGTTTGCAGATTTGATTTTAGGGTTTTTTTTTTTTTTGCAATTTATTTCATGAGATGTTGGTAAAGTTTGCTCCTTTATTGCTCTTTTAGCGGACGGGATTGTGGGAAATTATTAAAAATTGAATTTTTATGGGATTAGTTGTGAGGATAAGTTGATGAGATCTGATGGGAAGTGGTTGGATTCTCTCCCCCATTTCCCTCGGTTTTAATAATCAAATAATTCTTATCTCATTGTTTTATTATATGCTTAATTGATTTTAATCCTTGTTCCTGTTTTCTGCCAGTTTGTAAGGGGAACATAACTTTATATCCTTGTAATGGCTGCAATCGCGGCCTCGGCCTTCTTTCCGACCTCTTCATCCTCACCCAATTCATCCCTCAAAGGCTCCAAGTCAATTGGAGATAGCCCTGATTCTCTGAATGTCAAAGGAATCACGGCGAAACCCAATTCATCTTCGAAATCTCTGGAGGTTAAAACCCATGCCCAAGCCCTCCCCAAGATCAATGGAACTAAGGTTGGCTTAAAAACCGAATCCTCAAAGACTGAGGATGATGCTCCTTCCACCACTGTCACTGCTCCGAGGACATTTTACAACCAATTGCCTGATTGGAGCATGTTGCTTGCTGCTATAACTACTATGTTCTTGGCTGCTGAGAAGCAGTGGACACTTCTTGATTGGAAACCGAGAAGGCCCGATATGCTCGCTGATGCTTTTGGGTTCGGGAAAATTGTTCAGGATGGGCTTGTGTTCAAGCAGAATTTTCCGATAAGGTCATATGAGATAGGGGCGGATAAAACAGCGTCTATAGAGACTTTGATGAATCATCTGCAGGTGGGTTTGGGATGAATTTCTTGCAAATTGGTTTGTTTTGGGTTTTGAGTTTTGGATTCTTATGTGGTTTTGTTGGTGCACAGGAAACGGCGCTTAATCACGTGAAGAGAGCTGGGTTGTTGGATGATGGGTTTGGTGCAACGCCTGAAATGAGTAAAAAGAATCTGATATGGGTTGTCTCTAAGATGCAGGTTCTTGTGGAGCATTATCCTTCATGGTTAGTTCACTTCTTTTATATCTGCATTTTGTCATGGTTTCCTAACATATATGATGTTAGTGCAAATGAGTACTTTTGATTTTGAGCTGGTGGACTACATATTTTTATATGGAACATAATATTTCCTTTGGCCGATAATAGTTGATCATGTTTATAGAAATACATGCTTCTTATTTTTAACTCAGGGTTGGGATGGCTGGTTCATATACTTCTATTTAATAGCAATATATTAGATGTTTTCTCCGATCACGAAAATTAATTCGCCAATTGCTGATATTCATTTTTGCGTCAGACATAAAGCTTAAGTCTGCAGTTCTGCTGCTTCCTGCAAATTTTGCTATATCAATTTAACTCAAAAAGTATCATGGTCAATATTAGCCAACTCTGAATGTTTCTTTTTTTAATGAAAATTATTAGGGCGGATTTTGACTTTGCCCAGTCAACTCTAGATTTTGGGTAATCAATTGTTTCTTTGTGGACTTGGAATATCCTGACTATATGGATATGCCAATGTTTTAGTCAACTTTTTAATTCTTCAACTGTTTGGACTTCTTTTTTCTCTTGACAAACTTGTAATTTTTTCTGGACATTAAAAAAAATTCTGCATGATTGTCATAGGAAAGTAATTTGCTATTTGCACGGTGCAATGGTTTGACCTCTTTTCAAATGCTCAGAAGCTTTTATATGCCATTATGTAATCCTACTTTAATTTTGATTGTCTCGTTTTTTTGTCCTGCTTAGGGGTGATGTTGTTGAAGTAGATACATGGGTAAGTGCATCTGGAAAAAATGGGATGCGGCGTGATTGGCATGTTCGTGATCTCCGGACTGGCCAAACTGTCATGCAAGCCACAAGGTTCGTTGTTTATTTCATTATAGCACGATTGTAGGTTTCGTTGCATTATAAATCTCAAAATTATTTATCAAATGCTAGATTGAGTAATTGGGTATATGCTCTATGCAGTGTTTGGGTGATGATGAACAAACACACTAGGAGATTGGCTAAAATGCCAGAAGAAGTCAGAGCAGAAATTGGACCGTATTTTATTGAATGTGGTGCTATTATAGCTGATGATAGCAGGAAGCTTCCTAAACTGGATGACAACACTGCAGACTATGTTAAGAGTGGTTTAGCTGTAAGTTGGAGGTCATATTTTCTTTTTTTCATTTAGTGTGATTCATCTTGGTTTTCCTTATTGATGCGTGATTATAACTATGCAGCCTCGATGGAGCGATTTGGATGTCAATCAGCATGTGAATAATGTCAAGTATATTGGCTGGATTCTCGAGGTACTTATCATGCTAACTTCAGTTTTTATTCATACTTTTGTGAGGATCAATGAACAATTATTGGCTTAATTATGAAATCCTCCATTAATCAAGACATTGCAAAATCACGGTTAATACATGAGCGTCTAGAATTTGTTCATGAGAAGAGAAATTCATAGCCACCTGCATCTTCTAATTTGGATGGATATTGGTGATCGTGGTGGTCCCAGTCTTGTCTATGTACAATCGAGAATTTTCTTACAATTCATAATGTGTCAGTTATGTGTACTTTTCTATTGATAGAAGTTCACCTGCCAATTTAAACTCTAGCTGGACCAACAAGATTTTCTCATGTCCTCGCTGTTATCATTTATGGTTTAACATCTGTCTCACGCTTCCATGTCATGGCTCGCAAATCACTTCATCATTCGGAGCAGAAGTATTCCACAGAAAAATTATTGTTTTCTTTTCACAGAAAAATTATTGTTTTCTTTTCTATTTTTTTATGCAAAGCATTTCGGATGCTGAAACTTTACATACTGTGATCCAGCACACTATATTTCTTCTGTTTTCTTTCCAATTCAGCCTTCATTCATCCCATGATATCCTGTCTTATAGGACACTCTAACAACCTGTTAGTTGAATGTCCTTTTTGTGTGGATAAGTATAACACACATGCACATGACCAGAGCCAATGAATAACTTTAATAATGTCTTCATTACTTCTTCCTCTTTTGTCTTAAAGCACCACCAACATTGAGCATCTATCAAAATCACAAGTCTAGCATTTAATACTGCATCCAATATTGTTGCTAGTCAACATCTTTCATCAATAAGTTCCATTAATACAACAAAAACAACAGCAACAATATAAAACCTTTATATCCCAAATTCTTGGAGTCAGCTGCAAAAATCCTACTTTTCCACTCTGTTCTATAAGTTAATCATTATCACAGCCTCCTTAACAGCTTGTAACCAAGTTCTCTTAGGTCTACCTCTAGTCCTTGTTTCTTCATTAATTATAATTGGGTTAACCGCGGATAGACCCCTATACTATTGCCCCATTGAGGATAGACCCCCTGTAGTTCTATTGGTGCAGATAGGCCCTCTGTACTATTTGCCCAAGTGCGGATAGACCCCCCTGAGTGAACTTTTTACTACTCTTAAATGAGTAAAAAAATTCACTCAGGGGTCTATCTGCACAAAGGGTCTATCCGCACTTGGGCTATAATACAGGGGGTCTATCTGCAATTAACCAATTATAATTCCATCATTTCTCCTGATTGATGGTGCATTTAATTTACTCTGCTATGCATGGTCAAACCATCTCGGACGATTCTCTCATTTTATGCTCAACCGGAGAAAACTCTAACTTTCTACAGATAAATTTCATTGATAATAAACACCAACTAATGTTGTTTGTGATTTCAAACAATTTCAGAGTGCACCCATCTCACTCCTCGAGAGTCACGAGCTAGTTAGCATGACTCTAGAATACAGGAGGGAGTGCGGTAGAGACAGCGTTCTACAGTCCCTCACTGCTGTGACCACTGATTGCACCGACGACGCATCTGAAACTAATCAGAAAATCGAGTGTGATCATCTGCTGCGGCTTGAATCTGGGCCTGAGATTGTAAGGGGACACACCGAATGGAGGCCCAAGAGTGCCCAGGGCCTCGAGAACATGGGCCCACATCCAGTTGCAAGCATATAAGTTCAGCAAGAATAGCTGCCAATTTGTCTAGCGTAGAAGAAGGGGAGAATTCTCCTGTTGTTTGTTTTTTCTTTTCGTTTTTTTCCCCATTTTATTGAGTTTTTATCTTTATGGTTATCCCCTCTTCTTCCACACGAAGCCCTTCCATATGTAAGTAATCGATTACGCTATATTTGATCTTTCAGTTCTCTGATGCAAGAAAAAAAAAAGTGTAGAGGAGATGCTTGCAGTATGCTCTAGTTTTTGGAAGTTGCTGATTTTTTTTTGCCATTGTATGCTTGTGTCTTAGCCTCAGGTTACTATTGAGGAAGATTGATCTTAGTAAGTTTTTGGTGTTTGATTATAAATTGTTAAATATGTCTGCATATTTGAGAGGTTTCTTGTTACTTGGATAAAATTATGGTTGTTACCTAGTGATATTGGATTTGGTAAAGCCACTTGTGAACCTGTACAAATTCTGTAATCCATTAATGAACGGTTGGATTTCAGTAACAAGTGTGAGTAAAGGCTTTGCTGATGTAACCCCAACTGTTGAATGTAGATAACTCAAATGGAGGATTCCAAAGTTTAATTTTGGTGGTTATGTCTTTGTTATGTGTTTTGTGTATTATAACTTTATTTGTAAAATCATGTCATCACAACATTATTTACAAGATAGTACGCAAACTTTACGAAATTGCTCTTGATAATTAATTTAGCGAAATAGAATGGTGATGTCCATTCTTTTAATGTAACTAACAAAATGAGTCTCACCACATGAATATCTTGATAATACATTTAGCGAAATAAGTATCGTTAGATTGATATATTTATATTCCTTCAATTGGCTGGCAGTTTGTCTAAGTAAGTGGCTGAGTTAGTGCCACGTAAACTGCTCTTATATATATATACCTTCAATTGGCTGGCAGTTTGTCTAAGTTGGTGGCTGAGTTAGTGCCACGTAGGATGTCCCTTGGCTGGGGATAGCATCTTCTTCAGTAGTTGATGACAGTGACAGGAAAAAAAAAACTCATTTACTCTGCTTTGCAGAAAATCACATAAAAATGAGAGGAACGTTATATATCCTTCAATTTGTGGCTAACACTTTGTCTAAGTTAGCGGCTGAGTTAGTGCCACGTAGGATGTCCCTTGGCTGGCAATACATCTTCTCTAGTAGTTGATGACAGTGACAGAGTTAAAGAAAAAAAAAAAAAATCATTTACTCTACTTTGTAGAAAATCACATAAAAATGAGAGGAACGTTGCTAGTGTTCTAACATCAAAGTTTAGTGTCAGTTTGCAAGGCTTTCAAAATGGGTCATGTTTGAGCTTGATCTAGTTTTATAGTGTTTTACTTATTGATGAAACTTGGATTAGAATTGATCTGATAAGCTTTAATTCAACTTTGTATTTGTAAACTAATTTAGTTGTGGGCTAGGAGAGCTGGTCTTTAACTAAACTAGTTCTGATTTTAAGAATCAAATGTGGTCCATTTTAATGAATTGCCAAATACACTCGTAAGTTACGCGATTGTATTGATATAAGAGTAATAATAATTAGACTATAAGTCTCAAACTATTTTATATCTACTAGAAATGATAGTGTGAGATTCCTCTTAACTCATTACTTTTGATAACAATTCAAAAAGAGAACTTCAAATTTTTGTTTCTTGCCATTTAGAAGTAATTTGAGGTTGGCTATTAGTATCATCCTTGGTTTAATATTTTATTTGCATTGATTTTGTGTACTATATTAATACTGATTTAAATTAAAAGTGGATCCATGTTTTGTTTTTTTAAGATAATCCTCTATGTGGTGGTTCATTTAGACTTGATTTGGTAGGGGTACGAGGAGGGCAAAGGAAGGTGCAATGAGATGTAAATATTATATCTTTTATGCTTCTTGTTTGGTTGGAGGGAGAGTGAGGGGGATACATGATCTTTTTTTATTTGGTTGAGGGGATGGGAAGAGATGGTGAGGTGATGAGTTTGTAAAAATACAATATTATCCTTTTGAGAAAAAAAGATAAGGTTTTAATAAGATAGACAATTGAGTAATTATGAAAAATTAGTGAGGGTATAAGAGTCATTATAAAACAAAATCTTTCCTTCCTGGTGTATCCCCTCAAATTGGAGGGATATTTTTCTCTCTACACTTATATATTCATTTTGCACTTTCTCTCACTACACCCTATCTTAGCCAACCTCACCTCCCTCTCCAAGAACTCCCAACAGCAAAGAAATTTTTATTTTATCCCTCACCTCAATCTAACCCCCTCCTACCAAACTAAGCATTATAAGTCGCGAAGAAAAGAATCTTAGCTTAAAACACAATCCATGTACAAGATCCACGTGAGTTTTCTCTGGCAGTTTACAATTGTATTACGCTTTAAACGCAACCATCTCTTGTGAATGGTTAAAAAAAAATTCTCCTTTTATTATCTGGATCCAAGAGGATTTGCATAGCTTTCTTAGTTGTGGAATGCAGTTGATAATGTGATAAATCGTTGACTCTTGACAGGCCAAAAATGGTCCATATGTTAACTTGAATTGGACAAAGCAACTTGTAACCATCTGTTGATGCCAACGCATTCATGAGTTTTTGAAAAAAGAGGGGAGCAAGAGATTTGATGATAGCTTTTTGGTTCAACTATTTATGGAATAAGATTATGGAAGTATGTTGAAATGCTAAAGAAATGTGATAAGTTGATGGAATTCAATTGAATATTTGATCACAAGTTTATTCATGCATATTAATTCGAAAATCTTTGTGTATGCTACATATGTGAAGATCAGAAGAAGCAATCAATAATTTTTATTTCGTTCTCTCATTCAAAGATTCGAGTACCAAGAAACTTGAAAAAAAAGATGCTAGAAGAAATTTTGGCTAATCAAAACTCCAAGAAACTCCAAATTTTTCTTTAGTTTGAATCAAGCATTTCTGTGTGTTTATGTCAGGAAGTTAGTTGTGTGGGTGAGTGGATATTTAGAAGAGTTAGTTTTATGGGTGAGTGGATATTTAGAGGAGTTTAGGGTCCCTTAATTTTTCTTGATGGCTGATCAATTAAGAGGAAGCAGAGGATTCCTGCACAGATAACACCCGTTAGAGGGCCGGAGATGATCTCTCCGACGTGCCTTCCGACATTCAAGTCAGTGATAGATTAAGCAAGTTTGTAGAATGCAGAATCTAGTTTTAAGGTGTTATCCAGCGTTCTTGCGTACCTTGGGGTAGTGGATGTTGCCCACTATTTATAGAGAACTTATGGGGGGTACATTGGTAATTTGACTGGGTAGGTGCAGCCAGTCTGTCCTATTGCACTTTACACATGTCGGCAGTCGGTTGAATGAGTCACATTTGTATTTAATGCTACAGTGATAGAATGGCTGAAGTGCTAACATCATCGATGAGTCATTATGACTTTAGCCTGAAGAGTCATAATGACTCTGGCCATGCATTAAATGCGATGACGACTGGGCGGTGAAGCTGATAGGTTATTGTTGTTTGAGAAGTCTGAGTAGAAGACACCTTTAGTCTTTGACTTGGATTTCTCTAGCAGATTCCGGCTTGAAGACGCCTTTGGTCTCGGACTTAGGCTGCTAGAGAGATAGGCGAGGCTCACACCCAGGTCGGGCTTTCATATTTATATGACTCAGCCAGTTAAGCATGACATGTGGCCGACTCCCAAGAGCTTTTTTGACTTAGTAATTCTTAGGATATAACATTGACCCCTTTCACTCGGACTCGGAAAGCCAAGTTCGAGAGAAATTGAACCGCTCCACCTTTTCGCCTGGGGATTTGAACCGTCCTTTTGGGAGACAGCTATGATTTGATGTTTTGACTTTAGCACAGATCATGCACAACAGGTCGCTTCGGTTGACAAGATGACGCTTCGATTGACGAGCGGACGCCTCGGTTTTGAAAATCGTCAGCAATTTTTAGGGACTCGAGTTAGCCGTTAGGATCGTGTCGCGTGTCACCTACTTTGCACCTATATATATCCACTTCCTATCTCTTCTCCAATACTCTCTCCAAATTCTAAAAAATTTCTCTAAGCCGTCTGTGAGAACTTTGACCATCTTTCTAAGATCTTTGTCATTCAGAACTCCGATCATCCACTCTAACTTGCTCTGATGGCTTCTAGCGCGCAACCCTCTGTGGCCCGTAACGAGGATTGAATCTCGCTGCTCTAACGGTACAAGTCGTCGGTGCTCCAAACCCGCCTCGAGCATTGGGCCAAGGATTATGATATCCCCAGTGTCTTCACATTGTCTGCCCCAGGGCCGGAGCACCATCTACCATCACGGGGGCAATTTAGTGCCGATGTATTGGCATCTTGAGTTCGGTTTTGGTCTGCTGCTGCATCCTTTTCTCCAGCGGGTTTTTCGAGCTCTTGGCATAACACCGATGCAATTAAAGCCTAAATTCAGTGGCTTTCTCGGTCACCTTCCTCATCATCTGTCACTGAGTCAATGCTGAGCCGACTCTAGGAATCTTGGGCCACTTACTGTGCGCCAAGGTTGGCAAGAGCATCGGGCACTTCTACCTTCAGATGGTCGGCGGCTTTCGGCTGGTCTCCAACATCCCTGACACCAATAAGGGGTGAAAGGAGAACTTTTTCTCTATCATTGGTGCCGACCACATTCTGGTCTGCCCCACATGTCCGGAAATGAAAAAGGAGGGCTTGAAGGTGGTAAAGCTCTCGAAAACGGAGAGGTAGAGGTTGGAGAAGATCCGAGCCTATAAGGGGTCTCGCCGAAGTGAGAGCCTTTTTGACAATGCCGTGCTCCGAGCTATCGAAATATCTCATACGCCAAAAAGTAGATCTAGCTTGGGCGGCGCTTTTGTCCATTGAAGAGCAGCTGGTAGAGGCTCCCCGTGCCAGCCAATCTGTGAAGCCTAGGAAACATCTTCTTGCCGAGTTGACTGAAGAGGAGGTTCATGCTTTGCGTTAGGACCTGTTAAGCTTGTGACTTGACTGGGTCTTGATTTGAGTACGTCCACCGCTTGGGCTGAGAGGTCGAGAAGAAGAAGAGGAAGAAAACTATCTCCAAGGTTGCCGCCAAGCCGAGGGCGGCATGCGAGACCTCTTAGCTCTTGATGACGAGGAGGCTGAGCCTGCGCCCGGGTAGACGAGTGGGGCTCTAGCCTCAGAAGTTCCTCCAGTTCCCCCCTGAGGCCATTGATTTGGATGGTGCGTCCCCACAGCTGGTTGAGCGAGAAGTTGCTGAGGGGGATTGACCTGTTCTAGGGTCAATAGGAGTTGATGTCCCAACTGGGTTTGAGGCCGGCCCCGGTATGCAAGTTGAGCCAAGTGAGGCTCTTGAGCCTTCGAGATAGCCTGGTAAGGAGCTGGTTGTCGAGGAACCTGCTGTAAGAGAGGAGTCGGTTGCAAAGGATGAGTAGGTTGCAGTGGAGGAGTCAGCTCCTCAGGATGCTTCACTAGGGGGTCGGTATGAATGGCCCTTCCTCCACCACATCGGCAAGCTCGCTCTTCCTAAATAGCAGAAGCAAAGGTGACCCTGACAGGGTCGGCCAAGACTAGCCCTCGGCATGATAGGGAGCCATCAGGCGACAACATTTTTGTTCCGGGTCGCCGATTGGACTCCAGGGGGTCAGTCTTAGAGTCCAGATCCAACCAAGCTCATGGTGTTGAGTAGATCTTCCTCCCTAATGATCAAATTCTGCTGAGTAGAGTGCCTGATGCCGATCTTCATCAAGCTCTTTGAAGCTATCTGACCAGGGGGCGATCATGTAGACTAAGCTATTCAGTTGATTTGAGCAGTCCCGGGAGCTTTTCTTCAAGCTTCAAGAGGAGGTGACGGCTCAGAGAGATGCCCGGGAGGCGGCCGAGCTACTGACCGCTACAAGAGGGAGAGAGCTGGACCAGCTCAAGAAGAGTCGGGTGGAGATGGAGCGTGAGCTGGCTGTTTAGGATGAAAAGATCAAAGTCGCTATTGAATTTTCCCAATAGCGAGCAGCCCACCTTGCTCAAGCTCAGGAGGAAATAAAAGGTCTCCAGGAGGATCTAGACTATTCTCACCATGACTTGGGCCTTGTTAAGGAGAGGATTAAGTACCTCGAATTGGAAGTCGAGGCGGAGAAGATGGAGAGAGATGATGCTTACGAGCGGGCTCAGGTGGCTTGGCTTGAGTCAGAGGAGTTGAGGGTGAAGCTGATGGAGGAGGCAGCTCTTTAGGAGTCTCTCTGACATGAAGTTGTCTGGGCTGCCTAGGCGGCCGAGCAGCAATGCGACTCTCTCCTTGTTCAAGTCCGAGAGCTCCAAGACCACATAGCATTCTTGGAATCGGGCACCTATGAAAAAGAGATAATCAAGAAGTATTGTAATAATACTCTCGAAAAAGTGGAGGTCGCTCTTGCTTGCAAGACGGGGTTTTGACTACTTGACGAAGCAGCTTTCCCATGGGCTCAAAGTCAACCTAGCCAAATCAAGTATACCTCTCGGGTGAGTGTCTGCCTTAACATCCTCAAGTCACTCGAGATGGCAGGAGGATTGGGACTAGTGGAGGAAGATGAGGAAGCGGTCGACGGGTCAGATGAAGATGCGGCTAAAAGCTCCGGTGATGAAGCTAGTTTGTCCTCCTCATTCGACCGACCAGAAACTCCTCATGCCGCTCCCAATCCGAGTTCTGCTCCTGCTCAATCACAAAGAATATATGTTATTTTGTTTATAAAAAGTCTCATAAAATTTTGTGAATGAATGAAAGACTAATTTTTATTACTCAAATATCTTTACAATTTTTTTCTGAGTTATTTCTCATTGCATGCTTTGATTTCAAAGTATCTTTAGATGAGTCAACAAAGACCAAAATGTAAGCGTTTATGCTTTGAAAGAGTTGGTGGGGACCAAGTCGTGTCTTAGGTTTTATACTTAAGGTCTTTTGTGTACCTTGGATGAGTCGGCTAAGACTGAGTCGCAAGGATATTCCATCGTGCCTTGGTTTTACACTTGAAAACCGATACCAAGGGCTTTGCGTGCCTTGAATGAGTTGGTGGAGACTGAGTCACAAGGGCTTTCAGCTATGCCTTGGATGAGTCGGTGAAGACCGAGTCGCAAGGACTTTCAGCTACGCCTTGGACGAGTAGGTAAAGACCAAGCCACAAGGAATTTAACGTGCCTTGGGTTCTCTTGAAAACCGACACCAAGGGCTTTGAGGGCATTGGATGAGTCGGTGAAGACCTAGTCGCAAGGACTTTCTGTTATGTCTTGGAAGAGTGGGTGAAAACCGAGTCGTAAGGACTTTCACGTGCCTTGGGTTTACTCTTGAAAACCGACAACAAGGGCTTTGAAGACCTTGGACGAGTCGGTGAAGAACGAGTCGCAAGGACTTTCACATGCCTTGGGTTTACTGTTAAAAACCAACACCAAGGGCTTTGAGGGCCTTGAACAAGTCGGTGAAGATAGAGTTGCAAGGACTTTCCGCTATGCTTTGGACAAGTTAGTGAAGACCGAGTTACAAGGACTTTCATGTGCCTTGGGTTCTGTTGAAAATTGACACCAAGGGCTTTGACGGCCACAAGTCAGTGAGACCGAGTCGCAAGAACTTTCCGCTATGCCTTGGACGAATCAGTGAAGACCGAGTCTCAAGGACTTTTACGTGCCTTGGGTTTACTCTTGAAAACCGACACCAAGGACTTTGAGGGCCTTGGACGAGTCAATGAAGACCGAGTCGCAAGGACTTTTATGTGCCTTGGGTTTTCTTAAAAACCGACACCAAGGGCTTTGAGGGCCTTGGACGAGTAGGTGAAGACCGAGTCGCAAGGACTTTCCACTATGCCTTGGACGCGTCGGTGAAGACCGAGTTGCAAGGACTTTCACGTGCCTTGGGTTTACTCTTGAAAACTGACACCAAGGTCTTTGATGGCCTAGGATGAGTCGGTGAAGGCCGAGTCGCAATGACTTTTATGTGCCTTGGGTTAACTCTTGAAACTGACACCAAGGGCTTTGGGCCGAAGATGATCTCTCCTATCAACTCGGCCAGATCTGGGCTTAAGCTCAGACCGACAGCAATTAGCCTTCTTTCCCTTGGAAGATTCAATCTTAGCAGTTTTCTGTCGGGCCGTCTTCTCATGGAGTCGGATGTCCTCTGCATCTATATGTGATCGAGCTTTGGCCATGAATTGGTCAAAGCTGACAACAGGATTCATGATGAGCGAGTCAGATAGTTTCTCGTCTTCCAGACCTAAGATTATTGTCGCCATCGCCACCATGTTGCTGGAGTCTTCTACCTCCAATCAATTGGCTTAAAAATCTTTTAAAATATTCTCTTAGAGTCTCGCCATGCTTCTATGTGATCTGCAGCAGGAGAGTAGAGGGTGCCTTCTGCTTTGTGTTTGCCAAGAAATGATGCAGAAACTTCTGGTTGAGTTGCTCATAGCTGTGGATAGATTTCTTCTCCAGGGAATTCCACCACATCTTAGCACTGCCACTGAGGGTGACAGGAAAAGCTCTGCTGATAATCAGATTCATCACATGCTGCATGCACATCAAGTCAAAGACATTCTACGCATATTTGGGTGTGTCATCTTCGCCCTTATATTTCTCAATGTGTGGCATCTTGAACTTAGGGCAGAGAGCGTTCATGATTTCATCCGAGAAGGGAGTACTTTTTCCGATGACGTCGGCCACTGTGTTGAATGTCCGGTCGTAACCAGAGGCCAGGTTGGCTGCAAAGGGGTTAGCTCAGGCCGCTAGGGTTTGGGTTGCGTAGGTGTATCTTACACCTTGCGACGCCATCTGTACGGTTTGATTAGGGCCGAGGCTTGAGCTTTCGCCTGTTGCCTCTAGGTGATGCTGAGGCTGCCGTGGATCAATAGCAAAGCGGGTTTGATGCCGCGGTGGTTGGCGGGTTCTCTCAGGATATAACACTATATAAATTCCCTTGCGTAATTAGAGTGACTAGAAATTTTTTTTCCCAGTTTTTTTTTAAAATCCAAAAAGAATTTATCAGCAAAAAGCAAGTTGGTTTGCTCTTGAGCATAAAAGAGGGATTAGAGCATTCTCAAGTGGCATTATCTCTTGTTTTACATTTCATATGTTTATTCCTTCAAAGAAAAGATGATTGATTGTTTTGGTTGGTTAGAAGCCAAAGAAGGAGGACGAGGAAATCATCGAAATGGTTGCCTCTCATTTTTGAAAAACAAACCTATATAATGAAATTCTTAAATTATGAATCACATCATCTAATGAGAAGATGTCATGTCATCCTTCCTCTTGGTTTCAAGATGAAAGACAAAAACAAATGTTATACGAAATAGTTTCCTGCAAAATTTTCCTTTGGTTTTTGGGCAACCAAACAACCCTCAGCATGGAAAACCCAATGCACATAAAATAAATTTCTATTTGAAACTTCTTAGACATGAACATGACCTATCATAGGGCATTAAAGTTTTCCAGAGATGAGCATTGTTTATATGATATATTTCCATTGATAGATATAGACTAGAACAAAATAAAATCTCTAGTATTTCCCAGAAAACGACCAAAAACAAATCAGCCGTAGATGAAAATATAAACTTCTGCAGATGAAAATAAGATACAAATCATATTATGTATGGAGAAAAGAATAGCTGACCAGTTGAACAAAACTCATAAGGGCAAAGCACGTCCATGATCATAAGCCATACCATTCACAACTTAACCATGATGGATCCTACTTTCAATGCGAGAATGTCATCTAGTCCTTTCTTTTACCTCCTCCTATTGTACTTCTCTTGCTCTTGTTTTTCTTCATGTATATTATGTATCTATTTTTTTACTTAATATATTTATTTATCTGCCATCTTGCCCTGAATCCTTATTACTATAAGAACTTCAATATGACCGAATACCTGATCTCGCGTGTAGTATGCATGATGCAAAACAATGTCTGTTCCCCTGCAAGGAGCTCATAATTAAATCTTGGTACGAATATGGATTAAGAAAATGCATGTCCATACTTGAGGGCATTAGCTCGCCTTTTGGTATCTTTACTCAGATATATATATTTGATAGTGTGTTTAATGCGCCAGGGTAAAACCTAGTCGGATTTATTCACTATTTTCCTTATCATATTTGCTCTTACTGGTGCTATTCTCTTACTATAGTCGAATCTTTTATCCTAGCTGCAACTATCCATTTCGGGACCATGCAGCTGCAACTGCTGCACAATTAACCAACAACCAGCTGACGATGCAAAAGTTGGGTGGGTGTTGAGCGCTGTAATGTGACTATAGCTACGCAACCAAATGGGCTCCTGTTTAATTAAAATAAAGACAAACCAAACATGCTCTTAACTTAAATTGCCGCTTGATGTGAGGCCAATTTATCAATTACTAGTCGTTAACAGCAAGTTGGCACGATTTTTAAGAGAGGTTTATGTCAAGTTGATGGGCTCATGATAATTTAATGATTTGCTTGTGAACGTGATGAAGGTTTCAACCGGCTTGGTTTTAGACTATAAAAACTTGTAGAACTTTTAAGCTAAAAATGAATCCACTTTTGAACTATCATACTTACTACTTAGCTCAAAGTATTCCCAAATTTTTGCAAATAACATATTCATACTATTTATTTTCAGATTTCCTCAATCTTAGATCCATTTCATGGGGCATATTATGTTTTACCCTTGAGAAGCAATCATGTTTTCTGAACTTAGAGAATGGTTTTTGTAGTGATAGTTCAGTAATGTTACCAATAATTCTAGCAGACTTTTATTGAATACACTTATATCAGCAATTAAAAAATCCTTTGATTATGGCCCTACTGAATGAGTCACTACTATTCATCCACATAACAAATTGTAGGAATTCTATACAATTTAGAATGTAGACAATCCAACATAGATAGATCGTCTACATCCTTGATTGTAGAGTCTTTACAACTCACCAATCACAGTCCATCACTCTCTGAACCCCATAAATGATATTCATTATCTAAATTATATAAACAATCTTTTAATTGTGAGGCTTACTGAATTCGCCACTACTATTCATGACATGACTAATTGTAAGAGTTCTCTACAATTTAGGAGGTAAAGAATCTGCCCTCCCAATTCAAGGTCTACCTAATCCAATATTATTACTAGTAGTGTCTGCATTCTTAAAAGTCTTGGTACCTGCAAGTTGAGATGCCAGCTTGACGGCAATCAATGGATTGATTAAGACTTGAAAACATAGTTTGCATCAAAATATTTGGATGTTTCTTTGTGTTCTATCTTAATAAGAATATGCTCTCTAATTACCGAAAAGAATATGCTCCTTAGCAGCTAAGCAACCTTTGATAGTTGTAAAATGCGGACCTGCTCCAGCTTAAATGTGGTTTTATGACGCAAACAGGCCCTCGCATTTTACAACTATCAAATTAACAGTGTTATGTAAAGTTCACTATTAGCAATGTCAACTCGATAGAAATCCTACGATTATTTCTATATGCTTAAACATATGGAGTTTGGCAACGTTTGTGACCATAAAGGATTTTTTTCTTTTTAGGGCTTGTTTGGATTTGCACCTAGTGAAGGTAAGTTATGCGAACATAAAATAAGTTAAGGGAATGTAATGGAATATGTAAAACTTGTTTGGGAAATTAATAAGGGGAATCAAGGAAAACATATTTCACCCCGTTTGGAAAGTTTAATAAAGTGAAGGAAAGGAAAGGAATATATGTAAACTTACATAAATAACATTGCATGTTATTAAGTAATTTTACTGTTAGAAGTTAGATAGAAGATAAAATGGTCTCTCCATAATTATTTTTTATTAGAAGTTCCATTACATTCCCTTCACCCTAGTTACACCCCAAATTGCGGGGCAACAAAAACTGTTCTCATATCTTTTTCCAAAAAAATGTTCCCCTTGATACAAGTCATGACTCGGGCAATCAACTCAATGTCAGTCAATTTCTTATCAGATTTGATAAATAGACCAAATGCATTTCTTCCAAAGACACCTGTTCTCATATCTTTTTCCAAGATGGCCTCATTCACGTTTCAAAAATATCTATAGCCTTTCCTATTCTCCACTTCTTGCATAATAATTCACCCCACCTCTTTCCATCTAATTGTCAGCATCCAGAGTTGGAACTCAAGAAAGGCAACTGACGAGGTTTATGTAGAGTATTTTAAATATAAATTATTGATATTTCAAGGATGAGGTTGGACGAGGAGAGCCACCCTCTAATTATTTCCTCCAGTTAACGGCTTTAAAAATAATAAGCATGGAAAACGTACCGACAAATATATTAAATATAATAATTTAGTTGTGAAAAGGATGTGGACTCTCACCTACCTGTTAGCTTATAAATGTGTGAACGACAAATTGCAGAAAAAACTCTCTGCCTGATAGTGGCCCCATTTTCGAACAGAGGTAAAACTTCACAAGTCTTTGTTTATTCTTGAGGAAAAAGGTTAAAATGTTTATCTATTGATATGTTCCTAGAAGGAAACCAGCCATATTAATACAAGTTAACATATTTAAAATGTGGTTACTTACTATTCAACCCATATTGATACAAACTCATTAGTCATAGCAACATGAATCCAGTTAAGAGTCTCCTAACCCACGTGTACTTCACCCATAGCCAAGGCTTTCTGCAACAAATACTCGTGCATGATTTCATTGTATTGTGTTCAAGAGGCTATTGTGCAAAACAAATATAAAAGAGGCGGCCTATTTGCTAGATCACAAATGACAACATCTCCCATGGGCATAGGTGGTGAGGATACCGAAACTTAAGATAAAACAGGAGACAAAGGTGACCAGAACTTTTTAAATGACTTGAAATAGACCAGCCAACCAGTCACACACAAGATCCTCGCTTCAGTTGATCTCTTTCGGGTTATCCTTGTAAATGTACAAATAGAGTCTTCATTTTGAAGCAATCCAAACCTTTTCTTTCTCTATAAAAAGAAACGCTCACCTCTCAAACTGAGAGGTGTATCTTCTGCCTAGTGTTTTGGGTGTGCATCCTCTTATACTGGGAGTTGAGTTTTGTGTGGAGAGCGAAAAGAGAGAGAGAGAGAGAGAGAGAAAGATGTATCCACCACCACAAGCACAGGAGATGTCCTACTATGACCACGTACAGAGGAGGCGTGAGGATAAGGGTTGCCTCTATGCTTGGTACCCTACGCTCCTAACTCTCAAAACATTTTTGATTTAATTTCCATTAATTTGTATTCATTTTACTTTAGTCTCTCTGAAGATTTGCTTTGCATAAGGAAGAGGATAATAGGTGAGAGTCGATAGAGTTAACAGAGCTTCACGGTGGAAAAAACACTGAAAACCAAAGAACTACGGCTTTGTCAATCCCTCAGATTCTGTTGCCTTGTGGGCTTAGATAAAGAAGCACATAATATGAGTATGTGAATTTTAGTATAAACTTCAAAGAAAAGAGGGGGCAAAAAACATCCGGAAAGACGACCATTGGACCTGTGTCCACTCCTTCCCATCGTACAACTGAGAATCCAAGTCCAAGCCAGTTAACATGCGAACCCAAGATTTTTTTTTTGTAGAAGATGTACTTTTTCCAGAAAAGAAAGAGATATTCAAGAACCCTCGTCGTTTTAGTATAAGTTTGAAAGAGAGATTCAAGAACCCTTGTTGTTTTAGGGTGTGTTTGGCAACAAGTTAAAATTGGGCCAGGACTGAAGTTAAAATTGGTAGGCGAACTCAGCCTAATTTCTTTTGAATTTTGTTTAGAATTTTAAGGCCAGCTCTGTCTTTTTATATACAAATAGTCTACTAAACCTGGTTTCTTTTGGACCAGGGGCTGGTCAAACCAAAACCAGCTTTAGTGCATCCTACCTGCTTTTGCTTCATTTGCCAAACTAATCCTTAGTATAAGTTTATGTACTAAAATTATATCTGATACTGATCATCATCACCCACCGAAAAAGTATGCGCATCCAGAAAAAGCAAATCTAAAGAAGATGCATAAACCTTATAAGAGGACAATAAGTGGAGGCGTACTTGCATGAATCAAATTTAGGTAACTTGATCTGGTACAAAAGTAAGAATTAGGAAATTTCAATGAAAAGTTAAATATTATGGGCATCAGGTTGCAGATGACTAAAATCCTGGACTCAACACTCTGCAACAAATTTGTGTCGCACTGATTACATATAAAGCAGACAAATGTTTGTATGTATGTTAGATTTCCTTAACTTGTACGTTTTTCCATCTTCACCATAAACTAATTTAGTTTTCCCTCTTTTTCCTGAGACAGGCATGAAGTTCTTTAACCAAGTATCAATACATATTAATTAATTAATTAATTAATTAATTAATTTATTTATCATGATCGGGTATCGGGAAGTGTGAAGCTTACTGCCTATATTCCAAAATAAAGTCTAGAAGATTTAGAAGCAAGAACTGAAATTTCAATAAGATTCATGGCATAAATTTATAACTGATCCATGAGTCAAAAATAGGTTTAAGGATGTAAGCTTGTATCAGGTTTTTACATATAATTTGTTGATTTTAACTACCTAAAAATCTAGTAATAATTTATTTGGAGAGCAAACGGTGAAATAGTGATTCTGCCCTGTGACCGGGGGGAAAAAATCCCTTGTGGAAAAAAAATTAGTCTCACAGATCACCGAGCTCAGCTTATAACTTTATTGCTCTTCGCCTCTCAGAAACTATGGTCTAATCCTACTTATTCATGTTCGATCTTCTGCAGCTTGTTTGCAGCATGCTGTTGCTTCTGCTGCTATGAAACCTGCGAGTGCTGCCTGGATATGCTATGCTGCTGCTGTTAGAAGAAAATTGGATTTCATCATGTATCCCTTCTAAATATTGTGTGCTAAGTGCATAGCCTTACTCCATTAAGAATAAAGGCCACTCTTGATCGCTTCATCGCTTGTATAGTTCACGTTTGAGAACTCTGCTTGAGTTCCTCTTATCACTGTTTGTGTATGTGATTTTATTTGTTTCAAGACAGTATCAATCCCTCACTATGGTATTCTACTCTGTTATTGCCTATCTACTCTAATTTTAAGTTCAGATTTAATGTGAAGTTCTTTGAATATGTGAGCTTTGATTCTCAGTTTTGTACTAAAGAAAATGGAAAAGACCTAAATTCACTATCACGTCATTGGTGATGAAAGATTGCCAAGTAATAGGACAATCAGGGCAGGAGCTGATTCATGCCTTATGTCTGGACAGTGAACTTACCAAGTTAGTGTGATTGATTGTAACAATATAATAAGATGATATTGTTAAGGCTTTCACTAAGCACTTAAAATATCATTACTAAAACAGACTATCCTCCAGAAATATTGCTTGAATTATCAGGAACAGAGACTAGTGCAGCTATTACAGCATCTTCTTGATGGGGAAAGTGACGAGTTACAGGTGCAACCCAGGAGGGTTAAGGTGTAGGAGTTGGATTGATTTCTGGAAGAGGAGTTGGCAAGAGTTAGGAGGTTACATCAGTCCATGTCAAGAGTTATTACAGCCAACAGATGAAATTGTTAACTCCTCCCAAAAAATCACAACTTTGCTCTTCATGGCCATGTCATGATTAGGAGATAGCTCATAGGCTTTTGGAGCATTCGGCAAGAGTTATTGGGAGTTAACAAGTAATTCTGACCAACTCTTCTGGCCAAATACAACTTTAAAGTATGTTTCTCAATATACATAGTTCTGTTCTTGTCCAGTTAAGAATATTGTTTATCTTTCCTGTTCATTTTGGTTATAGGCTCAGCTAAGTAGTTATGTTCTGGAAGAATTGTATGGAATAACATGCAAGTTGACCATTTATCCAGATAGAAGAACTTCAGTTCTCATATAACACCAAATTTCCAGAAAGAGCAGGTATTCAATTTCAACCCTCTCAAAGTTAATTTTTCTCATAAAAATAAATATGGTACAAGTATGTGAATCCTTTGTGTGAATTGTGAAGATTGACATTGTATAAAGTATAAACAAAACCAGGGGGGACTAACCTTATTCCTAGAAGATGTACAAGCAAGTAATGGCAGTAAGCAATGTTGTTAAAAGTACTGATAAAGCATTCACGGCATTGTTGTCCAGGATGTTTGTTCCTGAGATTTTGATCACAGTTGGCCCAGGCTTTCCGACCACCTACAGAAAAGAAAAAGATTCAGAAAACAAACATCATTATCTGAAAAGTAAGCTTCTCAATAAAGTTGTGCAATTTCAAGGGGGTCAAAGGTATTTGGTTTCTAGATGTGCTTGTTATAGAGATCATTTGATAAACCTGTCTTTCCTTCAAAAATTCCCTTTTTTTTTTGGGGACACGGACGGGTCATTCAGAAAGTACATATACCAGATGATTCCCAGGCAACTCATTGCCTAATACTCCAATTAAAATTCTCCAAAGCCCCTACCTGATTCATTTAGCGAAGTTCACATAATACATTCTTCCATTAATTGTTTGTCTGGACAGTTGGCCAAATGAATAATTGCTCCTGAATCTTATAATAAGCTGAGTTTAGTGGATTTCTCTTCACAATTCACTACAACCCCATTAAGGTGTATTAAGAGGGTGGTTTTTTTTTGGGAATCCGCTCTGCATAATAGCTACTAAACATAGGATTTGAGAGTTCAATAGTTGAAAGAAATGCGAACACAAACTGGAAATGATGAGCTTTTTTTTTTACCTTCTTCCGAACGGTGCAGTATCCACTGAACTGAAGCATTGCACCCAATATTGAATCTATCAGGCTTCCACAGAGCCCAGCAACTGCAGCAATGGGTACTACCAATAGCTGCCTCCAGGCTATATCTGCAGCACATTTAACTGTAAAAAACCCAACAAGTACAAAGGTGAGGCCAATAACGAAACCACCCGCTGCAGCTGCTAGAAGCCCATTAATAGTGATCCCCCCATTCGTGCCCTTTCTGACTATCTGGGTAAGAAGTTGATAAAGATTAGTAAACTTCTTTTCTGAAAAACAAATAATCTTTTCAAAAGCTGACATAGGACAGATTTTCAGCTCTTCCACATAGTATGGCCAAGCATAAAAAATTCCTAAGACAAAAAATTAAGGTTAGAATGAAAGGCAAATCAGCTTTCTTCTTTAGCAGCATGTTCAAATCTCTTTCAGAAGATGCACCAAGTAATTTAAACAATTATATTTATGTTTCACAAAGAATAGTATCAAAACCCTACTTTATTTAGATAGGACTTAGAATTTCTACATTAGGGGAGAGACTTGAAGTTCGAGAAGGATTTATCCACAGAAGTTCTCCTTCTTTTCTGAAACTGTGCCTCTTCCATTTGAACTAGACATAAAAGTCATTGTTACCAAGAGAAGGTTCTAACCAATTTCATGAAAGAAGAAAGTTGGTAGGAGCATAAATATGTTGAATGAGTATATCTCTAATCATAACTAACTCAGGATTTTGTTGGTTTCTCAAGATAACAAAATTATGAGTGCTTCTAGGTCATAAATACCTGGGAGCAGGCATTATTTTTTAAATCAATTCAATAAGAATGTGTCCTTCTACCTAATTATTCAGTTATAAGGGTCTGAAAGTTAAGAATGTACATACATTAAGTGGATACCTATGCCTTCCTAGGAAGAAGGAACATTGATGCAGGACAGAGATATAATATGATACAAAGACGAAAGCTTTTTAAGAAGTATGATAATGGAAAAGAAAAACATGAACCTCAAGTGAATAGCGACAAGTAAAATGTTTTGCAAGTAGAAAACAGAAAAAATGATAATGATTACTATCTCTATGTTTCAATATTAAACGATAAAATTATATCCAGAAATCCAAAACAATATGCAACCCAGAATGCCCGTCACATCTTCAAAAGGTATTTAAGTTGTGCCATAACAGTTTCCAACATAATCCCAAAGATTTTATTCGTATGTATTAAGGTGAATGCCTCTCTAGCAAATGTGTGATGGAATTTTTTTTTAGACTTTTCCTATAAATCTGACATGATCCTAGCACACAATTTTGGTCCCTCTAAGGTGTTCTGACTGTTGGTGAGTGTTGTGAAAGTGCAGTGTTTGACATTATCAAACACAGATCGCTCTGAAGCATATGTGCTTCCTCCCCACCAAATAGGAACTCTAATTTTGGATGAGTTATGAGAGATTAATTCTAAGGTCAAAATATGTCTTCTCCAAAACAGTGATTTTAAAAACACTATAAATAAATTTGAGAACTGATTAAGTTGTTTTTGAGATAAAATATGAAATCTAATTTTGGCGAGTGTGCTCAATATATGCAATATAATAGAATCATGCCCTTGCACTCGGAGCAGAACTGATTGATGAGCTGAGTCTCAATCCAACTATTGCCTATTCTGACTCCTCGAGCCTAGTGAAGAGCATCGGACATACATGCCCATATTGGAAATTCACCAGAATCTGGCAAACCATGTCACACCATCTGAGAACAGTTCCTGTTATCCATTGTTTTCGTGAAGCTAACCAAGTTGCAGATGCCTTATCGAAGCTAGGACACAATCTTCCCCAACTCCAGTACTTCTTTGACAAAGCTGAGCTTCCAATGTTCATCCAGCGGCTTTTATGGCAAGACCAGATGGGATTCTTCTACATGCGTCGGCGATAATGGCTATCCTCTCAGATCTGATGCAACCTTGGCTGCAGCATACATATTTTCTGATTCTCTGCTCCTCTCAGATTCACTGTTTTTCCAGCTTTTCAATTTCTTTTGTGTGCTTCAGGAGCTTATAAGTGGTTAGCTCATAGTTTTTGTGTTTTTTGTAAAAGTGTGAGATGGTGCTATTTTGTATTTTGTCCAGGAACTCCAAGCTGAGTTTTGTTGTTGTCCATTTTGTAGCTAGGTACAAGTGAGGGATGTCTCACTTTTTGTAGTTGCTCTCTCGTACTAGAGAGGAACTTATATGTACTTTTGCCCAAGTATCAATATATTTGCTGTTTATTGCTTTAAATAAAAAAGGGCAAAGACCCAGTTCTTCAGCAGTTTATTGACACTCAAATTTAATCATATGAATGAAGTGTTCCACTAAATCCTCAAATTCATACAAGATGGTTAGATAAAAAAAAGCCAGCTAAACAAAAATACCTTGAAGTTTGTAACTAGACGAGGTTGTGTATTGCTAAGCATTCCGAGTTCAGATGACCAGGTATCTCCATTACAACAGGAGTAGTGTCCAATTATACCGCCCATAAGGCAAGTTACAAGGCATGAGTCTTTCGTGTTCAAGCACATATCTTGTCCTCCAGTCAATTTCCCAGCCATAACTATTAGCATAGTAGCAATTGCACTGTTAGCTAGAACCTGCAACCTACAGAGAAGATGAGGCTTACTTGTGTCAAACAAAGTGGCAGAACATATGATGGAAAATTTAACAACATAATAGACTTTTTCCTATACTGTGCTGATCATTAAGCTATAGGCATGGGTATTCATCTATTCGGAGTTAAGTTTGAAAATTCAAGGTTTTACAGAATGCAATAGACCCACTAAATTATAACTGTACATACACACATGTTAAGCGCCATCAAAATCCCATAATATTAACCAATACCAATAGATACAAATCAAAGTATCAAGTGATCAGTGATAACAGTTAGTGTGTTGCTTATACTTACAAGAATCAAAACTTACAGAGAACACTCATGTTATCGTCTTATGTTGCATTAGCTCAAGTGGTGTGTTACGACTTAAAAAGACTAGAAATAGGCCTGAATGGAGAGGGGTGGGGGATTTAAAAATTTTGTTAGTGGTTGATCTAATTGTGAAGATGTTCTTAACAGAGCTGAGACTTGAGAGGAAAAGAATTATTCATGTAAACAATCAGAAAAGTATGAAATAAAGGTGGTGTTGTCTATGCTGCTTTGTTGGATGATTCTGCTTGGGATGTCATAACTTATTTTCTTATAAGATATTTCATAAACTGGAAAACTTCAGGCCTGTTAAGTATTTGAGTATCCAATTGTATTATTCTTCTATTATATTAGAATTGTTCACAATTTATGACACGCTAATATCCATTTGGTCTTATAGTGATGATTCTCCTTTTTAGTTGATAAATCAGAGCAAAAGTACCTTCAACACTTCAGCAATATTTCATTAAAAGGAATTTCACTTCTAGGACTGGATTTGATTCATTTGAATAAGCATTCTTGGAAGGTAGAAAACCCTTGTGTATGCTCGACAGTGGTGCCATCACCAACGTCATCACCCAAGCCCTTTCATATTGAAATGGGATCAGGCATGGAGCACACCCCACATTAAGAAAATATGGGATTTATTATGGAAACAAGCATCAAGTTTTTTGTTGCCACAATTACAATCTAGGAAGGACGGTTTTCTGGTTCATGTTTACTGTATATTTTAATGACCTACTTGAGCTTGATTGTCAAAAATTCATACTAAATATTTATAAAATAATACTACATATGCCTGAAGTATTTGTCATATATAGAACTACTTAGAGAAGCTAAGTATAGTGTGTTGGGTTTGGGTCCATAGCGATGAGTGGGCTCAACATTTAGTCATGTGATTTGGCTAAGGCATATCCCAACTTGGTCATGTTGGTGCAACCCACTTATGGTTTGGGTTGGGAACCTAAGTCATACAAAGAGGTTTGAGTTGGAAATTGAGAGTTGAATTCTTTCATTTGTTCTATATCATTATCCACGTGTGGAGTCTTGAAGAGAAAGGAAGAAGAGAAAGGGGAAAGAAAGCTAGGGTTTAGAGAAACTCATCTTGGTTGATTTGTTCAACATTGCACAACATTTTGGAGATCTCGGTTGGCTTCTACTTGTTAGTAGGAGGTGATTCTTCAAGTGGGCAGTGTGTTTGGAGCTTGTGAGGTAACCCTTGTATTTTCCCATTTACCCATTATTGTTGGAGTCTCAAGCATTGTTATAGTCTTGAGAGTGTTGGGTGTTGCATTGTTCTCTTCTTGTTGATATAGTAGAAAGATCCCTCTTTTGATTGTGGATCTAGTCCCGGGTTGTGGCCGCACCACGTTAAATTTGGTTGTCCATTGTGGTTGGTTGTTGTGTTGCTATTCCACATTTTGTTCATCCTCTCTCACATTTGATCTTGGGCTTGGGATCCTACCCTTTGGTTCCCCAACAAAGTGGTATCAGAGCAAGGTCGCCCTCAAGATGTTTGGCGAATTGCATGAGAGAGATTTTTATATCTTTTGTGGTGTGCGAGAGATGGATAGTAACACATCTATGATTGTTAGCCTTAATGGAAGATTTTGGATGGTATGGAGTGGGGAAAATGTTTCCTACACACTTGAGAGTATTTGGTTGTCATGTATCAATTCATATTTCAAAAGATAAGATGTTCTCACATGATGGCAAGTCGGAGTTATGTATCTTCCTAGGATGTTTAATTTATGGGTTTGGATATCAGTTATGGGATCCGAGAAAGAAGAAGTTGATGCGGAGTAGGTCAAAGGTGACTACAATGCTCATTCTTCTTCGGACGGTTTTGTTGATTTGGATCCAATTTTTTCTTCGATGGTACATGATGTTGGAGATCTTCAAGAAGATTATGGCGGCTATGTTGAAGCTTACGATGCCACTCACGATGAAGTAGCGGAGCAGGTCATCGAGGAGCCGACATGTTAGCGAAGAACATGCAAACGGTAAGTAAATATTTTGTCCGGAAGGTAGCTGACATGGATGCTAGATGATTAGTCATCAACATCACCTGTATAGGCATGGAGGGGGAGATTGTTGGGTTTGGGTCCATACCCATGAAAGGGCTCAACATTTAGTCATGTGATTTGGCTAAGGCAAGTGACAACTTGGTCATGTTGGTGCAACCCACTTGTTGATTGTGTTGGGAACTTAAGTCATATAAAGGGGCTTGAGTTGGAAATTGAGAGTTGGATTCTCTCATTTGTTCTATATCATTATCCAAGTGTGGAGTCTTGGAGAGAAAGGAAGAAGAGAAAGAGGAAAGAAGTTAGGGTTTGGATAAACTCATCTTAGTTGATTTGTTCAACATTGCACAACATCTTGGAGATCTTGGTTGTCTTCAAATTGTTGTCAGAAGGTGATTCTTTAAGTGGATAGTGTGCTTGGAACTTGTGAGGTAACCCTTGTATTTTTCCCATTTACACATTGTTGTTGGAGTCTCAAGCATTGTTATAGTCTTGAGAGTGTTGGGTGTTGTATTGTTCTGTTGTTGCTGATATAGTGGAAAGATCCCTTTTTTAGTTGTGGACCTAGGCCCTGGTTGTGGCCGAACCACGTTAAATTTGGTTGTCCATTGTGGTTGGTTGTTGTATTTTTATTTTGCATTTTGTCCATCCTCTCACATTTGATCTTGCGCTTGGGATTCTAATATTTGGTTCCCAGCATAGTGTAGGACAAGATTCACTACGGGAGACATGATGAGATCTTGGAGCATATAGCACATATTTATTGAAAAAATTTATATGAGAAAAAAATGTTAGCACCATTTACTATTTTTTAAAGTTATCACTCATGGATATGTGTCCTGGAAATTTCTAACTAAAAACCAAGCTTCACATGTATGTACTCAACTTTCCTCAAACCAACTTAGATAGATTACTAATTAATTACGAATATTCAAGTTATTATGATGCTTATGACAATTCCAGTAAACTTATATGCATGTTTAAATATGTAATTATTAAAGAGGTCAAATAGCCAGAGAATGTGCTGAATAATCCCAAAAAGGATGTCGAGTATGCCTGTAAGTTACCATCAGGGGGATATTGAAGCAGGATGTTGTAAGCGACACAGATACAGGATACCCGAGATCAAATGTGTGCACATTTGTGGATAAACACAACCCATATTGAAATAGATGAATTGTATGCTCCTGCATGTAGTATCCCAACTCAACCCATGTTGACATAAAGTTTAGCAAACTCTTCAAAATAATTTAGAACTTTTGATACAAATACAAGACAAAAGTGCAAACAATAGCCCCTGTAAAACGAAAGATATAGAAACTAGAAAGTTTGTTGAAGCAATTATTATTTAAATACATTTCTTTTTGTATATATAATTTTTTTCCCTTAATTTGTTTGCCATACGATAGTTTAATCAAACTATTTATTATTTTAAATCAACCAAAGCAAAATTTTTGGTGTGTACATGCTACCAGTTTCATCAAGTGTTTACTCCTATCAAAGATAACTAATGTTCGAAATGTTATTTTTAAAGCTTTTCAAGCAACAAAAACCAATGTCTTAAAAAGCATAGCCAATGTTTTAAATATCGGCCGATAAACCGATATTATCGGCGATTTATCGGTTTTGGGGGCCTTCCGCTATGATAAGTTCGATGCTAAATCGGTTATCATTTTTGGATGTTTATCGCCGATAATGCGGCGATAAAGTGAGTTATCGGCTGATATTGTCAGCCTGAAAATCAGAATTATCGGCCTTTGATTTGAGTTTTAATTTCGGGCAACGGACACCTATTCGATGCACTTTAAACCCGACCCGACCCGAGTTTCTACCATTGGTTAGTGATCCTAAACATAATTATTTATATTTTGGTGTGTTTATATTTCATTAAGTATGGTTAGATTACATTTTAGAATATTATATTATGTATATCACCATCTAGTAATGTCACTCCGATAAATACTACTTATCCTCGATATCTCCCCGATATCCGCTATCCGATATGGATTTTGACCGTCCGATAAATCCTCGAAAACCGATATTTAAAACCTTGAGCATAGCAAGCTTCTAGGCACCAGAGTCCCGAACATAGCGTCAGCGACTAGGCGAGCACATAAGCAGCACCCAGATATTTTAACACTTTATTTCTTTTAAGGCAATTGCTTTTGTCATAGCCAAAGGTGTAGGAAAGGAAGAAAGAAGAAGGAGAGGGAGGAATAAAGGAAAAAACAACCAAAGAAAAAGAAGAAAATATCACGGAGGAGATGAGTTTGTAGATGTTAGTGTATACAAAACTAAAATAATAATAAATTAAAAATAAATTATCTTCTTGCAGTCTCAACAGTGATGGGAGTTGGCTCCGACAATGGTCAAGACTATGAGGAAACAACTCTAACGGGAAACAAAAAGGTTGAGGGGTGACACCGGGAGAGGGAAAATACTTTCCGAAGATTTGAAACCTTAGCCTTAGTGGTTGTGGAGTTTGACCTTATCAATTCTAATATGCTTTCTTCACTGCTATTATGCTTAAGTGGGCTGCATACTCGTCTTTGACGTTGTGCAGACCACTTTATGCAGCCCATGCTCGCTTAGGCATCCCCGGTGCTTAATTGGGCATCCAAGTATAAATTGGATGTTCTGCGGACTGCCTCGGCCTAGGTAGCTGAGTAGGCAACCACCCAGCCGATTTTACACCATGTCACATGAGTTGTCCATGTGAGACGAGCAAGTTTTAGGGAAGCCTCCAAGAAAAACGACCTAACATTATAAGGTAGTGTCCTACAAGTGTCAGAAATGCTTTAGCATCTTCTAAGGATATGATATGGTGTCAGTATGAGACACCAGTCCTCCCGGGTACGAATGTTATGCCGTACCCACTGATTGTGTGTTTATCTTATCATTGGAAGACCATCTTCAGTTTTTATATATATAGTTTCTGCATACTTGCCAGTAATCCAACAGACTAACAGTAACTAACATTCGAGCCAAACAATATAGCAAACACAATATGTGCTCTAAAATTTGACTACTTTATGAAACATAATATCAAACCACCTAAACATCATTAAATTGTCTGCAAACAATCATCTCTCCAATGCAAACACAACACTTAACAAACAATTTGAACTTCAATCCTTAACAATATAAACTTACTTGATTCTAAACTTAGATCTAAGATAGTCAAACAAACCAAAAAATGTCAACTTTCTCCTTACCAGTTCCGCTGACCTCCTTCTTTAAACCCCTCATCAACACCCCTCTTCTTCTCTTCCCCAATCCTTGTCACCTTCGACGACGTATAGAAGAAAACAAGGAGCAACGCCGCAAATCTGCTCAAAAAACAATCTTTAATTCAGATTCGATTAAAATCAAAGAAAATCTCAAAAACTTTGTCGTCAAATCGACGCAATCACCTATAATCGACGACCGCGTGGATCACCATCACAGGGATTCCGGCGAACACGCCGGAGAGATCCACCGACCGCCGCCGGTATGCCCACGAAGCGATCAAGGAGGAGATCAGTACTGCAACCGCGCATCGGATCTCGAGATCTTCCATTTTTTTTTTTTGTTAGTTGATGAGATGAGTTAGGGTTTTGGGTGGAGAGAAAGTGTGAGGGGGTAGTAGGGGTTTTGGTGCGATTGTTTGTTGAGAGAAAATGGAGGGGGTTTCAAATGACAGGAGAAACGGCCAACAACTTTATAGAAGAGAGAGGAAAAAAAAAATTTCTTCTGGTGGGGAGAGAGAGGAATTTAATTTTAAATTGGAGTTATAATTTTTTTAGGGGCTGTTTGTTTCGGGGCTGTTTGGTTGGGCAAAAAAAGCCAGAAAACACCCCCGGGAAAACTGACACAGTGTTTTTTTTACCTGTTTTCCATCATAATACAGTGTTTGTTTTGCAAAACTGAGCTCAGAAAATGAAGGAAAAATAAGCTGCCAAGTCGGCATTTTCCCCAAACGTTTTCCGCTCAAAAAGGCCCGATTACGAGAGAAAATTTCATTCTCTCCTGCCATACTCCTAGCTAGGGCTCGGTCCAAGGAAAAAGGGGGAAACATCTCCTAGATCTGGTCACCTCCGCCTCCGGCCTCGCTTCCGGGCTTTGGCTTCACTTCAGCTTCCCGCCCGCCATTCAATTTCGCTTCCGCCTGACTTCTCTTCCTCCGACTTTCTTGTTCTTCGAAGTTCCAGACGCCCGACAAAGCCGAGCATCCCAGGTAATTTTTTTCCCCTAAGATTTATTTATCCCTTAATAAATGAAATTCTGATGAATAGTCTTTGATAGACTTATTGTTGGCATATTTGGAAATGTGAGTCGTGAAAAATGATTGAAGATCTGGTTTAGGTAAAATATGCAATTGGTAATTTACAGTTGTGAATGCTCTAAAAGATCTGAATTCTAAGTTATTTACAGTTGTGAGAGAGTTCAAGAGAGGTACGAAAGGATTAAAAAGAATTATTTGCACAAAATTACAAGTAAATCTTTAAACTCTGGAATTTTCACCCTCACTTGAAGTGGCTAATGAGATCTATTTGAAACTTAGTACTAGTACAGGTTTGTTTACTTGTCCAATTCTCCGTTCCTATGATTTCAGTGGATCTATAAGTGCAATAATTTACAGACTAGATTGTAAACAAAAAAAAATGTAACATTAGGTGATGTATGCGATCTTCTAACTAGGATATGTACTTGGGCTTGTGGGTAATGTGATTTTCCCAGACTTTCCTTAGTTCTGTTCTTTCGCTGTCGATGTTCTTTGGCTCTATGTCCACCATGATAATCTGCTTTATTTGATTGTAAAAAAGCAAAATTCGAGCCAAATCTTTTATGGTGGTAAGTTTCACTAATTATTCTGTGTACTTGCAGATCAATGCGGTGTGTAAACAACACTTCTTTAGGCTATCCTATAGCAACAGAAATCTGAAAAGTGAATTGCGATTCAGAAATTGAACGACTTTGTATATTATGATATGAATCGAATTCTTAGGTGTCAGTATATTGATTCTTTAGCTATGTTCATGTTAAGTTCCAAATTGCGTCAAAGTGATATGGAATTTTGTGCGAGATGGAGGGCATTTTATAGTCGAGCATAATAGGTTGCCCTCTCTTTGGGACTACATTTGAGTATGGACATGAAGTACCTGATCGAAACAAAGAACTACTCCTTTAAATTCTACATTTTGCAGCTAACATACCTCCTTTATATTTTGCTCTCATTCCCAGTGATCTCGTTATTGCTCATAAAGTTGATGAACGTTGGGCTTCAATACTGAAAATTTTGTTCACGTTATTGCTCATAAATTTTTGTTCTGTCAGATTGAATCTTGTTATCCATTATTAATGGGACACGCAAGGAATTTAGAATATACTTGAAGGAGATTAGTTGCTTTCTTTAGATCATCTTTATTGATTCCCAATGGATTTAGTTCTAGGAAATCTTTCTGAGATGCATTGCTAGTTTAATTTGATTCTCAAGTATCATTCAAATTAAAAAAGAAAACCTTAATCAGCTATTTTGTGCATATGGTTTTAGGTTGTGAGGATACTTTTGAGCATTGCTTTGATGTGAAAGTGTTGATGTTTTAGACAGTTTGATGATCAATCATCAATGTTCGTATCTTTGCAGATTTCACTTGATAAGTGTGGATTAATGTGTTTCCAGGAATTCCATGAGACTACCAGTCCCGTGGATTATGTTGCTGCACATTCCATGGGACTAGTAGTCCCGTTCACTGTGCGTGCACGTTTTTGTGCACGCCTAGCAAATAAATTGGACTACTAGTCCCATGGATTTTGTTCCTGCAAAATTCACGGGACTAGCAGTCCCGTGAACCCTCAATTTGGCAATGGTAGCTTATTTTGTTTTTTTTAGTGTCTGCAGTTTAGATGGTTGGTGATTTTTTTGTTTTTGGTAATTGATGGGTGTAATCTCTTACTCAGGTTACTGACTACGCTGCACGTAATGATGCATTATTACTAGTTGTAGTGCTAGATGCCGAAGCACCCGAAATTTCTTCTTCTCGTGCCCTCAAACTGGCCAAGGAACTTGATGCTGAATGAGTAAATGTTTCAGTTCTCTCATCAACTGAATGAGTAAATGTTAATTTGGAATACAAATCGTGTTTCAGTTCTCTTGCCAATATGTTTCAGTTCAGGTCAAATTTCACAAAATTAGTGTGGGGTAATGTGGTTGTAGTGGAGAGCAACGCAAAGAAGCGGATGATGGCAATCATCAACAAGTTTATGTGGCTCGCTTGTGTTCTTATGTCTGTTGCTTTTCTGGCTCTCTCTTTTATTTGTAGTTTCACATGTGCTCGAGTGAGGATATTTTGTTCTGTATTGTCTTAAAACTGATGCCTATTGAGGCCTTGATGTTAAGTTGACCTGTAGTTTCACATCTTGCTGAATTGTTTACGTATATACGCATCAAATTGAAAATGATTTTGCTGCATAATTAGTCATAGCTATCTTTTTATTCTCATGTGGAATGGATATATATAGAAATCTTGTGTAGTTGTTTATGTACTGAGTATTTTCTATGGTCCTCATTGAAGTCCTCGGCCGCGGCCGCTTCTTTAAATCGATCCTCTGCAAGCACGACGATTTATTCATCCTGATTTGGTTGCATAATCATATATACATCCTGATTTGGTTCTCTGTTCTCTTTTGTTGTCCTCTTGTTTAATCCTTTTGTTAATTTCTTATAATGGCCTTGAGGGCTTATATCTAAAACTGACTTTTTGGGATCTTAGATCACATATTTGCTAATGAAACTTCCTAAACGTTTCTCTAATGTTAATTGTGCACTGTGGTATGAGTTCAACCTTAAACACATTTGTATAACTTATTAGATTATGAACAATGAGCTTTTAACTTATTAGACCCCAATTTTTTAATAATTTCAATTTCCTACCTCAAATGTTTATATTATTAATTTATTAGTCTCTCATATGGTTTTATAAAAACTTAAATTAGTCTCTCGAATAATTATAGATTTGGAGTTACTCGATTAAATGTTCATATTTACTCCCTCAAATCTTTGTGAATTTTGCAAATTACTACCTTATATTTAAAATTAGTCCCTCAATTTGATAAAAATTTTAAATTTCTACCTCAAGTGGTATTATTTCGGAAATTTTTTAAACTCTCAAATGGTGGGTATTCTCACCCCACTTATGTTTCACAAATATTTTGTCCTATTTGAGTGGTAAGCACACCATGATGACCACACCCCACTTTTTTTTATTTTTTAGTTTGAACCAAACATTAGAAAATGAGGGAATCAACTCACACATCAGCTATTTTCTTGTCTTTTCAATTTGAACCAAACTAAAGAAAGTGATGGAAAACCCACTTTTCCCCATTTTCTTTACGAAACAAACACAAAAAATATTCTCCCAAGAAAGTGACGGAAAGACCAAAAAGTGAAGGAAAATAGATTTTGGAAAGTGGAGGAAAGTAACCAAACAGCCCCGAATTCGTCTAAAAAAACACAGAAAATGAGGGAAAGTGAGGGTATTTTTTACATTTTCCTTCACAATCGTGTGTTTGTTTGCAAAAATTTTCCGAAAGTGAGGGTGAAACATAGGTTTTTTTGGGAAAAATTTTCCGGAGCGAAAACCCCGATTTTGGGGGAAAATGACGGAAAGGAACCAAACACGCCCTAAGGGAAAATTGTTTGGAGGAACTCAAAAAAATTGGGTTATGCATCCTCCTCTCCCAACTAGAGTCAACCCCTTATAAGCACTTTGACCCAAGTTTCCATGCTAAAACACCCCTAGCCCAACATTGTATATGTACTTTATACTGTATTTTTAAGTATTGCCCACTTTACCTTTTTGTACCCATTTGTGGAGTGTAAATTATTTTGTCTTATTGGGCAGCCCTCTTCCATAATACAGTACGAAGTGACATTCCCTTGAGTTGAAGAGAGCTGGGGAGAATGACATTAATGGCTGGGAGAGTTATTTTGGAGGGAAATGAGAAATTGGAGGGAAACATACTAAATTCCCTCCAAAAAATGCCCCATGTCAATGTAATATCTTCTTCCCTCTTTCTATTCTACTCAACAACCTTCAACAACTAAAATATTCTTTACTTTTTCCTCTTAACTTCTCCAACAACTAAAATGGAAGAATCTTTAATGTGTGTGATTTCGTTTAACACCAATGCAACCCTCATTAAAGTCAATTCTGTCACAAGTTTCATTGAATTGAAGATGCAAGCTGCAGAGAATTTAAGAGTACCATATGAAAGTTTGGTTATAAGTTATTCTCTCGAGAAGTTTCCCAATGTCTCGTTTGAGCTTTTAAAAGATAAAGATATTCTCAACATGATAGATTATCATCGTTCAATGAGTTGAATACGATAACCATGACTATTATTGAAAGAGGTGAAGGATCCACGCATGCCATAGGGACAAAAACAGAGCTTAAGTAAGTATTCAAAAGATTATTTTCAGGTTCTGGATACACGTTATAATGGGAACTGTGATATTTACATCTTATATGTGACCTGTAGACATTGCACGTGACATATCGACTTTAGTTGTGACATATACTAGTTAACAGCTATTTATAATTGTCACACGTGACTTATATGTATGTTATATACAATTTGCAGTCTTCCTAATGTAAGCTCACAGTCTTCGGAGCATATCGAGGAATCAGAGAGGATCCCAATCGAGGAATCGGAGAGGATCCCAAATGACAATCCTCAAGGGGAGCATGTGTGGATGATGGACGACATAATAAGTGACTCGACACGAATCCCAGCATGGTAGCACGAGGCAATTACTGGAAAAGTCCAGCAATTTGAAAGCGCAAAAGGAGTTAGAATGGCTCTTATATACTACTCTATAGGTAAGAAGTTTGCTTTTAAATATATTAACAATGAGCCAAAACGCATTCGTGGTAGTTGCATGTTCAGAAAAGAAACACAATGCCCGTGGTTGCTTTATGCTTCACAATTAAGCCATGTGTCGACCTTTGCTGTAAAAAAATTTGTTCCTTAACATACTTATGGACAACATAACAGCACAACTAGTCACTACAGAGCATCGAGAAGGTGGATTGCGAGTATGCTATAATCAATTATGAAGAGGTGTCCATATATCACCCCAACTGATATTAGAAAGAAATTACACTCCCAATATGGCATAAAAGTCAATTATTTTAAAGCTTGGCGTGCTAAGGAGACAGCAAAAGAGCAAATATTTGATTGTGCCAGGCATTCATATGATTTACTATCCTGGTTAGTCCATTAATTTCTTGATGTGTTCTTTAAAACTTATATATGATTTGTTAACCTTAAATGTGATATTTCAGAACGTTATGTGACCTCTAAGCATACCATGTGATATTTCAACGACATATGTGACACTTCAGATCTAAATGTGACTCTTCATTCTTAAATGTGACAATTCGCTCTGTTATGTGGCTTTTAGATTTATCATGTGATATTTTGGTCTTACATGTGACATTTAGACCTCATATGTGACATTAACGCATTATATGTGACAATTAGAACTTAATCATCAATTAACAAGTTATTTGTCCTCTTAATCATCATTTAAAGGTACCGAATGAAGGTGATGGAAACAAACCCAGGCAGTGTCATCATCATTGAACAAGAAGAAGGCGATTCAAGCGTTTATTTGTGTCCTATAGTGCATGTATATAGGGGTTTCTAAAGGGATATAGGCCATTGCTCTTTCTAGATAGGACCTTTCTTAAAGATCGTTATAAAGGGATCTTATTAGGTGCGACTGCTTATGATGGTAATCAAGGCATATTTCTACTCGCCTTTTGCGTTTGTGACCAAGAGAATGTAATGAATTGGAGTTTGTTTATTCAAGGGTTGCGGTATATTTGTACAATCGAACAGAACCATATAATCCACCCCATCCTCTAGTCATTTTATCAGATGCCGACAAAGGAATAAAATAATCTTTGAAAAATATATTTCCAGATGTGTACCATTCCAGATGTGTACTTCATCTTGTTGAGAATTAAAAATTGAAGCTTAAAGAGATAGACTTTGCCTCAAGTGCTGCTAAAAGGATTTCAAAATTATTGGAGTTTGCTGCATACAAGTGTAGGGTCGAAAAAGTTTTGTTTGATTGACTTTGAAAAAAAGATTACAATCACACTCTCTCGATTACAGAGGAAGAGAATGTTGATTTGACTTCTCTTTTGTTATGTGGGTTTTTGGTAGCGAAAGGATGCTTCCCTCGATGCTCACGTTGAGATTGCTTCCCGTTGACGATCAGAACAAGGTTGCTGATGATATTGAGATTGCTGAATGATCTTAGCTTCTGCTTCTAAGTCTCTCTCCGTGCGTGTGTGTGTCCTTCATAGCTGCTCAAGGCTATTTATAAAGTTTTAGGCATGTAACTGACCACCCCCATCGTGGGAATGTGGCTCCTTATTATCAGCTGTTGATGGGTTGAAGTCGTGGGAACGTGGTCAACGTGGGCGTTTTGGTTGAGTATGGATGAACCGAAGCCACGCATGGGAGAACCTCGATGATGGTCGAAGCTTCACCGCTGTAGGTGAACCTCGATGAACATCGAGATTCACCGCTGTAGGTGAACCTCGGTTGAATATCGAGATTCACCGCTGTAGGTGAACCTCGTATGAACATCGAGATTCATCACTGTAGGTGAACCTCGGTTGAATATCGAGATTCACTGCTGTAGGTGAACCTCGGTTGAATATCGAGATTCGGTTGAAAGTCGAGATTCACAACTGTAGGTGAACCTCGGTTGAACATCGAGCCTCGGTTGAAAGTCGAGATTCACAACTGTAGGTGAACCTCGGTTGAATACCAGGCCTCGATTGAGAGTCGAGATTCACTACTGTAGGTGAACCTCGGTTGAACATCGAGTTTCGATTGAATATCGAGATTCACTGCTGTAGGTGAACCTCCGTTGAACTATCGAGCTTCGCTGAGTGGGCGAACTTCATGTTGAAAGCCGAGCTTCGCTGCCCAAATGAAACTTGGTTGAGTCTTGAGCTTCACTGCGTGGGCGAACCTCGGTTGAGTCTTGAGCTTCACCACTGGGGAGTATATGACCTTCGTCTTCGGGACTAGATTTTTTTGACTGTCTACAACAAGTATACGGAAAAAAAATATAATGCTGTTTTACATCATATTAGGATGATCGACGAAAGAGCTTACCAAGTAGCTTTCAGCTATGGACAAAAAAATTAGGCGAATTCTGTATTTCCTAGTATTAGGTACGCCAAATATTGTGAATTTTCAGCGCATCTCCCGCCCATGTCTCGTGGTCAGCGGAACTGTAGTGTCGGTATTTTTTTTGCCCCAAATTGACCTCAAGGACATGCCAGTGATCAGCGTGACATATTGGAATTAACAGAGCATCCTTCCCATCATCTATGTGCTTCTTTATATATTTTTCATATACATTTTTCTCATCCACATTTGAAGCAGTTAGCAACCAAATCTTTAAAAAAAATAACGAAAAAAAGAGGAAGAAAGTCAAATAACATATAAATGCAATATTGCTTGTAAAAGCATTACGATTGATATTACTCACGCTAAAATAAGATGTGATTATAGCGAAATTTCGCTCCCGATCCACATTTTCCGACAACTTGAGCCATTTTTGAAATTTTGCAACCAATGCTTCTACGGTCTAACAATTGCCAATGCAATAAATTATGTAATTATCAAAACTTGAATAACGTCAAAAGTTAAAAAAAATAAAATCTAACCTCGTCCTTTAATCTTCCACCGCGTATCAGCTAAAGCATATCATATATGTTTATGAGTTCGTTGTTGACTTCTAAAATAGTCATCTTTCTACATAATATGCACAGCAAAATCAATGTATAAGTATCACAGGAAAACACTAATAATCACAGAAAAATAGTAACTATCACAGACTAAATATAAATGTCACAAGAAAAAAGTTTCCTGTGACATTTACATTTAGTCTGTGATAGATCACAAATAATGACCAAATATCACAGGCAAATTGTTTAAGTCACAGAAATAAAGTAAGAGTCACAGACAATGAGCAAATGTCACAAAAAAGAATTAAATGCCACAAATAAAAAGGAAGTATCACAGGGCCGATATAAATATCACAGGAAACATGCACGTTTCACAAGAAATCACAAACTATCATAGACTGTACGTAAATATCTTACATAAAATTCATAAGTAACTACTTAATACTTACTTGTCCACTTTTAACGTCAGAAAATATTAAAGCCACTTGTTCTCCTCATCCGATAAATCAGGAACATCCTGAATAGTAAAATTATGATAAAATCCTTCTTCGATTACTTCCTGGAGCCTGATATCAAAGTCTTGTGGAGAAGGAATGCCCATATTCAACACCCCCAATAATTTTTTTTCTTCTTTGCTTTTTTTCCTTCTCCATAAATATTCTACACTTGTTCTCGTGTCGCCAAATGAAATTACGAGTTCTTTCTCCTCTTCCTTCTCCCTCTTTTCGTCGTCATCTTCCACCATGATGACAGCTTTCTTCCCTTTACTTCTTTTCTTTGGGATATCTGTTTGGAATGGAGATTCTAAGAATTTTGGCTTCTTTGTTGTTCTCTGGCTCCTTTCCCGAATCCCCTGAACAAATTCCTTCAACGTTTCCTCACTTTCCTTCTTCCTTTTCCTTCCATTTTTCTTCTCTGTAACTTCCTCAATTTCTTTCTTTTCTTCATGCTGTATAAAGATCACAAATAATGAGCAATTGTCATAGACAAAACAGATAAGTCACAGAACTAAAGTAACAGGCACAGGAGATGAACAAATATCACAATAGAGAATCAACTGTCACAAATAATAAGGAAGTATCACATGGTAGATGTAAATATCACAGGAAACATGCACGTATCACAGGAAATTACTAACTGTCACAGGTAATATATAACATCACAGTAAAAAAATAATTATCACATGATTTACATAAGTGTTACCTCCTCAACTTCAATCCCCAAGTCTACTCTATCATCTTCAACTTCCTCCCTTTCCTTGCCTTCCTCATTTTTTTTTCTCTGCCCCCTCTTCTCCTTGTATCTGAGGCTGCATAAATGTCAAAATAAAAAAAAAACTTTTACATGTAAACGAACGAGCACATGAAATAAAAAATAATTTATTACCTCCTCATCTTTTTTCTCTCCGTTGTTTCTTTTCAGCAAATCTTTTCTCAATGTCGACCTTAATGGCCATTGTATCAACTCCGCGAGCAACAAGTGCTTGCTCATAAGCGTCGTTCAACATTGACAGCTTGTCGTAAGCTTCATTCTAGATTAACAATTAAGTTTTAGTGAGCAAATGTCACATATAAGAGTGTCACACATAAAGTTCACATAAACACTGCATCTATCATAATAAACTGGCAAATATCATATGTCTAACCAATTGGCACACTGATAACAATGTATCACAGTCTACATGCAAATGTCACATATAATAAATAAAAGTCACAGAAGTGCACTTTTTATCACAGACAACATATAACAGTCACATGTAAATAATAATCACATAAAAGATTATTACCTCTGTCAAAATGTAAACAATAATCACGAGAGAATTAAACTTATCTCACCAATGCAATAGTCGATTGACTCCTTTTCTCTTTTTTAATTGTTTTCTTTCTTAAAGAGTTTTCGGAGTCAACTTCCTCCTCTCCTTTTACCTTCATCTTTCTAGGCTCTTGCTTTGATCTCCTCATGGACATACCGCATCATATCTTGCTCCGGTAATGTGTGGATTGCAGCCTCTGATTTTTTCATAATCGTTGCAGTACGCAACGAACCCACTTTCTTTCCTTCCAATGTCTAGTTTGTCATTGGTGGCTTGGAATCATTGATTCTAGCTGGCTCCTTGATATTTATAATCTCATAATACCATAGCTTCAAAAAATCAACATTCAATCAATGAAGTATCACCCGTTAGATACAAATATCACATGTAAAAGATAGAGGTCAGAAGTTAGATACAAATGTCACATGTTATCTATAAATATCATAATTAAGCAATACATATAAGGGATAAATGTCACATATGGGGCACAAACGTCACATATTAGTTTCATATATCACATATAAAACACAATAATCACATATATAAGGGGAAAACATCACATATTAACTACAAATATCACAATTCAACAATGCATAGCAGGGACAAAAATCATATATGGAGCTCAAATGTCACATATTAGTGTGATATATCACATGTAATTGTCAATGATCATAGATAAGGTGAAAATGCAGCATATTAATGATAAATAACACAGATAACTCACCGATAGCAAGGGAGCGCAGCCGCTAAGATATGTCTGCCCCTTTTTAGCTATCTTGGCAGCTTTGAAAGAGTCCCACAATTCACTGTAGATGATCGTCGCCCATGGGAACTGATCAACCACATCTATCCGAGTCAAATACTTGAACATATGCCGAGGTGCATTCATTCTAGCGGTTGGAGTCCATATCATTGTGAGTTGATAAAGGATTTGAAGCATAACAAAATCAAAAACAGCCGATTTCTTTTTCGACTCAACCAGTTTATCCAATAAGGCCTCAAGGTAATCACGACCACTCTTGTACTTTTCTTGTCGCTTCTTGCTAAAGTATGTACTCCATATCCTATTCGCGGTATCGTGATTCCCTTCCGGATTCTCCCCTTCATCCTTGAACCGCGTATGTGTTTGCACCCAATTTACATCAAATGTGTAGGCTTGTTTTGTCCCCGTTTGGCTATCCTTGAAAAAAAACTTTCCAGTGGCCAAATCTAGATGATCTATCAGTAGCATGATTGTGGCTTTGTCAGATGGAATTGCTCCAAAACTAATGTAGTTTTGAAAATTGGATGATCCATAAGCCTTCCAATGATCGGCCCTCATTCGTGGAACAATTCTATCCATGAATTCACAATATCCACGAATATTACAACATATTCTGATGTTACCCTTATTGTAAAACACAACACAACCAAAAGTAAATCTACTTAGGGTTCCACTGTGGATAAATTCACAATGACAAATAAAATAAATGACCATCATGCAAATCGAATTCAGTTTATACTTACAAATCAGCCTTTGTTGTTGTTGATTCAGATGACTCAGATGATGAATTCGTCATCTTGTATTTTCAGCAAAATGAGGGTTTGGTGAAGAAGAGGAATTGTCGGAGCCAACGGCTAACGAGCTTGCGGTCGGCGGATCCTTGTCGGCGGACAACGAGCTTTCTGGGACGCCGAGCAAGGCGACGAACGCGACGACGGTGGGCGACGAGCCGAGGATGATGGGCTGTTTGACCAATGAGCGACTGTGCCAGCGACAAGGCTGACGAGGGCGAGCGAAGAGAGCGGACGGGCTTGACGGCTTGGACGAACATGAAGACGACGAGCGGACGAGTGGCGAGCGTCATCGGAGGTGGTGGCGGACTTAGATCTTCAGAAGGTTTTGAAAATTTTAGTTGCAGAGGAGGGTTTCGAAAATCGCGCTCGATGGGGGAATTACAGAGTAGTTTTTTTTTGTTTTTAGTGGAAGGGTAATTTGGGAATGGCCATATTGGGTAGTGGGTTTGTACAGTATTTGGGGGTTAGTTGCACTAATATTTCCGTATAGGTGTTGGGAAGTAATGGTTTTTAGGCTAGGGAGGAGGATGCATAACTTAACTTTTTGGGGTTCCTCCAAGCAATTTTCCCTTTTTTTAAATGAAAAATGGAATTGTGGAAATTTAAGACTTCAATGAAATCTTATTCATTAGGTTTGGCAAAGGGAGCTTCAATATTTTACTTCTATTTTGTAGATTGTTTTTTGAACCACTATTTTGTAAATACAGAATATAATAATGATGATTGTTGCATTTGGAGTATTTTTTTAAGCGGGAATCTAACCCAAGATCTTGAAACCTCTCAACCATGCAGATCATCGCAATTCCCGTTTGCATTTGGAGTACTTAAAACTAAAACTTGCAAAGAAAAGAATAATATATTAATAATACACTATGTTTAGTGAATAAAAAAAGTGAGGGAGAGAAATTATTCTATTCTATGAAATGTTAGGAGAGAAGACAGATTTTATTTTTAAACTGGATTTTTTTTTGAAAGAAGTAAGGGAAAATTGTGTCCAGGCCCCAAAAGGTGAAACTACATGTGACCGGGCCCCTCCAATTATTGAATGTGTGGATCAAAGCAGTTCTTGCGATTTGTGTTCGGGCCCTCCACGTCGACCATATCTGGTGAGAAGGCGTATTTTGGAAAAACCAAAATGCCCTTCTCCTTCTTCCCCGGACCGCCCATCTACTCAACCATTAATGGCGATCGATGGGGAATTGAGGAAATCTCCTCCCTTTTTGACCCGATCATGAGCAATAACTATATGCTTTTGCTCTTGAAAACTCTTCTTGTCCTAAAATTCGCCATTACTCCTTCGCCATTACTCCTTCTACCTTCCCTTCATAATGGTAGAAGGATATCATCTGCGTGGTCTCATCGGTGACAAAGCCGTTTTCTTAAAGATTAATTCGTAACCACCATGAAGGATATCAAATTTCATGCGTCGAGAGAGGTTAAAAATCCCATATGAGTCTTTATCTTTGTCATACAAGGATGAAGCAACATCTGACAACCTCAATTTTCCCATTGAGAACGAAGGTGATCGGCATCTATGATGGAGCATTGCCGCAATGTTGGGTTAAAAGAGATTCACGTGAAAGCTACTCAAGTAGCAGAGGATTCTTTAATTATCTATGGCGAGGAGCAAGATCTAGAAGACCGACAAGATCTAGAAGACCGGTAAGTTCAATATTTATGGCGTTACATGTTAAGTCAAAAGAGTTTTATGTTAAGTCTAATTTATTGCATGTTAGCGTAAGTCGTTACATGTTAAGTCAAAGGCGTTACATGTTAGGTCTAATTTCGATTCTTGTTAAGTCTAATTTTCGGGTTATATCTAAATTCCGGTTGATGTTAAGTCTAATTTTATTACATGTTAAGTCTAATTTCCGGTTCTTGTTAAGTCTAATTTTCGTGTTATATCTAAATTCGGTTGATGTTAAGTCTAATTTATTTCATGTTAAGTCTAATTTATTTCATGTTAAGTCTAATTTTCATGGTAACTCTAACTCCGGTTCATGTTAAGTCTAATTCCAATTGATGTTAACTCTAATTTTAGTTCATGTTAAGTCAAATTTTTAAGTAAAGTCTAATTTCAGTTCATGTTAATTCTAATTTGTCTTCGTGTTAAGTGTAATTTTTATTTCATGTTAAGTCTAATTTATTTCATGTTAAGTGTAATTCTACTTCATGTTAAGTCTAATTTATTTCATGTTAAGTCTAATTTTAGTTCATGTTAAGTCTAATTATATGATTAGTTTTTGATTATTTGTTTCTATTCAAAATATTTACAGCACAAAAAATAAAGATTGCGGGCCGCCGGCGTCGACATCTACTTCCGATTCAGTTAGTCTTTCAGATAGGATTCCCAATGATAATCCTACTGCGGAAAATGTTATGATGATTGATGACATGATAAACAATACAGAGAGGATTCCTGCTTGGTGGCACAATGCTTTAACTGAGGAGGGGCAACGATTTGACGGGGCCAAAGAATTAAGATTAGCTTTGCAATACTATTCGTTTGCCAAAAAATTTGAGTACGATTTTGAAAAGAATGAACCAAAGCGTATTCGAGTTTGTTGCCGGTTTAAGAAAACCAAAAGTTGCCCGTGGATGTTATTTGCCTCTCCACCCAAAGATGAAAATAGACTTGAAATAAAAAGTTCGTGAACAATCACACTTGTGGTCGACATGACAATAATCTTGGTCAACGTAGGGCCTCCGGCAATTCATTGCGACAATTACAACCCATGTTAAAGGACCGGCCGAATATACCTATTGATGTAAAGAAGGACCTTTTAAGTTCCTTTGGGCTAAGGGTCGAGTATAGTAAGGTATGGTGGGGTAAAGAAAGAGCACAAGAACAATTATCTGGTGATGCTCATGAGTCCTATGATCAATTCGATGGTAAAGTATCTATCCTATACAAATTAATTTTATGAATGGAATGTAAGTCATTACACCGCATGTTAATTCTATTTCACGCATGTTAATTCCATTTCCTTGCATGTTAGTTCAATCTCCTTTGCTGTTAATTCTATTTCATTGCTTGTTAATTCTATTCAAGCTGCATGTTAATTCAATCTTACTTCATGTTAATTCTATTCCATTGCATGTTAATGCTATTCAACTTCATGTTAATTCAATCTCACTTAGTGTTAATTCTATTCAATTGCATGTTAATGCTATTGAACTTCATGTTAATTCTATTTCATTGCAAATTAATTCTCTTGCATTTCATGTTAGTTCTATTTATTCCAACTTGATTCCGTATCTTTGTTAATTCTAGCTCTTTTTCTTAACATGAAATTTAGGTATGTAGAAAATGTTAAGGAGACAAATCCAGAAGCTATATTCATGTTGAACAAAATGAGGGAAGGTTTACAAGATTATTCATTTGCTATGCAGCTTGCATAAATGGTTTTTGCGTGGTTGTCGACCACTTATATTTTTGGATGGGACCTTTCGAAGATCGATTCAAAGGAATACTCCTGTTGTAGCATACGATGGAAATCGGGGATATTTCCACTAGCCTATTGCATATCGATCAAGAAAATAGCGTTAGCGGAAGTGGTTCTTACAAGGTTTTATGTCAATACTCTATCTTTCTAGGCTATCTTTATACTTATTTTGAGTCATGTTAAGTATAATTTCATTTCATGCCTAACTTGTTTCGTGTTTATTCTAATTTGGTATGTTAATTGCAAATTTTGACAGTTTGTGGTCTATACTCTATGAAAGGCCGATCCATACAATCCTCCACATCGACTAGTTATAATATCGGATGCGGATAAGGGAATCGAGAGAAGGCTGTTAGAGTTTTTGGATGCTCTACACTCCGGATGTGTTCTACATCTAGTGGAAAATTCGAGTCAAAATTGAAGGACTTGGGACTAAAGGCAAAGGATACTCAGATTCGGGTAATCTATTACAATCGACTTGTTACAAGTATACTAAAGTAGAATGGAGCGATTATATGGGCGACATTAAGGCGATAAGCGAAAGGGCATATAATATTGTCATGAACTACGCTCAGTAGGCAAAGTACTTTCACGGAATTAGGTAGAGTATAAGCAATATAATGTTAATTGTATGATGAAGAAAAATCCACGCATGTTAATTCTATTTACGTGCTTGTTAATTCTATTTCCTTTGTTAATTCTATTTCACTACATGTTAATTCTATTCAATGCATGTTAAATCAATCTCACTTCATGTTAATTCTATTCCATTGCATGTTAATGCTATTACACTTCATGTTAATTCTACTCCACTTCATGTTAACTCTATTCTACTCCATGTTAAATCTATTTTAATTCATGTTAATTCTATTCCTTTGCATGTTAATTCTATTTACGTGCTTGTTAATTCTATTTCCTTTGTTAATTCTATTTCACTACATGTTAATTCTATTCAATGCATGTTAAATCAATCTCACTTCATGTTAATTCTATTCCATTGCATGTTAATGCTATTACACTTCATGTTAATTCTACTCCACTTCATGTTAACTCTATTCTACTCCATGTTAAATCTATTTTAATTCATGTTAATTCTATTCCATTGCATGTTAATTCTATTTCTTTGCATGTTAATTCTATTTCGGCATGTTAATTATTTCAGATATGGTCACGTGACATCTAATGTATTTGAGTCCTTCAACAAATGGATACGAGGCTAGAGCGCTAAGGATATTACAGTGGTAGAACACATACGAAGCAAATTATGGTCGAATGAATGATCGACGAGGCATGGTGAAAATTGGAATTCATTTCTTTGTCCCAAAGGCGAGCTTGTCCTTAAAGAGAACATGGACAATGCGGGCATTGGATGTCGTCAATCACATAGAGGATTATTTGAGGTACAATCCCATAGAACTTGTCAAGTGGATGCGGACAAAAACACATGCACATGCGTGCGTGGGATATAACTTCGTATCCCTTGTAAACATGCATGCGCACCATAATGTTTATGAAGAGAGATGTTTACCGATTAGCGATTCGTTTATGGCGGTTGAAGCTTTTAAAAAGCTACGAGCCAATTCTTTACCCCATCCACGATTACGAGAAGCGTGGCGTGCCACGTGATGAGATCCGATTTTACCACCACTAACAACAAAAGGAAAGGGAGAAATAAAACAAGGCGGATCAACAACGAGCGGTTTATACGGCCGATAAAATGCTCTCGATGCCATATGGAAGGTCATAGCAGTAAAACATGCAACGAACCTATTGCGAGATTAAGTGTGTTATATCTTTGTAAAGTTATTTGCTTGTATAGTTCTGAGACTAAGTTTTTTTTAAGTTAGTAAGCAATTTCATGGTGGAAGCAATTTCTTTGCTATGTATGACACTTAAAGTTCGTGTTAATATTTTCCGTAAATGTAAATCCTAATTTCCATTTCATGTTAAGTCTAATTCACTTCATGTTAATTCTATTTCGCTTCATGTTAAGTCTAATTCACTTCATGTTAATTCTATTTCGCTTCATGTTAAGTCTAATTCACTTCATGTTAATTCTATTTCGCTTCATGTTAAGTCTAATTCACTTCATGTTAATTCTATTTAGCTTCATGTTAAGTCTAATTCGGTTCACGTTATGTCTACGGCCTGTTCATGATAAGTCAAAGTGCCTGTTCATGTTAAGTCTAATAAATTCAGGCGAAGTCCAATATCTCCAATTGAATTATGACAACAACGAAACTTCCCAATTGGGTAGTAAATGTTGATAAGACTAATGTCAATCACGGAGCTTCCCAATTGAATTCTGTTAACCACTTTTTTACAGTAAGTATTTAGAACTGAGGCCAACTAAAGTTGCATTGAATGGTTTCAACCACTTTGTGTTAAAAACCTCAGTGAAGCATCTTCTTCCCAAAGAAATCGTGCTGCGATCTTGAGGGAAAAGAAAGTAAGGTATGTCTCATGTTAATTGTTCTCGCACATGCTAATGATTCTGTAATTTGAGTCATATTAACTATTTTCATATGAACAGCCATAAAGCTATTGAACATGAGTCGCCGAGCAAGAAGCCCTTCTCCCGGAACATCTGATGCTCGTGAAACTGTACGAATTTTTTTGAACTTGATGTTTATATGGATTTAATCTTGTAACATGAAAACCCTCAAATACCCCATCCTTAATTTGCAGCGTCGACGGCTAAACCTTGCTTCTTGATGAGTCTGTGTCGAAGAAACGAGGAGGAGGAGGAGCTGCGAGGAGCAAATCGTTAAAGTTCACAAGACCTACGCAATGGACTACTCAGCTGTCGCCGTCAAGGCGGCTCATGGAGATGTCCATTTTGCATCAACCGAAGATAAAGAGGTGGACTAAGCGGCAACTAAAGCAGCGCACATGACATAGATGCTTGAAGGATTGTCAAAGAAAAAGATGGAAGTTATCGCAAACCACCGCTGACTGGAGAAATTCCTAGAGTAGGAATAGAATAAATGGAGGGTCAGAAGATATTTTGTGTAATTGATGTAGGATTTTGTGAACTGAACTTTCTCTTGTATCTTTACTTGCTACTCGTAACTTTCTAAAGGCGTTGATCGTCAATTCATATATTTCAGTTCTTGTTAATTCTATACAACTACATGTTAATTCCACTTCTTTGCATGTTAAGTCTATTTTATTTCATGTTAATTCAATTGTAGTTCATGTTAATTCTATTACACATCATGTTAATTCTATTACACATCATGTTAATTCTATTTCATTTCATGTTAATTCTATTACACATCATGTTAATTCAAATATACATCATGTTAATTCTATTTCATTTCATGTTAATTCTATTACACATCACGTTAATTCAAATACACTTCATGTTATTTCTATTACACGACATGTTAATTCTATACACATCATGTTAATTCTACAATTGTATGTGGTGAACAATCTCTTCTACGATTATACCAAACCGTAATTATATACATATATATTCATAAACTCGGGTCATCTTAGTGTAGTGTTCCTTTTTCTCTCTTTTTCCGTCCTTCTATTAGTAATTCTGCGGCAAGTCTAGCATAGCGTCGGTGGCTCACCTTGAGTCCGCAGCGGATTGTCGGCGACCATCAATTATTGCCGAATATAATGGTAGCGAATACACCACGGTCATAGGCGCAGCGTGAGCATATAAATTTAGTTTAGTGTTTACGTTATTCCTTTAGAAATTTATCATGTATTTAAGCATGATACTAACCTCCCAACTTGTTCTTAGCATTTGATGGCTTCATATCGAATTTTCTACATCTACAATCTTAAAATCATTTGCCCGTAGTCAAAATATGTTATGATTTTATTTACGAGGAGCCTTATAATGTCGTGGGGAGCCGAACTATAATGTCTCACGACCCTTTCATCATCGTTCAAAAGGACTTCAACTAGATGCCAGTGATCGTCCCTGACCAAAGGAATCAATAGACGCTCGATGCGGAGGGCCGTATATTTTTCAAGATAATTTATAAACATCATGTAAAATTCAGGGCGATCGGCGTAGAGTGAATGCTGTAATCCAAGTAAAATGAGTTAACATGAATTAGACTTAACATGAAATGAAATTAGAGATAACGTGAAAATTAGAATTAATATGAGCTGGAAATAGGCTTAACATGAAAATTGGGGCTAACATGAACTGAAAATTAGACTTAACGAGAACTGCAATTTAGAATTAACATGAACTGGCAATAGACTTAACATGAAAATTTGGCTTAACATGATATGGAATTAGACTTAACATGATATGGAAATAGAATTAACATGAAAAGTAGACTTAACATGATCTGAAAAATAGAATTCACATGAGATGGGAATAGGCTAAACATGAAAATTAGACTTAACATGATCTAAAATTAGACTTCACCTGATATGAAATTAGACTTAACATGAACTTCAATTAGAATTAACAGGAACTGAAATACTTACACAAAAGAACACTGACACCAGGCCATATTTTTTGTCATAGGCTTCTTCTTTGAAGCCTATCTAACTACTTCTTCCATCGTAATGAACACGGAAATTAGCATTCATTATAAATAAGGCTCATTCAATTTAGAAATTTAGAATCTTACTTTGTCGTCAAGCCGACCACCACGAAGCAAGTATAGCGACTCATGCGTTCATCTTTAGCGTTGGCATTCGATAACATCATACCTCACGAAAAAGTGGGAATTATCATTTACGAGAAAACATATACGCACATATATTGAGTTAACATATATTCCAAAAATAAAAATTAATTAATTAATGGAAACTTACCTATGACACCTTAGAGAGCAAAAATGTGTTAGAAATTTATTCTCTGTTGGGTTGAGTCTGGAGGATATCCAAGGTGGTATCCTAAAATTGTGCAAGAATGTCCACTGCTATCAAGAATCGTGCAGCTAAACCACGAAGGATCACGGAATCCGCATTTAACTCTTTCAACGAGATTCCTCATCCTCCGTCATTAAGTTCATCTTCAACACATCCCACTTGATATCTTGATTGTTGAAGTAATCTTTGATGGGTGGGCTCTTAAGATCGGGGACAATCACTACCTCTTCAATTCTGATTTTCTTGCTTCTTCTTTCCCTCGTGTAAGGGGTCCTAACGTCTTCGATCTCTTCGTAGCTCTTACGCTTGGTGCCCTAATTTTTATGGTGAGCCTTCTTTGTGGCTACCTTCTTTCCTTTCTTTTGCATAGCACTTTCGCTAGGGCCTCCACAATGTCATCAACACCTTAATCACATCTTTATTTATAATTTCCTCCTCAATATTTTCCTCATTTTCTCCTCTACTCCTTTATTTACAGTTTCCTCTCCATCTTTATTTAGGATATCCTCCTCAATTTTTCCTCAATTTTCTCCTCTACTCCTTTATTCTGAGTTTCCTCTACATCTTTATCTACAATAGCCTCCTCAATCTTATTCTCAATCTTCTCCTCTATTCCTTTATGCACAATTTCCTTAGCATCGCCAAAATAATCTACAACACTTGCTCTTTCTTCAAATTTATCTTCCTCTTCCTCCTCGGCTTCATTCGGTTTCCCCTCATTGGGGACTTCATCATCAACTTTTTCCTTCATAGGTTCCTCTTGACTTTTCCCTCATGGGGTCTTCCTCAACCTTATTCTTCATGGAATCTTCATCCATAAGGTCATCTTCATCCTCTCCCTTCGAGAATCTGTACAATGCTTGGAGAATGGTGTTCCTCTTCATCTACCCGTAGGCAACTTACTTATTTTGGTAAATTCTTCTTAACTCTTTCCTTGACACCTCAGGGTCTATAACATCACCACTTCTTCCCAAAGATTCCAATATTCCGTTGAGTCTTCTAATCTCAACCATAAATACTTGACAATATGTACTCTTCTGCGTTTTGTCGCCTTGAGTAATCGTCGCAAAATTTAGCGAAATTTCTCCAAAACATCGGTTGTTTCTCAATAGTGAGCCTCCACCTCCTCTTCCTTTTCAAAAGTATCGTCCGGATGCTTTGCAATGATCTGAGATTTTAAGAGATTAATAGAAATTACTATTAGATTTAACTTGAAATACATAACATGAATGGGAAATTAGACTTAACATGAACTAGAAATTAAACTTACATAGCCTATTGAGTTCTTCTTGGCTTCCTCAATTTTGACTTTCTCGACCTCTTCGCTTGACGAGGCGAAAGTAGGGCCTAAGTATTAAAATTGGACTTAACTAAAATTTAAACTTAACATGAACTAGAAATAGGCCTAACATTAATATTTGACTTAACATGAACCGAAAATTAGACTTAACATGGTGGAATTTAGACTTAACATGAAATGGAATAGAACTTGCGAAAAATAGACTTAACATGAACTGAAAATTAGACTTAACATGGTGGAATTTAGACTTAACATGAAATGGAATGGAAACTTGCGAAAAATAGACTTAACATGGTGAAAATTAGACTTAACATGGTAGAATTTAGACTTAACATGAAATGGAATAGGCTTACTTGAAAAATAGACTTAACATGAACTAAATTAGACTTAACATGGTGGAATTTAGACTTAACATGAAATGGAATAGGCTTGAAAAATAGACTTAACATGAACTGAAAATTAGACTTAACATGAGCTGGAATTTAGACTTAACATGAACTGGAATAGGCTTAACACGAAAAATAGACTTAACATGAACATCAATTAGACTTAACATGAACTGGAATTTAGACTTAACATGAAATGGAAAAATAGACTTAACATGGCTGAAAATTAGACTTAACGAGCTGGAATTTAGACTTAACATGAGCTGGAATAGGCTTAACACGAAAAATAGAATTAACATGAACTAAATTAGACTTAACATGAAAATTAGACTTAACATGAACCGAAAATTATACTTAACATGAAATGAAAATTAGACTTAACATGAAATAAGACTTATGAGAAAACTTACATGGCCTATGGAGTCATTCTTCTGCTCCATCATTCTTAGCCTTTAATCTTAATCGGTAGCTTGGGCTTGAAATCTTTCCTCGTGGGGGTTGGGAGAGATGGCCCAACTTCCACAATAGGCTTCTCTAGATGCATTATTGAAGCCGCTTTTGCCTTTGCTTTAATTGTCCCCTTCCTAAAAGAGCCGACTTTTCCCATTTGAGACCCAATTTGTCATTGGAGTAGGCATCATCCTTGGTGGCATATCTCCTTATCTTAGGTCATCTCATAGTACCAAAGGCGTAAGTAATACATTCACCATTCCAACTATGATCGATCATATTCACCATTAACCTTAAAACATTAAAATAACTAGACTTAACATGAAAGTAATTAGGATTAACATGAACTAAATTAGACTTAACATGAATCAAATTAGACTTAACATGAAAGGCCTAACACTTCACGATAAGCAATATGCGTTTAGTAGAAAATTAAATAGACTTAACATGAAACTTACGGTATCGATGGCATGCATCGAGGGATATATGTAACCCGGCTTCTTCAAACCTTCGAGCAACATTTATGCCTCTAATAATTTCTTTATAAATGAAGTCACCCCATGCGACTTTGTTCACCCTCTCAATGCTATCCGGATACTTGATGCTATTCTAGGAAACCATTCCGCTTAAGGGCACCATATCATCGAGCGATAAAGAATTTGCGGGAGAACAAAGTCTTGGATATCCTTCTCTTACATTGATTCCACTAGACTTTCTAGCGGATCTTCAACATATCTTCTCATGCTAATGTCGGCTTTTCTTTTTTCCGCCCTTGTCATCTTTAAAAGTTTAGAAAAATATTGCACCCACATTACGCACTTGGAGTCCCTATTCTTCAAAATAATCTCACCGTAAATTGGAAATAAAGTATGATTACGGACCCAATCCACGTCAAAATTAATAACTTTCTTTTCCCGAATATGCATCGGGGATAGAAAATGTTCATTTATCGACCACGTAAAACTCAATCGTGCTCAAGTGTTTTACGATCAAGTCACGGGAGCACCAAATTGTATATAGTGCTCAAATGTGGATCCACAATAGGCATCCACGTGCCATTGGCGAATCTTTGGGCCAAGCGATTCATAAAATCACAATAAGCCCCAATAACGGCGGTTGGCCTAATATCTCCAGTAGCCTCACCAACTATTTTCACGAAAATAAATTCAAATGTAAGCGTTTAATTAGACTTAACATGAACTTAACTTAGACTTAACATGAATCAAATTGGACTTAACACGAACTAAATTAGACTTAACGAATAAAGTTGGAATTAACATGAAAAATAGACTTACCATGAAAAGACATTAGACTAGCCATGACACGAAATTAGACTTAACATGAACCTAGTTTAGACTTAACATGAAACCAATTAGACCTAACATGAAACCAATTAGACTTAACACAAACAAAATTAGAATTAACATGAAAAATATACTTAACATGAGAAGACATTAGATTTGACATGGTGAAATTAGACTTAACACGATTTAGGTTTGACTTAACATGAACTTCTTTACGAATTAAACCGGACTTAACATGAAACACAAATCGGTTAACTCTCTGTATAGGATTAGAATTAACATGAAACTTCGGTTTGGATAACATCCAAAGGGGTTAAGTTCTTTAATTAGATTTTTCCTAGCACTTACTTCTTTTGGGGTTGGAATCATCCCTTCTTGTCTTCTCTTCGGCCTCGACCTCGTGGTTAGCCCTTTGCATTACCAACGGGGTCTTGGCGCTTCCTCGTCTTTGCCTTTCCCGGATGATTCAAGGCGTCGGGCGCTTTGTGATTTCGCTTCATCTTTCTCCTTACATCATGCAATTTCGACTTGAAATCGTTAACCGAGGCTTCCTTCGACGACATTTTCCGTGAGGCGAAACCCTAGATCGAAATTAGAGATGTTTGGGATTTTCCGGTGGTCATTGAGCAGTTGAAGGCCAAGAGGAGAGAGAGAGTACTTGAGTGGAAGGGGGCGCGATTCTGAAGTTCGATCCGTCGGAGGGTAGGATAGTAACTTGGTGCTATCTTTCTCTCTCTGCTCACATGGCGGGATTTTTGGGGCTGGACACAATTTTCCCAAGAAGTAAAGACAATATTATTTTGTAAAGGATTTTCCTTAAAAGCTTATATTCTAAATTCATATTCTATGAATTTAGAACTTTCATATGACACTTGATTCCTCTTACAAAAAGTTACTTGAGACAACTTGTTCACATAATACGATGTATTTGAATATGAAATATCAAATTGTATATTATGATATTTATTTGGTCAACAAAAATCAGATGGCATCGTTTTCAAGCTGTAAATTTTTGTTTCTTGGCGGTAATTGTAAAATTGTCAAGTTTTCTCATTACTGAGAGCGCATAAATTTTTATTTTTGACTTTTAACACAATCTTATGGATCTTGTGAATAAGAACTGTTGATATGTCCAACATAAAGAAAACATGGCTTCAATGATGGATGTATTCACTCAGAAACTTCACTAGAGCAGTTTCTTTACAAGAACGAGACAATTTTATAGAGCTAGTATGAGAGTGAAGTGCAAGTACTATATCTTGATTCTCTTAACAGAAAGCCCTCAGTTAAAATCAAAAAGTTACATGTAAAATCAAATGCATAAGATTTTAACACTGACATGCTTAAAGAATTCCAAGAAGTAAAGACAATATTATTTTGTAAAGGATTTTCCTTAAAAGCTTATATTCTAAATTCATATTCTATGAATTTAGAACTTTCATATGACACTTGATTCCTCTTACAAAAAGTTACTTGAGACAACTTGTTCACATAATACGATGTATTTGAATATGAAATATCAAATTGTATATTATGATATTTATTTGGTCAACAAAAATCAGATGGCATCGTTTTCAAGCTGTAAATTTTTGTTTCTTGGCGGTAATTGTAAAATTGTCAAGTTTTCTCATTACTGAGAGCGCATAAATTTTTATTTTTGACTTTTAACACAATCTTATGGATCTTGTGAATAAGAACTGTTGATATGTCCAACATAAAGAAAACATGGCTTCAATGATGGATGTATTCACTCAGAAACTTCACTAGAGCAGTTTCTTTACAAGAACGAGACAATTTTATAGAGCTAGTATGAGAGTGAAGTGCAAGTACTATATCTTGATTCTCTTAACAGAAAGCCCTCAGTTAAAATCAAAAAGTTACATGTAAAATCAAATGCATAAGATTTTAACACTGACATGCTTAAAGAATTCCAAGAAGTAAAGACAATATTATTTTGTAAAGGATTTTCCTTAAAAGCTTATATTCTAAATTCATATTCTATGAATTTAGAACTTTTCATATGACACTTGATTCCTCTTACAAAAAGTTACTTGAGACAACTTGTTCACATAATACGATGTATTTGAATATGAAATATCAAATTGTATATTATGATATTTATTTGGTCAACAAAAATCAGATGGCATCGTTTTCAAGCTGTAAATTTTTGTTTCTTGGCGGTAATTGTAAAATTGTCAAGTTTTCTCATTACTGAGAGCGCATAAATTTTTATTTTTGACTTTTAACACAATCTTATGGATCTTGTGAATAAGAACTGTTGATATGTCCAACATAAAGAAAACATGGCTTCAATGATGGATGTATTCACTCAGAAACTTCACTAGAGCAGTTTCTTTACAAGAACGAGACAATTTTATAGAGCTAGTATGAGAGTGAAGTGCAAGTACTATATCTTGATTCTCTTAACAGAAAGCCCTCAGTTAAAATCAAAAAGTTACATGTAAAATCAAATGCATAAGATTTTAACACTGACATGCTTAAAGAATTCCAAGAAGTAAATGTGAGAAAACAAGGACTATGAAAGTTACAACACATATACATGTACTTTAGCCCAAACAAAAAGTGGTTAAATCTTCTCTGAAAACTGTATGTTCAATTCATGATATTAATTTTGAAGTATTTATCTACACCATTTGGAGCAAAGTTGAGGTGTGTTAGGCAAACATTTTAAAGTTGAGAGGGGCTATCTACACCAGTACAGCACCCCCAAAGTTTAGGGTTTTTACTCAAATTAAAATAGTTGAGGGATTTTCTGCAACACCCCTAATGTTCAGGGTTTTTGTAAAAATTAACAGAAGCTATAAGAAGTGACTTGTAGCTGACACATCCGAACCCGGCCTGCTAAATTCTCTACTTGGGCCTGACAATTTTCTTTTTTTTCTTTTTTTCTTTTTCTTTTTTTTTTTCCGATTGCGGACATCGCTCGCAACCCGATCACCAAACTTTACTTCAAAATTACACTTCGATCAGAAACCATTAATTATAATTTAATTTAATTAATTAAAAATAAATCTCCTCTTTCCTTCATTTCTCCCCCCTTTTCCCTCGCTTCGATCCGAAACCTCAATTCCCTAAATCCCTAATTTCATTCCTCTTCTCTTTAATTGAGTGTTCAATTCGATTCCCTTCGATCTCTAGCTCCGAGATCTCGTTCATTAGAGACCTCTCTTTTTTTACTTTGAGGCAATGGATCTGCTCGGTTTCAGGTAATGAATTCCCTTTTCAACCTGCGAATTTTTTTGTTAAATTTGAGTTTTGTTGATAGCTACAGGTCAATTTGAGATTGTGAGCACTGTGTTGAGTGAAAGATCTGAACTTGTGAAGGAAAATTTTTTAAAAAAATAAAATCGCTAATCAGGGCATAAAACACTTGCACATTTCATTATTGAGCGAAAGATCTGAACTTGTGGAATGTCAACGTTAAGTTATATAAATTATTCTTTTTTACTAGCCTGTATTTGATTTCGCTCGTCAAGTAATATAAACTGATTGCTATGTCAACTTATTATCAGATCCTAGCATGTGGCAACTGAGCTTGTAGCTTAACGAGTACTGTACATTCGCCTATGTTTGGAGTTACTTTGCCTGTATCTACAAACAGTCCAGTTATTCGTCGGGCCGGTAGTAGACCTGTTATCTCAGACCTGGGTAAAAAATTAGTATACTAGTGCTTTTAGAGTAATTTTTTTTTTAAATTTTGGTTGATATTTATTGAGGCGCTTGTTTTATATCATTTTGTTAGATTATAGTGAATTTGTAAACGAGGAGGGGTTCGTGTTTCCTGCAGAGGTTGATGAAATGAAGAGTGTAACTATGCCACTACATAGTGCTGCAATATTGCCATCTCCGGTTCTTTTATGGAGATTAAAGGTCAGCCTACTTGAACAAAAAGAGAGAATCTTTTTTTTTTTGTTCGAATTTGGATTGTAATCAATGTGATTTTTCTCCATTGCTCAATAAAGTTTGTAGAATTTTTAATAGCTTTTAAACAAAAGACTATAAGAAGATGCCTTAGTATGTTTCAAGGGTTTGCTTATATCTTTACGTACTAAAAGATGATAATGGATAGACGGGCATTAATAACTAGACAGATTATTTTAGTATCTTATATCATTTATTGTTTGATGTATGCTTCTGATTGTTCATATTTCAGGTTCTTCTCTTTGTTGTATGGGGTGTCAGCTGTTGCAAGGTCAGTTCTATTGAGGATTCTGTTGTGACATATGTTAGGTTTCAAACTTAAGGGACTGGTGTATGTAAAAGAATTGGTATCTTCCGATGTTGTGTATGCTAAAATCATGATAGTTTATGAACTGCAGATTAGCTTGGACTCTGTCATGCGAATGAGTGCAGACCTTCAGGATTTATTTCTTTATGAGGCTTTTTTGTATTATAATCCTCTTCTGCTTGTGGTAAGTGCAATCTGTTTTAGTCGTCCCATCTGTCACACTCTTAGGTTCTAAACTCTTACCATCTTATGCTAATCACATGTCATCAACTTGATGTTGCAGACCGTGATGGTTTGGCTTTGGGGAGTCAATTTATGGGTTTTTGCTCAATCAACAGTGAATTATGCCAGAATATTTGACCTTGACCACACCCATCTTACACACCATGAAATCTGGAAGGTACTACAAGTTTACTTTTGTACAATGATATTAAATTCTGTTTCCGTACTGCCATTTTCTTAAATTTTTTCTAATATAATTATTCCAAGAAACATGTATATAAAAAATCTGTAATTTCATAAAAGCAGGACGTCTCTACGAGATGTGATTTCTCTATGCTAAAAGATAAATAATTTGTACTTTGATAATGCTTGCTAAGTCTACATGTCACACCCCCGTTGTCATGCCTCTCAAAATAATCTGCACATTTGGGTTTGTGATAAAGATGAAATCTTTATGTAATAAGAACTTAGTGACTCACTAGTTGTTAACTTTTAAATTGTAGCTTGCTACTATCTTTGTACTTAAGCTCTGAGACTTCGAATTATCAGCAAAGCTTTTTATGAAGTATTTTTTTTTTTGCGATATTGTGCATGCTTCGTACGTGTTCCTGCACGTGTTGTCATTGTCATGAACCTCAAGCTATGCTGCTCATTTGGGGTCATGCGACCACATTAAAAAAACAAACTCTGATCTTCTGCTTTCTTTTGATATCAACGTAACCTTTACTTCTTGGAGCCAGCTGCTTCTAAATTGGTTAAGGAAATGGTGAACTGTGTTACTTAAATTAGGTATTTGGAATTCATTCCTGCTGTTACGGAATCTAAAATTGCATGCTTCTACACCTTGATTTGTTCTGCTCACTTAATTTTACGTGCATTCATCATCACAGCTTTTCAGTTTAATATACAACTTACGATAAGCAATGTTTACTGCTTCATTCCTTTGTTATAGTTATGGGAACATTGTTTTGCACCTATCTGTCATTTTCTTAAAATCTTTTCATTTCTGAGCAATTAACAGCCTAAGACAACAACCTCATACTATTTAGTGTTTTACCTTTCACTCTTTTGGAATGGTTTTATAGCTGTTTCAAGCAAAAATTCTAAGCTCCAGAACTAATTTGGTGGTTAGCGTATGCAGCTAAATTCAAGAAATATAACATGTATGCACTTTTTTCCTTTGAGGCTTTTGTTCATAACCTTTATATTGTATACATGGGGGCTTGCTTCTTTACACTGTGCAAATTCCTATATCCTAGCAGCAATATAGTTGTTGTCTTTGGCTGCACTTCTCAGTTGAGACCCATCCTTTCTCTCAAAATAATTGCGAAGGGTACAGACTTATGTTATGTGTTATGTGAACAGTGTGCCACGTGGATGACCATCGTTGTCCCAACCAGTATGACGGCTTACCTTTATCTCTACTCACATGGAGAAGTTTCTCTAGCTGCCTCACAACCAGTGTAATATCATTTTTTATCTCAATGTTTATTGATGATTTTGCTAATTAATTAGTTCAACCTTAATTTTCCATAGTTAGATGCTGATTGATATTTTGGGTGCACCGCTCTCTGTTATTCATAACCAATTTGATGCAGAAAGTTTGCATAATTGAATATTCAAACTATTCTATTGGAGTTAAATGTGTTCTCTTTTAAAGAAAAAGGACGTGCAGTGAAAAATATCACTAAATATTCTAAGAATGTAATATGTAAGAAGCATGAATTTCTCTTCAATCTTCTGTCAATTTGTTTTTTTCCTGCAAAATATTGGTAAAACTTTTTCTGTGCTACTCTTGTGTTGCTCTAAAATTGTGTGAAGCTTTTTCCTCCTGATGTATATTATTGCTTTGCTAACTTCTTTCCTCTTTAACGTAGTGGCAACTGGTTCTGCTTACTCTTTCTTTTTCTCCTCCCCTCCCCTTCCTCTTCTTCCTTCTACCCATCCCCACCTACCCCCACCGTCCCATCCTCTCTGCTGTTCCCTTTGGCCAACACAAAATAACTCTTGTACTCTATCCATAAGTCTTTACGTTTTCAACAGGAAGATTTTATGATCCATTAGTACTGTGCTTATTGTTTCTTTTTTCCTTTGATCATTTTTATGACATCTATTAATCTGGTTATCTGATTGTTGCAGGTTATCCTATATGCTGTTGTTTTGATGCTTCTCATATTTCCTTTTGATATATTTTATTTGTCATCTCGTTACTACTTTTTGAGGACCCTTTGGCGCATTATACTACCATTACAGGTTATCTCTCTCTCTATCTATCTATCTCTGTGTATATGTGGGAAGATATACTACTTGTAAAACATTGAAACATGTGAAGTGTGTGCGGTGTAATATGTACTAGTTAAGCACTATAACATTTATATGGAACTTTCTTTGTATTTAGTCGATTATACAAGAAGGCCGTTTAACAAAGAGATCTATGAAAACTTTTGAAGTTTTTTTTGGTTTAAAATGCTTTGGAACATACATACTAGGTTGTTCCAGTGTCTTAAATTAAGTCTCTCTAATCATTAGACCAAAACTCTAAAGTGATGGTGAGAGTTGAAGTTTATATTTTTATATTCTAACATGCCCCCGCTGGTTGAGCGCCCTTTTTATGAGCTGAAACCTGAACTTACGCAGCAGTGTCAATTTTTGGAAAATCCGCTAAATTCGTGGCCGGTGGGATTTGAACCTGGATTGCTCTGATACCTTCTTAAATTAAGTCCCTCTAATCATTTCACCAAAACTCCGAAGTTATGCTGAGACTTGAGGTTTATATTTTTATATTCTAACACAGTGAATTAGAGTTGTTTGAAGTTTGAATTATAAATCCTGTAGACAGGGAACTAAATTGAATCACGTCTTGTTTTTGATACATTTCAAGGAGTCTCTTATGGTTTTTTAGGAAGGTTAACCTACTGTCCTAGGTGTGGAAACATGCATGCGCCCTGGCTGGCTTTTAAAACTTAAGATTTTTTCAAGTTCATTATTGGGTAAATATAAAAAAAAACCCTTAACGTTGGACGATTATTGGAAAACCCTCCTTAACTTCCAAAATATCAGAAAACCCCCCTTAAGTATAGGGACTATCAGAAAACACCCTTTTAACTTTTAGATTTTATCAGAAAACCCACCTTTTAAATTTGAGATCTTATTAGAAAACCCCCCTAATTTAGGGGGGTTTTCTGATAAAATCTCAAAGTTATAGGGGTTTTCTGATAACCCCTAAACTTATGGGGGGTTTTCTGATATTTTGAAAGTTAAGGGGTTTTTTTGATAATCATCCAAAGTTGGGGGGGGGGGTTATGATATTTAGCCTTTATTATTTATAAATTGTAGGTTTTTTTTACTTAGTCCCTAAAATCTTTAGTATATTGAAATTAGTCCCTCAAATCATTGAAGTTGCTATTAGCTCCCTCAAATCTTAATATTTTGATTTAGACCCTCATCATTAAAGTTTCTATTAGGTCCCTCAATTCTTAGGTTATCCAATTAGTCCCTCAAATCAAGAGCACACATAGAATTTGGAGGGATTAATTTAAAACAACTTATAAGAATTGGGAGACATGATAATCCACAAGAATAGATTTTACTTGGTAATCCCTCCAATTGCTACTTCTCCTCTTGATTGGAGGGACTACTTTGGAAATAACTCAAGAATTCAGCGACTTGATATCAATGTCAATGATTTGAGGGACTAATTTAAGATTTATAACTTACTAATTGAGAGGCCTTATAGCAATTTCAATTATTTGGGGACTAATTTAAGAATAGGAAAGATTTAAGGGACTAATATCTAAACAACCCCAACTGAAAAAAAATGAAAATGAAAAAAAAAAACTAAGCAGAGAGCAATACTGCAAAATTCTATACTTTTAAAAGAGTAAATTTGGTGCCAAAGATTAAATGTTTTTTGATAACATGCTAATTTGATCTATTGTTTGGCGAAGATGAAGATCTGAATAATTGATTATGAACATAACATTTTGAAAGCGCATAGATGGTGATGCTTAAGGTGCTTACATATATGTAGATATGATAGATGAGATAACTTCCTTTTGAAACTCTAGTCTTTATGCTGATTTTTACATTTAAATAGAAATTGTTTGATGCATTACTGAACTGATTTACTTAATAGCCATTTGAGTGTTAATAGTAACATGACATTGGGTTCATTTCTATGATATCAATCATGCCAGAAACTTCAGCTAACTTTAGTTATAGTATGTATATCTCCAAAACTCAGAAGAACAATCTTTTATTTGGAACTTATCTATATTTTGTTACTTTGGTCTTCAGTGATATGGAGACCTCAAATCTTTGCATCGTAATACTCTTTCATGGATTTTTCTTAATGCAGGCTATATCATTTTCTGATTTTTTCTTGGCTGATATCCTGACATCAATGTCCAAGGTATGTGCTCTATTATTATATGTCATGTTGGCCACTCTATCTAACAAGACAGAAGAAAGGATGGTGGCAGATTACATCTATGACCCTTTGAAATTATTATTCATTTGATGCTTACAGTTTAGACAAATAGGTCCATGCTACTCCCATTAGGCAGCTTGCTTGCATCTATAATGAAAGTGATGCAAGTGAGAGACATGTCCATTATAGAACTATGAGAATCCTGTAATGCAAGTTATGTCTTGTCGAAAAAATTTGTGGTAAATCTTGTGACATTCATTTCTTTATCAGGTGCTTTCAGATTTGGAGCGTTCAGTTTGTCGGATGGTGAACCGCCAGGTTAGTATAGATTTTTTCTCTTCGCTAATATAGGATTAGAAACCATTATTCTTGGTCTCTGAAGTAGCTAGATTCCTTTTCTTTGTAAATACTTGCACTAAATAATTTTAATAACAAGTCATAATTGATTGGATACCAATGAACAGCTACATTTTTTTTCTTTCGTTTTGTTATTTATTGCTAAATATAAAATATTAGCATTTAAGATCCAATAGCTTGCATGCAACAAATTTAAATGATGAGAATGTTATCATATCTTTGTATTGTTGCTCACTTCTATATAAGCTTTGCAATGCTGAGACTCATCATTCTTGATCAACATAAATGAGAAAGGGATTTCAGATTCTGTGCCATATGCATTATATCTGAAAATCCTAGAAAGGTATCAAGAAGAGATCTGATACAAATCAAATCAATTTGAGGGGAAGAGCTGTTGTTTCTTGCAATTTATACCCACAGGAGTTGGTTAGCTTTAACATAACATAAACGTTTTGGCCTTTGTTATTTGTCCATGTTGCATGCTATCTATAGTATGAGTCTGTGGGCATTCCCAATTAGCTGTGGAATATATGTTGGAGTCTTGTGTAATTGGGCAGATCTATCGTGTAACCTTTATCACTTTACTTAAGAAATTCCTTTATCTTGTGTCATTTTATCTATTTGATAAATTGATCTCACACTTAATAGATGGCACAAGCTAATATCTTTATGCTTTCAACGACTTTAAGGTTTTGTTTGGGTTTTGTGCCTGTACTCTAAAGATTCTTGAGGAATCTCTTTTTGCTATGGTGGCCATTGATACAAGAGCATAGTAGACATGGGACACAGGGAGCCTCTATTTTCATTGAGATCAGAAAGAGCATTATTTTACAGATTTTCGGTTTGAATACTGGACATAGCTGGTCTTGAACCTGTGACCTCTTATGACCCTGAATCTAAGATGCTGATTTTTGTTTTTCAAGTTGATTCTATTTTCTTTCAAGTTTTTCTATTGTAGCTTCCAATCATTGCTATGATATAAGGTCCCAGTAGTAGTAGATAGTGTGCTACTGCAGAAGTATTTCAAATTAACCGATCAACTTATGAATACACCACCCTTCTGGACCTTTTCTTTACATTCTAATTATTATACACCGTTTCCTTACTTCTGTACTGAGCATCTTACTTATTCATGGTTTCTCAGGTTGCAACAATTGCATGGTTTGAGGCTGATTCCATTTGTGGTAGTCATTCTGTTGCAATTCCGTTGGTTCTTGTTCTCCCCTATTTATGTCGGTTATTTCAATGCCTACGTCAGTACAGGGACACAAAGGAAAAAACATCACTTTTGAATGGTATTTCCTCTCTAATGGTTGTTTTTTCTTCTATACTCTGTGAACTACTGCTAACTTTTTTCTCCTATAATTAATGACCTGCTGTTTGGATACTAACCATCATTTTAATTTCTGAGGGAAATGCATGAGATTTGGTCATTTATTTTATTTGAGCCAAGTGTTTTTACATCGTGATGTTTGGTAAAATATTTTTCCAATAATTGTCAGTTGAAACTTGGATAGGAGTGCTTAGTTATGGAGCTTGGTGACTGCTGATATATTTATTTTCGGAATTTTTTGCGTAAAAATTCATTAGAATCCATATCATATTCAGATCAGTGTAGAGATATTATGGCCTTTAGGGGTATGTGTTTCCATGAACTAGGTGGAGATTGTTGAACTTTGCATTGAAAAATGAGGCCCAGAAGTTTATAATAGGGGTATGTGTTTCCATGAACTAGGTGGAGATTGTTGAACTTTGCATCGAAAAATGAGGCCCAGAAGTTTATAATCCTGGATGTTTGGCAAATACACTGTTTAGTTGGCATTTTTCATAGTTGAGATTTGGGGTTCCTGCATAAGATGGATGCATCAAATGTGACCCGCTAAAATTATGCTAAATTCAGTTGGATTTGTAACCTTAGTTGATATCCTCAAAAACATACATGTGTAACGAAAAAAGTTTAGGTAGAATTTTTCCTTCATGCAAATCCTCTTCAATGGCCTTGCAAACAAATAAGATTTTTGAGTAGGGATTTTTCAAGGTCCCTTACATGCATCAAAATCCTTAAGAGACGCAATCCGCAAAACAAACAGTGCCCTTTAATAGCATCAACATGGAGTGTAACTGAAAAAGTGAAAATGCATAATCTACTGTCCTCAATAAGTAATAAATGCCACAGTTGGAAAAAGATTATGTTGGAATCACCTGCAAAATGTTACATTTCCAGTTTCCTTAATAGATGTCCTTAGAGATTTCATCAGCTGCATATGATTTGACGTGGTACAAGATTCACAATGCATCTCCATGGATCTTTCATATTCCACAAAAATTTCTTGCGGATCTTGAGATAAATATTTTCCATATTCTCCTTTTGGTCCTACAATGACAGAAATTGCTTATTCTTTGTCAGCTTTAAAGTATTCAACAGCAGTTCCAGTTATCCTTTTATCAGCCCTCAAGTATCATGTTTTCCCAGAAAAGTGGATCAACTTTTATCGCCCTCTTTGGCTTATGTCGAGTGTTATCAATTCATTATATTCATTTTACTGGGATCTGGCTCGTGATTGGGACTTGAGGTAAGTATAATTCCTTCTCAGAATCCTGCAAACCTCTAAAATTCCAGGTCCAAATAATTAATTCTTTTTGTTACAGTGTTTTCTCCCGGATCTTCAAATTCAAAAGTCCACATATCTGCACAACTATCTTTCATGGGCGACAATGGGTATGTCTATTTGATCCACTTACTAGTTCTTTAACCCTAACCCTAACCATAAACTTACCTTTATGCAAACTATTGTATTGAATACTGCAGGTCTATTATTGGGTAATAAGTAGTAACTTAATCCTTAGATGCACATGGACTTATAAACTCTCAGCCCATCTTCGTCACAACTACATTACCGTATTCACAATCACAGCTCTGGAGATATTCAGACGTTTTCAGTGGATTTTCTTCCGTGTTGAGAATGAATGGAACAAGATGACAGCGTTCAAGACAAGCGTGGAGCTTGCCATGGATGAGATTGGTCCAAAGGAGGATGATAGATTACTTGGATCATCAAACCATGAGATCTGAATAAAATTTTGTTGGCTATATTCTCTTTATCAACTATTTTGGATTCTTGTGGTTCTCCAAGATTTTGAGATTTTGTTTAGCCTCATTGTTTGCTACTATACGAACCAAAATTCTTGTTTCTTGTTGTATACTTTCATCAATCATAATTTTTTCATCAATCATAATTTTTTTTATTTGATGATCACAAACTCTCTTTTTTTTTTTAGGTCAATGAGATATTTTCATTCACCTAGTAATGAAGTTTAAGTACAGCATGAAACTCAGGCATACCTGAGTGTACAAGTTCGATATCACGATAGAACCTTAGCACGTAATACATCAAAATTTGAAAAAAAAAAAACTATCATAAGCTATTCACCCACACTTGATAATTGTCAGAAATTGGCGCATGGAGAACAACCATAAGGACATTAGTTTTGATGACTTTGGTAAGGTGCTCAGCAGGTCCTCTAATGTCATTATGCACTCGAGAGTTCCTTTCGAGCCACACAGTATAAATGGTTGAGGTGAATGCAAGTCTCATGGCTTTTTGTACATAACTGGACCTCCTCTGATTACTAATAAACCAATTGAATAGATGATCCAATCGCAGCTACGAAATCTGAATTTTAACCAATCCATAATTCCATTCCAAATGGTAGAACAATATACACAAGAGAAGCATAAGTGATGGCTTTCAAGATAGGAGTTGCAGAGAACACATGAGAGATTTGTAATATTAACCCCAAAATTTTCCAACCTGTTATATGTAAGAAACATTTTGTTTGCAGCAATCCATGCCATGAATGAGTATGTAGGCAAGTTAATCTTTGACCAAACAATGGCATGCCAAGGAACTGTAGAGGTTTGAAGGAGGAAAGCATGGTAAGCAAGAGAAATTCTAAATCTCCCATTGATAGTACAGTTATCAAAGACCTAAAGAACACCTTCAATAGAACTCCACTTATATAAGGCCATATCTCTTATTTTCAGCAATTGTTTCCGAAACCAAGAAGAGTTCTGTTTAATTGATACATCCCAAATAGAGCACCTTTGCAAGTAGTTGCCATGTGTCCACTGTATCCACATTGTGTCTTGTTTAAAATGAATAACCTAGAATAGTTTTCAGGGCTGAATCATAATTCCAAAACAGAGCAGAGTAAATCCCAAGCCCCCCAATGTTTTTGATCACCACAAATTTGATCCCAGGCTACTAAATGTATATGTCCTTTCCATAGAAAATCTCTCTACAAAGAGCATCAATTCTTTTCAGCACCAAAAGACTTGCACTCCCATAAGAACACTTTTAATAAGTTGAATTCTAGCTGTATACGACAGTTTTCTCAGCTTTCAACCATGAATTTGGTTAGTGAGCTTAATAAATAAAACATCACAATCAGCAGATGTCAACATTTTGCAAACCATAGGTAACCCCAGATATCTTATAGGGAATTTACCTCATGAAAACCAAGAAGGTGGAGGATATCATACTTGATGTTATCAGGAACACCCACAAGGAAAGCAGAACATTTTGAGGGGTTGATATCCAGATCAGAGATAGAGCCAAAAGAGTCAAGGAAATTAGATAAAGCAGTGATGGATGGAAGATCACGTCTACTAAAGAGGAGTAAGTCATCAGGAAAAATAAGATGACTCATTTTTAGCCTAGAATATTTAGGGTAGAATTTATAATTCTGTTGAGAAGCAAGAGCATCTGCAAATCTAGAAAGATATTCCAATCCTATAATAAAAAGATAAGAGGAAAGAGGACCCCCTTGTCTTAGACCTCTTTTCCCTTCGAAGTAGCCATGAATAGTACCATTAAAAAATTGAATATGATGGAGTGGAAATGCAAGTAGAAATCCAGCTAATCATACAAGAGATAAAACCAAGGCCAGAAAGCATCACCTTGAGAAAATTCCAAAATTAATCATATCAAAGTATTTTCTAATGTCAACATTTAAAATGCATCTAGATGAAATATTTTTCCTACCATAGTGCTTGGCAAGCTCACAAGCAAGGAGAATGTCACTAGATATAATTCTACCTTTGACAAAAGCACTTTGAGAACTATTTATGATAGAGCAAGTTGCATTCTTAATTTCTTCATGAGAAATAGGACTTGCCAGATTAGAGCTCTGTTCAGTACTATGACAAGTACCATTAGTAATAATATCCATGTTAGGAGAGGAGAGATTAGAATTTGAGGACCCCAAGTGATGTTGGTAGAAAGAAAAAATTTCTTTAATAATGGTAGAATCATCAGTAAGTCTTTCACTAGTTGCAGAGTAAAGAACCATGACCCTACCAAAGCGTCTCCGAGATTTCAGAGAGGCATGGAAGAGATGGGTATTCTTGTCACCTTGAGAGAATCCACTTGATCTTAGCTTATTGTTGCAAAAATGAGAATTATGCATTTAGGAGAAAAGTGTACCTATTAAGACAATCTTTTTCCAGAGTAAAGAGCTGCTGATTTGAAGGATCATCCTAAAGTTTAGATTGAATTTCGTCTAATTTTTACTCAGCCAAAACCTTTTTGGTGCTAATGTTGGCATAAGATGCATTGTTGAGAGCTTTAAGTTCAGATTTCAGCAACTTAAGCTTGGAGACAATAGAATACATGAGACATCCATCAATTGGCTTCTTCTAGATATTATGAACAATAGGAGGGAAATTCCCATGCTCAACCCATATATTAAAAAGGATTAACTGCACTTAAATGCCCTATAGTTTTCCCGACCTTGCACTTAAATGCCCTATAGTTTCAAACAGAACAATGCCCTACAGTTTCAGATCGAACAAAAAAATACCCCAAAGTATTTAAGTATTGCAGATGAATACCCCATAGTTAAAAAAAACCCAGACGTCATTATCTTTTCTCTAAGGTACATAACAGAGGGTACTAAAGTGAAACTCTTAGATACTTTGGGGAATTTAAGTGAAACCATTTACAAACTTTGGGGAAATTATATGCGACATTGGGTAAATAAGAGGGCACTAACGTGCAACATTTTGAAACTTCAAGGCATTTATCTGCAAAACTTAAATACATTGGGGTATTTTTTTGTTAAAAAGAGGTCACTTAAGTGCAAGGTCGGGTAAACTATATGGCATTTAAGTGCAACTAAGCCTATTAAAAAATCTGAAAGGCTTTTTGCCCCCATGAGGTTTCTCTAGAATAGCTATTGACCCAGTAGAATGATTAGAGAAAATAGGATTAAGGAACTCAACTTGACTTGTAGTATAGGATTGAATCCAAGCATCATTTATTAAACTCTGTCAAGTCTACCAAATCCTATCATTGCCATCCTGCATATTAGACCAAGTATAAAAATAGCCTGATTGCTTTATATGAGATAGGGCACAATTGGTAATGAAAACTCTAAATGTTTAACATCATAATCAGTAACAGGAGCACCACCAAGCTTTTCCCGAGAGTCTAGGACATTGTTAAGATCCCCGCAAGTAATCCAAGGCAGATTGTATTGCAAAATAATAGAAGATAGGTACTGCCATAGTTGATTTCTTGCCTCTAAAGATTTAGAAGCATAGATAAAAGATGCCAAACTATGAACTTTATCATTCCTTGATTTCAAGATACAGGTAATGGACTGAGAAGTGATATGGCAAGGAACAATGTCAAGTACAGAGGAGTCCCATAACAACCAAACTCTACCTCTTGGACAATCAGCACAATTATGAGCCCAATTTCAGTGCCCCATAAGTTTTTTGACAATTAGTCAAGCTTTATTGTATTTCACTTTAGTCTCTAATAGAGCGATGCATGATAGATGATGGGAGTGCCAATCTTGCTAATACCCTTGGAATTGCCATAGATTGAGTTTATAAGTCCAGGAAGTTGAATCCACATTGGATAGGAAGTTGTATCAAATTTATCATATCCCTCTGTGTTTTCCATGGTCTAAGCGGAAGGGGTCAAGCACCAAACAACCATGGACCTGATTCTAAAATGAGTTGCCTATCTTCCTCCTTGTTGAATCTAAACAAGAATACTCTAGGTTTTAAGAGGCTCTCATCAGGGATGGCTAAAGGAGCCCATAATGTCTGAACGTAGGTTTTCGTTGCCTTGAATCGAGCATGTAAACCTAAAACATGGCCAATAAGAGAAAATTTCCAGTAATCGTCTTCTTCACTCCATTTCTTAGAGTCAAATTGAATACATTATTTAGAGGAAAGAATAAAATCCAGCTTAACACTAGGCACGTCTAGTATTAGCAAAACGCACAACCCAATTCTTTTTTGCAATGGGAGGATCATTCATAATAGAGTCACTCCCATTAGAATTTGGGATAGCATCAGATTGATGATCAGGAACTGATAGAACAAAACATCATGCTCAGAGTTTAATCCCATACGAGGAGGTAAATTTTCAACACCCTCGTCAAATGAATCAGCCTAAGAGCGTGAAACTTTTGATCCAGCACTAACTGTAAAAACCGCCAAATTTTCATCACACAAGGGCATGATTGAGCACCCTGAACAAGAGGAATGGTAGAGGAAGCAGGTTTAGAGAGTATCGTAGCCATCAGTAACTTCTTCTTTGCCCCAACTAGCCCCGTACGTACTCTTCATGATCGAAGACGACAAAGATCCAGAACTACCCTCTGCTATAGATGGAATTGGTTTTGGAGGAGTGGAGGAATTAGCTCGAGATGACTCAGAGACGAGTCCGAGGACCCTTCTACCAACAAACTTTTGAGCACAAACTCTTTCCTGCATGCAGGAACTTTGGTGCTATTTGTGAGTGTACCATACTGCAGTATCCTTTCTTTGAGCAGCTTTACTCCTGAAATCCTGGGAAGATCTTATTGTAGTATTTACGTCTAATACTGAAAAGATCATTAGATTTTCCATTTAGTATTATGAAGGAATGCCTTCATTTTTAAGCATTTGCATTCAAGGCACCAAAGATCCTTGCATAGTGATAAAACAATTGGCACCTTTCAATCTACTTCCCACCTTCCAACCTACTTTTCTTTTCTTTTATTTTTCGCATTTTATTTGATCGTCTCGATGACTAGTTGTAGCTCATTGCTTTTTTGGTAAGTAACTTGTGACTGTAGCTGAAGTAGCGAAAAATATCAGTTGGAACTCTTACTTTCACTAACAATATTTAATTTGCATTCAAGAAAAATCAAGAAAAATCATAATGCTAAGTTCAGTGACTTTGTACTTTAAGAATTACTTTAATTCAAAAAAAAAATCCTTAAATTCTGTATCACTATCCTAGGTAAATTACATAATAAATTATAGTTTGAGTTCACGCATAGCAGAAGTAAATTCTGAAGCAGCATTCAGAAAGAAACTAAAAAAAGTAAATTCTGAAGCAGCATTCAGAAAGAAACTAAAAAAAGAATAATTACTTGCCTTTTCGTTGAAGTATTTGATAATGTAGATTATCAGGTCCATCATTCTATAGGACTTTTCTAATCAGATCAACCATCTAACGATGAGTAAAACTTTTATCCTGCATCACATATATTTGTATCATTTAATATAAAATTAAAAAGAAGAAGAATAGTGGGAAGAAGATCTTCAGCATTGGTCTTAGAGCTTTGAATTCGAGTTTGATTTCTCCTACTGGTCAGTTCAACACCAGTTTCGATGAAAGTGATGAAGTTTCTAGCTCAACTGTGATGGGTTCTACTGGACCTAAAGGGGAGAAGAAGAAGAAGTCAATGGCAGATATCTTAAGTTCCTCTACTCCTCCATTGGATGCAAGTCTTGCTCAAGCTTCTCTGGAATCTGGGGTTCAAGTTCGTCATTTGAGTAAATCTTCCATTACTCCAAATGGTGTTAAAGGTCCTTCTAGGGTTTCTTGGGCGAATGAAATTGATTCAGATGAGGAATCTCTTTGTTATCCCCTATTACAACCTGTGATTTCTGGATCGGCTCATGAAAATCCTACTGTTACATTGGATTCTAGTGAAAACCTTGTTAACCTGGACAATGCTGAAAATCTTGAGAATTTGACTAATGTGATGAATCCTGATTTTCCCCTTTGGTCTCTACTCAGGATGCTCATGCTACTCAAAATGCTAATCCAGGCAAAAGTTGGGTTAGTTTTTTTGCAGATAACAGGAAAATTAGTTGTGGTCTGAATTTGGATTATGTTCCCCCTAATGCTCATAATTCAGTCAGTTTCAGTGAGGAGGAATGGAATGAAGGCAACTCATTATGGCAATTCTCGTTAGTTAGACAAGTTCTTGGCCTAAATGTCAAATTTAAGGCTATGGAAATGTTTGTTAAGAAACTATGGGCTCAATTTGCTATTCCTGAAATCTGCCTTCTCAAAGCAGGCTTATTCCTCTTTAAGTTTGCATGTAAAGAAGAAATGAGTGATGTTCTTGAACACGGCCCTTGGTTCTTTGGATCTAGGCCCTTATTGCTGAAGCCATGGTCTATTGGAGAAGATATTGATAAGATAAATGAGTGTGTCTATCCTATGTGGATTCAATTGCCAGCACTAAAGCTAAACCTGTGGAATGCAAAAGGAATAAGCAAAATGGCGAGTGTTATTGGACATCCTATAGCTACTGATAAACTCACTGCCAATAGGCAACGTTTAGCTTATGCTCGAGTTTTGGTTGAAGTTAATATGCCAGCCCCACTTCCTGATCAAATTTCTGTCCAAGGTCCTAATGGCAAAGAATATACTCAAAAGGTCATCTATGAGTTTAAGCCTCGATGGTGTGAATCCTGTAAACAAGTTGGACATGATACAAACTTTTGTAGAAGACACCCTCGAGTGCAGAAATGGGTTCCAAAGCAGAAACCTGCTGCTGATATAGCTGTGCATGTTGTGCATGACATTAATGCGGTTCCAATGGAGGCTCAGGTTGTCACTTCTACCACTGAAGACCATGGGCCTGTGCAAGTTATACATATCAGTGATAGTGCAGAAAATACTCAGAAGTTAGGGGAAAAAAGTGGCTCTTCTGAGAAACAAGGCAATGTACATGTTTTACCTGTTCATGGAAATAACCAAACTGAAAGCTCATGGCAGCAGGTGCAAAGAAGCAAGGCAAGAGATAATTCACTATCTAAAAGCCTCTCCTGGTATTCACCCCTTGATTACTTGATTAGTGATATTGATCCCTCTACAATTGATAGAGGGGGACTGCAGCAATGAATTTTTCCTTCTGGAATGTTAGGGGTTTAAACAAAACCCTTAAACATCACCTAGTCAAGCAGCATATTAGGCAATATCACATTTCCTTTTTAGGTCTTCTTGAAACAAAAATAAAAGACTCAAATATACCAGCTATAGCCAAGAAAATAGCTAAAGATTGGAGCTGGATATCAAATGTGGATAATTCTGGAAAGGCTAGAATCTTGATTTTATGGGATCCACAAATTCTGGATATACATGTTATCTTTTTCTCAACTCAACAAATAACCTGCATTGTCAAATCCTTGGATGGTAGACTTTCTTGTTATATATCATCTACTGATGGATATAATCAAATGGATGCTAGGAAGGATCTTTGGTCAGAACTGACTCAAGTGTTGCAGAATATTTGTGACACCCCTTGGCTCCTCTGTGGTGACTTTAATACCATGATTAGTTCTGATGAAAAGCTTGGTGGCTCAATGTTAACTGATGCAGATACTGAGGATATTAACAAGTTTATTGAGAACTGCAACCTTTCTCACCTTAACACTACGGGGTGCTTCTACACTTGGAACAACAAACAGGAATCTGATACAAGAGTTTGGTGCAGATTAGACAGAGGATTGATTAATGAAGCCTGGATGCACAAGTATACTTCAAGTCAGGTAGAATACTTGTTACCAAATTTTTCTGATCATTCCCCAGCATTGGTGACTATTGCTGAGGAGTGTACACAAGGTAAAAGGCCTTTCAAAATTTTCAAAATGTGGACTAAACACTCTAGTTATCTGCCTACTGTTTCTTCCATCTGGAATAACAAAGTTTCGGGATTCACTATGTACTCAATTTGTAGAAAGCTCAAACTGTTGAAGGGGGCCTTGAAAGACTTGAATCAGCAGCATTATAAAAACATCAGTGAACAGGTCCAAAGAGCTAAATTGGAACTAGAAGATACTCAACTTAAGCTTCAATATGACCCCTTTTTGCTCTACTCTCATTAAAAAGGAGAAAGATTGCATATCTTCTTATAATAAATTGTTGGATTGTGAATTGTCCTTCTATCAACAAAAAGCAAGAATTTCATGGAGTATTCAAGGTGACCGATGTACAAGCTTCTTCCACTTAGCAATTAAATCCAACAGGCATCGGAATAGAGTGATGGTCTTATACAACAGTTTGAGAGATAGGCTCACTGAAGAGGAGGACATAGTGAATGAAATTCTCTCATTTTACAAAAATCTGATGGGCACTTCTACTTCTACAACTCCTCCTAACATCAACATCATTCAAAATGGGCCGTGTCTAAATGAAAATCAAACCAGAAACCTAGCAGCTCATGTTACCAAAGAGGAAATTAAAAGAGCTATTTTTCCATGTCAGATGATAAAGCTCCTGGGCCCGATGGTTATAGTGCCTCCTTCTACAAGTCAGCTTGGTCCATCATTGGGGAAGATATTACTACAGCCATTGAGGAGTTCTTCAAATCAGGCAAACTATTAAGTATGATCAATTCTACTACTCTATCTCTTATCCCAAAAGTGCAATGTCCCAAAACCCCTTCAGACTTCAGACCTATAGCATGCTGCAATTGTCTTTACAAATTCATATCTAAAATTCTTGCTAATAGAGTACAATCAGTCATTGGTCTACTTATAAATGAAGCCCAAAGTGCATTTGTTAAAGGTAGACAGATTTCAAATAGGAGTTTTTGTTAAAATAGTCCATTTTTGCTAAATAATTAGCAAAACAGACCGTTTTGCTAATTATTTAGCAAAATCGACTTCTTTTTGGCCAACAGGCCAAAAAGAGATCGGTTTTGTAAGATAGAGCTTTTAAAATATACGGGACTATTAGTCCCGTATGATTAGTGGCCAGTAATTAGCCGCTAAAATCCTCGGGACTAGTAGTCCCGTGGGTTTTCTAAACTGTTTTTAGAAGGAAAGAAGAAGAAGAAGGGCAATTAGTGGCCACTAAATATACGGGACTAGTAGTCCCGTATGTTTTAAAATATGTTTTTAGCGAAACCGATCTCTTTTTGGCCAACAGGTCGGTTTTGCTAAATAATTAGCAAAACGGTCGGTTTTGCTAATTATTTAGCAAAAGTGGGCTGTTTTAACAAAAACTCCATTTCAAATAACATCCTGTTGGCTCATGAACTTGCAAAGAATTATGGAAAAAGCACTTCTCTCCTAGAGTAATGCTTAACATTGATATCAGAAAGGCCTTCGATTCTATCAGTTGGGTGTTTTTGAAGGATATGCTCACAGGTTTGGGTTTTCCTAGTAAAATGATTAATTGGATTATGGTTTGCATTACCTCCCCCAAGTACTCCATCTCTTTTAATGGCTCACTTCATGGTTATTTCAAAGGTGAGAGGGGGTTACGACAAGGCGATCCTCTCTCCCCTTATCTTTTTATACTGGGCATGGAATATCTATCGAGGAGACTGGAATTGCTAAAATTAGACAAGAAATTTAAATTCCATCCTAAATGTGGTTCTCTCAAGCTCAGTCACTTAATATTTGCTGATGACCTTCTGTTGTTTGGGAGAGGGGATCTTTACACTGTTCAGCAACTCCATCAGTGCCTACAAGAATTCAGTTCTGTTACAGGGTTAGAAGCTAATTCTAATAAATGCTCCATTTTCTATGGTGGTGTTAGCGAATCTGTTAAAACTTCTATCTTCAACTATCTGGGATTTCCTGAGGGTGCCATGCCCATCAAATACCTTGGTGTTCCACTTATCAACAAAAGATTATCGTACACTGATTGCAGTCCTCTCCTAAGCAAGATTACAGCCCAGTTCCAATCTTGGTTGAAGCATAAAAACTTGTCTTATGCAGGCAGACTTCAAATCATTAAAAGCATTATTCTGGGTGTTCAAATCTATTGGTCATCCAGTTATATTCTTCCCATCAGGGTCCTGCAGAAAATAGATGAATTGTGTAGAAGTTTCTTGTGGGGTAAATCTGAAAGCATACATAAAGCTTCACTTGTATCATGGGACAAAGTCTGCTTAAACAAAAGACAAGGAGGTCTGGGGATCTACTCAGCTATAACATGGAATTTTGCTACAGCTCTCAGGCTTCTCTGGAATATTCATTCGAATAAGGAGCTACTGTGGATAAAATGGGTCCATGGAACTTATCTGAAGAATAGAGATATATGGCAGGTTAATGCACGAGTTGGGGATTCGTGGATGTGGAAACAGTTGATCAAGGTTAGGGATAAAGCCATTTCACACTTTGGAGGAGTTGTCAGCTTGAAGAATTTAGTTTTTTCCTGTTGCAATGACTCAAAAGAAATTCTCTCGGCTTTATACTCAAAACTATCCCCTGCTGCAAACAATGTTCCCTGGTTTAAGACAGTATGGGAGAATTTAAATTTGCCTAAGCATTCTTTTATTTTGTGGCTAGCAGTACAAGATAGGCTCTTAACTCAAGACAAATTGCTTAGGTGGGGTATTATCCAAAACAATGTATACAGTCTATGCTCTGAATCAGCTTTGGAAAGCCGCAACCACCTGTTCTTTGAATGTAGCTTCTCCATGGGTGTTTGGAATCGTATCATGGACTGGCTTCATTTTAACTGGAGATCTTGTGATTGGAATCGGCTACTGGATTGGTACAATTCCAGGTTGTGGGGGAAAGGGATCAAACAAAAAACTAAGAGGCTAGCATTATCATCTGCAGTTTATAGTATTTGGTGTGAAAGGAATTCAAGGATATTTTGCCAAAAAACCAAAAGTGCTGATCAGATTGTTAAAGGCATTATGGTCAGTGTCTTGACTGCAATGCTCAACAACCCTCTACCGGAAGAAAGCAAAGAATGGTTGATCTCTTTATAAAGCTTATGAGAATGTATATTGGGTTCTAACCCAAGTGGTACTATTTTCTTTTGTGTGCTCTTTTGTTTGAGCAACTTGATGTACAAAAACTTTACAAACTGGTGAATTGAATAAAAAATTTTCATTTACCAAAAAAAAAAAAACATAAAATTAAAAATTCCACATATGAAAATGCTACTAAATTTTATTTTCTTACTTGTCATTGACCTTTGTGGATTTTCTTCATTTCATATATATTTTTAGTATGCAGAAACTTTGATAACATCTCTATTAACTTTTAACGGGAAAGAATGGAGACATCAGTTTCTCAACAACATTAGTTTCTAACATTGTTCTGTTATCATGGTAAGATCCTGTCACAGTGATAGCTTTCGATATGCAAAATATCATGACCTATTTGTTGATAAACCAACGTCTCCATTCATTCCTGTTACAAAGTTAATAGAGGTATTGCTAACAGTCTAAGGATGCAAGCAGGATGCATGGGCATATATAAGATGAACTTAATTAATTATTAGATACGCTAATTAAAATATGATATTGACCTTGAGTTTTAAAGTTTTGACAGAAGGGGATTAATATGCAAAGAATCATAGTTAATATTCATTCACCACTTTAATGTTTTATCATCTGCTGGATCTGGTTCATATGATACAATGCAGCAAAGCAGGAAATAAAGAAATTATTATTATTTATTTAAATTTGATCATTAAGTTTCTTCTTGACAAAGAATTTGGACATTTCATTTGAAAAAAATACATTTTGTCTGATTAAGCTGGTACATTGCTAAATATACAACTATTGAGTTCGAAAATGACATAAAAATAAATAAATTATTTATCAATGTTTAATGTTTCGGTAAGTAAAACAATTGCATGAAAAGAATATGTGTATTGTTATCAAATTAAAATAAGTACACAAATTCCTATAGGGCTACAATTATGTAATTTCTTAAGTACATATTTTATTCAGAAATTATGTGACCAATTATGAGATAAATTATTCTTACCTCTGAGCAAACTATGGTATCAAATTTTACATGTATATATTACTGGAGAGTTTCACCAATTATATAATGTTTTCGTTGATGCTAGATACTTTATCCTTCATTTATAGATGTTAATCTATAAATGGTTTTGTTTTGAGTTGGTCACTTTGGTGGAAAATTGGTGAATGTGTTTCGGAAAACCCCTTCAACTTGAAACTGTTAGAACTGTGTTGATACAATAATTAACTTAGTTTGATGAATAACAGACCTTCATATTGGTCTAATATAGGTTTGAGATGTTGCATACAGGTTATAAGAAATTAGAATAAAATTTGGAAGTGAAAATAACAAGACAACAAGTTAGTCACAGTTAATCTTGGAAAAATATCATAAACTAAAATCAATTTTGAGCACATGTGAGTGTCATCTATTTGTCACGAATATACAAAAATAAACGGAACTCCAGTTGGAGGTGTATAGCTCAAAATATGAATGTTTTAGCGAGACATGGTTGAAACAATCAACAGCAGGTTGGATGGTGAATCATCGATTATTGAAGAGGTCATTGATGAAAATTTTTCCAAAGACATTTTGATCATCCATGAGAGATATTCATTGATAATTAGAAGTCATCGATGACTTCTCTTGATCATTACATTTTTGCCATTGATTGTAGCTATGCTTGCTTTCCTCCAACTAGGCCTATAATTGAGATTGCAATAATCACAAGGACGATTTATAATTTTTTTCCTAACAATATCATTGAATTTGGGATAACATAGCTTTCTCATACATATGTAACATATATATGCCTTTCAAGCAAACTCTGAACTCAAAATATGTAATTTCATAAACATCCACTCAATGATTCACTCTCTGATAATGATAAAAAAGACAAATAATAAGTTTTCATTTCCTTATTGAATTCATATAATGGAAATGATTAATACTCATGACCCAATCTCCCACATTAGTTAGAGTTGCAGGTCAACTTCTCAGAGCCACTTTTCACTGCGGTGGCCATCACCTATATATAAAAGAAAGGTAAGCAAGTTACAGCTAATCAAATTTTCTAGATAGAGAAACTTGAAAACTATAAATTAGGGACTTATAACGGTAAGGAGCTTAAAACAATAATGTTTTTCTTTGATAGCATCCAATTATACAACAACACACAAATAATTTCATGTTGATGTCAGTCAGTTAATTAGGAAAGTAATGTTGGTTTTGGAGGAGTTTAGGGTCCCTTTATCTTCTTTGATGCTGATTAACCGCAAACAAAAATTTCTGCACAAAGTAACACCATTAGAGGATAGGAGTGGAGTTCTCCGATGGGCCCTCCGACACTCAAGTCAATTACTGATTAAATGGGGGTAAATACTGAATTTAGTTTTTAAGTATTCTATAACCAAGGTTGCCCGTACCTTCATGCAAAAGAAATTATCCCTAATTATAGGAAGTCGAGGAGGAATTTTTGGTAATTTGATGGGGTCGGTGTGGGCAGTTTATCAGATAGTACTTTACACGTGTCGGTCACAGAGCAAGCGAGTCATCCTCGCGTTTAATGCGATAGTGACAGAGTGGCTGAAGTGCTGGTGTCGCCCGATGAGTCATTATGACTTCCGCGGGGGAGTCATAATGACCCTGACCATGCATTAAATGCAATGACGACTGGGCTACGTCACTAAGCACGGCTGATTGGTCAATTCGTCGTTCGAGACATTCCGCAGTGAAGTCGAGTGAAAGATTCCATTCGTCTCAAAATTTCCGACTCCTTGAGCAGATCGACCTAAAGGCGCTTTTCGTTTTGGGTCCAGATCGTGAGACCGACTTGAAGACGCCTTTCGTCTCGGATCTGTACCTCTAAAAACTGGTCGGCTATGTGCATACCCGGGTCGGGTTCTTAGATTTGGGGAAGATTGGCCAGTTAAACATGATATGTAGCCCCTTATGGGGGTCTATTATGCTTAGTAATTTTTAGGGTACAACATTTTCGAGATTGAGTTTATAGTTTGATAGCATACGTAAAGTGAAATATGGGGAAAAGAAAAACTGGAGTAATTTTGTAAATAAGTATTAGGCTATGAATTAGCTCAGACAAAAGTAAAAAAGTTGTGAAAACATATGAGAAAACATGAAAGATGATGTAGATTATTTATAAGACAAAAATGTTACTTGAGGAGTCAGATTCAGTAAATTAATACATTAAATTAGTTATATAATAGAAGCATTTAATGGGATAATAGCATCACAACTTTTGAGAATCCCTACTAAACAAAAGAATTAGTTCACTTTAAAATCACATTTTTTTGTTTAAATGTCTCTCACTACTATATCTAAGTCAACACAATAAATAATAGTCTTAACTTTGAAATACTTTTGCAGACTGAAACTTCTAGAGAATATACAAACAATAATGCAAAATTACCTTAGAAATTAAGAAATGTTCACAAAGACAGCAAAAAACCATTATACCTTTTCATTGAAGTATTTGATAGTTTTAACTATCAAGTCATCGTCCCTCACCACTTTCCTAATAAGATCAACCATCTCACGACGAGTAAATTTCTTATCCTGCATTACATATAAAATTTAAACCAAATAAAAACTTAAAACAAATGAAAATTCTGCAAATGAAAAAAATTATTAAAGATTTATTTTCTTACCAAGTAGCCTTTGTGGATTTTCTTTATCACATGCATCTTTTTAGGATGCAGAAACTTTGATAATATTAGTATTAACTTTGTCATGGGAATGAACGGGGACATCGGCTTTTCAACAACAGTACTTTCAACCGCCCCGTTACCACTGGAAGAGCCCGTCACAATGGTAGATTTTAACATGTTCTTGTCTTGAGCTCCGATATCCATACTGTATCATTTTTTAAAACAAAATCAATAAAAAAAGACTCTAAAAAGCATTAAATAGTTTACTAGTGAACATAATACTTTTGCCTATTTCTAATTTCTTATTTCACTTTACTCACAGAGTTACAAGCTTGAAAATAACAAATTTATTAATTATCATAAGTGATAGAGTAAAATGAAGAGAATATATGTATAAGTATATAAGAATTAATGTATGTGCATCATAACTTTTCTTTATCATGAAAAAGATTAACATGATAAGAAATGGAATAAGTAAATATTACCTTCTCTGTCCTCTTCTTTTACCTTTCTCTTTTGAATATTGCTAAGATAGGATATGCAGGATGGATATATATAAGATAAAGAGCATTAATTATTAGATATGCTAAAATATGGTAGTGACCTTGAGGTTTAAGTTCGGAGTCAAGGGGATTAATGTGCAAAGAATCATAGGTAATATTCATGCACCACCTTTAACGTTATAGCGTTTGTAGAAAAAATTCAGTATTTTGTTTGTCTGATATAGCGCAGCAAAGCAGGGGGAAAAAAACTTTCTCGTAAAGTTTTATTTTTTTTTTTTGTGGTAAATACAAAATTTTATCATTACTAAGTGAAGGATTTGCGGTGCAAAATCCAACCCAGGCATACCCGGGGCCAATACAAACTCTGATTAACTCTCAAACACTTAAAACCATTCATATTTCCATCATCAACTATACACTCTTCCACCTCACAAACAAGAAAACAAACAGAACATCACAACCTCTACAAATGTTCAATCCAAAACTTGTACTGAAGAGGAGTATTCAAACTACACACCACAGCAATTACCTCAGTTTTACTATGCTCCATGATTTGATCAACAGTCAAGCTCTTTTGCTGAAATCTCCGCATATTGCGCTCCCTCCAAACGTGGTAGATTGCATTCTGCAAATAAGGCAATTACCACCCTCTGCTTCACTCCTCTATCTCTTCCATTCTGACAAAACCACAACACCTCATACTTCAGTTTCAATGGGTCTTTAGTAGGCCTGTCCATTCGGCCCGGCCCGGCCTGGCCCGGAAATCCGGGTCTGGGCAGGGCAAAATGGGTGGCCCGGACCCGGACCCGGACACGGAGGGGCCGGGTAGCTGGCCCGGGTCCGGGTCCGAATGGGCTGGACACCGGGCTGGCCTGGTTTTTTTCCTTTGTTTTTATTTGAATTTTTTTTGCAAAAATTGTTAAAAATTAGATTAATCTTATTATATTTATATAAGTATGTATTAATATATACTTACATATTAGTATCTAGCTATATATTATGTATACATATATTATATGTAAGTATATTGTATATACTTATAAGTTATAACTTGAGAGAGAGAGATCACATAAGTATATATTACTTACTTATAAATATGTATTATATAGTTATATATGTATTTGTTAGATACTTATAATATGCTTATTTAAGTATAGTTATATACTTACATATATGATATACTTATATGTACTAGATGCAATATACTTATATATAATTATACTTATGTACTAATATAAAGTATACTTATATAACTATAAGTCTATAATATACACATATAAGTATACTTATAACTACATTATATATACTTATATCTTAGTATCTATACCATGGTAAGAGTATACATATAAGTATATAATATAATATACTTGTATACTTACAAGTGTGTGTGTATATATATATATATATATATATATATATATATATATATATATATATATATATATATATATATATATATATATATATATATATATATATATATATATATATATATATATATATATATATATATATATATATATATATATATATACTTAGGACTAAGAGGCTACGATCATTTTTCTCAAAAAAAAATCATATACACTTAGAAATATATATAAGTATATGTTAATGACCATATCATAATATAATTATATATAAAAATATATAAAAATATATAATATATATAAATTTAATAACGGTAGGGCGGGCGTCTTGAGGTGTGTTAGTCGACCGGACACGGGACCGAGCCGGTTTGGCAGAAACCGGGCTTTCGGTCGGTCCGGCCTTGGGCCCAAATGGACAGCCCTAGTTTCTAGTATTCCCATTGCCGCATCAACAGCTTCTTCCGCACCATAGCAGCAAACGGACATTGAAAGAACTAGTGATCAACATTCTCATTTGCTTCAAGACACAAAATACGAACACTATCATGAAGGATCCCAAAACGCTGCAATCTATCCTGTAGCAGTTTACTCCAAAACCAAGAGTCCCCACTTCTATGTTGTACTCTCCAAAACATTTTCATTTTTGAGGTAATGGCTGTAGATGGTTAAAACATATTTCCACCCAGGCCAATGTTTAGCTTGAATCCAAGAAGTGAATGCCCATGGGCTAAATAATTCTAATGAGCCCAAACCCGAATCCATAACAGGTTGTAGCGAAGCTCGTTTAACAAAGTATGCGAACCTCGCCACGTAGCCCATCTCGACTCGACCCAACCTAGTCAAGAACAATTTGACTCTCAAAATAGCTGTAGCAGACCTCGCCACGCAGCTCATTTCGACTCGACTCGACCAAGTCAAGAGTGAGTCAACTCCCAATTCACGCCCCAAGCTGAGTATAAAGTCATCATTAGTTGACCAAATCACGAGTCGAATTCTGTGCTAAATTTAAACTCATAAACAAAGTTTGCCAATCAGTGAACTTCGCTCATAACAACCCAAGTGGGCCGCGCCATCCACAGTTCCGAAGAAGGCTCACCCATGTCCATGCGAGCCTCGCCCAAACGTCTCCAGCGAACTTCGCCAAATCAGCAAACCTCGCCAAACAGCCGTTTGAAAGCTACTTTCAAGGGAATAACCGCTCCCCACTATCTCTATTTTGATGGCCACTTAATCCACAATTAAAAGCTATTAACTCTCTCTTTTACCCTATAAAAGGAGAGGAGATTGCTCAATTTTAGGCCCCGATCTGATCATAGAGAGATTAACACACACGCATAAAGAGATTATCTCGCACTTACGATTCCATTGAGCAAAGGTGCTAAGAGAGGACTGAGATATCTTCCGAGCAACTAAGCTCTCATCAACAGCAAAAGACTTATTGTCTTAGTTGGTGCGTCAACAGAATACAAGATTGATGTTTCATCGACACACATAAAAGAACCCCAGAAAATATAAATTTTTCCTTAGTTTCATTGTAAGTCTTTCAATTGTAATCTGAGTTAATTGTAATCTCAAAAGACCCAAAACAGGATGGTGACTCTGCTAGGGACATCTTTCTCCTCCAATGAGAAAATCGTGTCGCACACCGACACTAAGACCCTCGGGTCTTTTGCCGAATCATTGGTCATTGAATTTGACCAACGAAGTTCGAGGAATTTATTTCCATGAACCAATCTTCATCAATGGTGACTGTACGCAGTTGTCATAAAATTCACCGCAGTGCGAATCTCGGGTCTAAACTATTCGCTAAAGACAGTTTGAGCTTAGCTGGAAGACAAATGAACTTCGCCCAGAGTGAAGAAAACTCGACCCTCTTTTCGAGCGAAGGTCAAGACATTATTACGTTTGTTGATCTCGGATATCAGTCCACAACTCCTTTAGGAGTTCGATTTAAAGCATCTCGCGATGCTCACTATGCTTCCTCAATAGAAGCTAAGAATGAGGGTAATCCCTCATCTAAATTCCTATAAGGGAATAACATCATCAAGGATGATTTTGCTAGACAAAAGCCTGGCCAGTATCGCCATAAGCGACGTTCGCATACCAAGGCTAAAAATAGTGAAGTTGGCTCTGAAAAGTGCCATCAACTTGAAACTACTGGTGATCTAAGAGAGTTTCTATCTCTGAAGAGAGCTCGCCAATGTCAGCATTTTGTGACCCTCAGAGAAGTAGTCACGGCAGTTCAAAAGAGTTGCCAATACAAAGTTATTCCTGAAAAGGAATCAGTTTTCAGCCGTCTTAGTCATGGTCCTAAGCCTTTAGAGGTTCGGACTAAAAGACGACGATGTACCCGAAAGGGTAAAACATAAGAATTCATTGTCAACATGACTAGTGTAACTTCTAGAGATGAGGAAGAAGGTGTAGATAGCTCACCCAACCCAGTGTATTCTCCTGGTATCGGAGCCATATTGCCAAAAACTGACGGTGTGTATCGCCACACTAGATTAAGGCAAAGAGCAGCGATTCCTTTCGACTACTCCTTCCTCTAAACACAGACATCGCAGACTTCATCTCAAGTGAACCAACCCACTTCTAGCGATGCCTATTTCGCCATAGCATCAAACGCAACTCCTAGTTCAAGTCAAGAATGACAATGGGAAGCAGATGTGATGGACCGAGAAGATCTTCTTGTTCAAATGGCAGCTCAAAAGAGAGATTTGGATGAGTGACTTGAACGCTTAGAAAAGATGTTTGAGCAACTTTTATCAGCATCTCAACCTCACCCAACCTCTTCAACAGGGAAGAAACGAGTCGATGAGTCCTCTCCAGAAGAAGATCAAGCACATCAAGACGACGCAGATTCTGACCATTTAGGATTTGAAATGTCAGCACCTCTAAAGCCAAGCACAAAGGCAAAGGCCCTGGATGATATCCAAAAATAGCTCAAATCACAGCTACAAAATCTAAATTTTAACCAATCCATAATTCCATTCCAAATGGTAGAACAATACACACAAGAGAAGAATAAGTGATGATGGCTTTCAAGATAGGAGTTGCAGAGAACACATCGCAGATTTGTAATATTAACCCCAAAATTTTCCAACCTGTCATATGTAAGAAACATTTTGTTTGCAGCAATCCATGCCATGAATGAGTATTTAGCCAAGTTAATCTTTGACTAAACAATGGCGAGCCAAGGAACTGTAGAGGTTTGAAGGAGGAAAGCATGGTAAGCAAGACAAATTCTAAATCTCCCATTGATAGTACAATTATCAAAGACATAAAGAACACCTTCAATAGAACTCCACTTAGATAAGGCCATATCTCTTATTTTCAGCAGTTGTTTCCGAAACCAAGAAGAGTTCTGTTTAATTGATACATCCCAAATAGAGCACCTTTGCAAGTAGTTGCCATGTGTCCATTGTATCCACATTGTGTCTTGTTTAAAATGAATGACCCAGAACAGTTTTCAGGGTTGAATCATAATTTCAAAACAGAGCAGAGTAAATCCCAAGCCCCCAATGTTTTTGATCACCACAAATATGATCCCAGGCTACTAAATGTCTATGTCCTTCCCATAGAAAATCTCTACGAAGAGCATCAATTCTTGTCAGCACTTTCTTAGGGAGTATAAAGTTAGAGCACCAAAAGACTTGCACTCCCATAAGAACACTTTTAATAAGCTGAATTCTAGATGCATACAACAGTTTTCTCTATTTTGAACCATGAATTTGGTTAGTGAGCTTAGTAAATAAAGCATCACAATCAGCAGATGTCAACATTTGCAAACCATAGGTAACCCCAGATATCTTATAGGGAATTTACCTCATGAAAACCAAGAAGGCGGAGGATATCATACTTGATGTTATCAGGAACACCCACAAGGAAAGCAGAACAATTTGAGGGGTTGATATGCAGACCAGAGATAGAGCGAAAAAAGTCAAGAATATTAGATAAAGCAGTGATGGATGGAAGATCACCTCTACTAAAGAGGAGTAAGTCATCAACAAAAATAAGATGACTCATTTTGAGCCTAGAATATTTAGGGTGGAATTTATAATTATGTTGAGAAGCAAGAGCATCTGCAAATCTAGAAAGATATTCCAATCCTATAATAAAAAGATAAGAGGAAAGAGGATCCCCTTATCTTAGACCTCTTTTCCCTTCGAAGTAGCCATGAATAGTACCATTAAAAAATTCAATATGAGGGAGTGGAAATGCAAGTAGAAATCCAGTTAATCATACAAGAGATAAAACCAAGGCCAGAAAGCATCACTCTAAGAAAATTCCAAAATTAACCGTATCAAGGTATTTTCTAATGTCAACATTTAAAATGCATCTAGGTGAAACATTTTTCCTACCATAGTGCTTGGCAAGTTCACGAGCAAGGAGAATGTCACTAGATATAATTCTACCTTTGACAAAAGCACTTTGAGAACTATTTATGATAGAGCCCATCACAGATTGAAGCCTATTAGAAAGGACTCTGGATATGATTTTATAGATGAAGTTACAACATAAGATGGGTCTAAAATCAGACATAGAAGTGGGGAAGGAACTTTCGATATAAGAGTTATAGTAGTGGAATTGACTTGACCAAGAAGTTTACCTGTCTCGAAGAAGTCTGATACTGCATTGATAATATCAATCCCAATAATGTCCTAAGCTTTCCTATAGAAGTTGGTAGAATAGCCATCAGGGCTAGAGGCCTTTCATTTAAAGATAGAGAAAATTGCATTCTTGATTTCTTCATGAGAAATATGACTTGCCAGATTAGAGCTCTGTTCAGTACTATGACAGGTACCATTAGTAATAATATCCATGTTAGGAGAGGAGAGATTAGAATTTGAGGACCCCAAGTGATGTTAATAGAAAGAAAAAATTTCTTTAATAATGGTAGAATCGTCAGTAAGTCTTTCACTAGTTGCAGAGTAAAGAACCATGACCCTACCAAAGTGTTTGTGAGATTTTAGAGAGGCATGGAAGAGATGAGTATTCTTGTCACCTTGAGAGAACCACTTGATCTTAGCTTTTTGTTGCAAAAATGAGAATTATGCATTTAGGAGAAAAGTGTACCCAGTAAGACAATCTTTTTCCAGAGTAAAGAGCTGCTGATTTGAAGGATCATCCTGAAGTTTAGATTGAATTTCGTCTAATTTTTATTTAGCCAAAACCACTTTGGTGCTAATGTTGGCATAAGATGCATTGTTGAGAGATTTAAGTTCAGATTTCAGCAACTTAAAGCTTGGAGACAATAGAGTACATGAGACATCCATCAATTGGCTTCTTCCAGATATTATGAACAGTAGGAGGGAAATTCTCATGCTCAACCCATATATTAAAAGGGATTAACTGCACTTAAATGCCCTATAGTTTTCCTGACCTTGCACTTAAATGCCCTATAGTTTCAAACTAACAATGCCCTATAGTTTCAGACCAAACAAAAAAAATAACCCAAAGTATTTAAGTTTTACAGATGAATACCTCATAGTTAAAAAAAACCCAAACATCATTATCTTTTCTCTGAGTCACATAACAGAGGGTACTAAAGTGAAACTCTTAGATACTTTGGGGAATTTAAGTGATACCATTTACATACTTTGAGGAAATTATATGCAACATTGGGTAAATAAGAGGGCATTAACGGGCAACATTTTAAAACTTTAAGGCATTTATCTGCAAAACTTAAACACGTTAGAGCATTTTTTTGTTAAAAAGAGGTCACTTAAGTGCAAGGTCGGGTAACCTATATGGCACTTAAGTGCAATTAAGCCTATTATAAAAATCTAAAAGGCTTTTTGTCCCCACGAGGGTTCTCTAGACCCAGTAGAATGATTAGAGAAAATAGGATTAAGGAACTCAACTTGACTTGTAGTATATGATTGAATCCAAGGATCATTTATTAAACTCTGTCAAGTCTGCTCCAAATCCTATCATTGACATCCTGCTTATTAGACCAAGTATAAAAATAGCCTGATTGCTTTATATGAGATAGAGCACAATTGGTAATGAAAACTCTTAATTTTTAACATCTTAATCAGTAACAGGAGCACCACCAAGCTTTTCCCGAGAGTCTAGGATGTTGTTAAGATCCCCGCAAGTAATCCAAGGTAGATTGTATTGCAAAATAATAGAAGATAGGTCCTGCAATAGTTGACTTCTTGCCTCTAAAGATTTAGAAGCATAGATAAAAGATGCCAAAGTATGAACTTTATCATTCCTTGATTTCAAGATACAGGTAATGGACTGAGAAGTGATATGGCAAGGAACAATGTCAAGTACAAAGGAGTCCCATAACAACCAAACTCGATAATTAAGTGATGCAATCAGGAGACATGTCAATCAATCTTCCTCTGGCCTTGAATAGTTGAGCGTGTTAATCACCTGCTTTCCTGACACTACCCTGTATGTGCGGTATTGTCTCATCGCAGCAGGATATATTGACTGCCCTCCATTACTGGTGGTCATCACAAGGGAGCAGGGATCCATTCCTTGACTTCCTTATATCCGGTCCAAGTACATGCTGTATAGAAACGTGCTATGGTATTACTTCTCTCTCCATGAGAATATACATTATTAAATGAATATCGTACAAACCCAAGTTCCATCAGCCCGTGATGAACTTGTTCGGCCATACCGCCCTGTAATATGCCTGGGATCTCCTGACAAGCCTGCACTTCGTGCGCCAAGCCAGACACCTAGTCTGGTTAATAGTAAACAAGCAAAGTAGACGTGAGGTTTACACTTTAGTCGCTTCAATGTATAAGTATACAACAACCTTATCTTGACTCAGTCAGGGCGACCAGTAGAGTGCTTCCACTGTCGTCTTACCCAATAATACAATAGTATTGCCATTGCTCCAAGTTAAATGATATCCGGCACTCAATCTCAGCTTCTGCAACTACCACAGCTCCAAATGGGATTTCTTGTGTGATAAGAGCTCCTACCTGCTGATGTAACGTTTTAATAGTACATCCAGTGCCCTTTGCATATCCTGTGTATATCATACATAAATATACTCCAAGCCGTGATAATCAAGCAATAATAAGACATTAGCAATCCCATATATGCATATATAGAAAAAGAATCAAAACAAATATGATGCCTTGTAAAGCTATCATCCATAATATTCTAAGTGTCTGAGGCCTCAACTAAAATAAAGTTCATCATTAAAGACGTAGCCTTTAAGACTCAAGTATGTTGCACTAGCCGCTCCTCAGCTATTCTCTTTATAAGTAGATCCCCGATCATCTGACTTGTACAGATACACACAATATGACCTCTTCCTTTTCTTATTTCTTAAGGAAATAGTATCTAATCTATATTTTATTTGATTTTCTCAAACTAATTTGAGTCTATCGAATAACCAACAATCGACATGCTATCTCAACAATTGACATGCTATCATAATAGAGAATCATATATTTTTCTGCATGTCTAGCTACATCCAGATTCTCTGAGAATCTACATAACGAGACTGCCTCCAGTGATATCATGTATATTGTCATATATTCTACTCCAAGAGGAAAAAGGCTATATACTACTGCTTCTTTCTACTCCATAAAATGGCCCTGCCATTTAATAAGGAAATATAATCAGAAGTAGATACTTGTTCATCCAAATCGCTGACCCAATCAACATCTGAACATATCCATAGGCAAGTGACAATTCTTCCATAGCACAATACATAAAATGCAGTCTGAATTAAATATCTGAGGATCTTGTTGACTCATCCGGATGAGTGATCAGGATTGGACCGATGCTTTATCATCAATCCTACTACAAAGGATGTGTTGTGTCTTGTGCGCATACATGGCTACCGACTACTTTCCTATAAGGGACAATCAACATTCACTTCTTCTTACTCTAGTGTTGGGACATTGTTCTAAAATTACTATGACTCTTTAGCGATTGGAGTCTCAATGGTCTCCATGCTGTAGCCAACCAACAATATGTTATTAATATATGATAACAAAATCTCAAACTCTTATCATCTCGGTGTAGGTAGACACAATTGTCCTGATCGATCATCATAAAACTATAACCCACTATGATCTACTATAATCTAAAATACAACACACTAGAACATTATTTCAAGCCATAGGGAGAGCTCTTTAACTTGGGCACCCTGTGCTCAAGTCCTTTGGCTTTAAAACTTTATACATCAATAGTGTCCTTTCTGCGAAAGTCAATTCTCTCTGCGAAAGTCAATTCTCTCTCGGAGAGAACGTCTCCTCATAGTCCACCCTAAAACTTGGGGTGCTTCCTTTCGCCATCAAGCTTGCCCTACACCACTTGATTATCCCATCCTATTTGACCTTGAAAATCCAATCCCCGACTTGATTCTTCCTCATGAACTCAAGCTATCTATCCGTTGTTACTTTACACTATTTCACTACAAACCTAGAAATAGTGTCCTTACTTGGGCTCCACAACAACATGTGGTGCTACCATGTACACTTCTTCATCCATCTTAAAATATCGTCTAGAAACTAGTCCATGGAATGATCCCCAAGGCTATTGAGATTCCATAGATGGCTCCAAGTCATCTAAAAATATCTCTCTCCTACTATCCCTAGCTGGTAGAGAAACCATCCTCTTCCATCACTGGTTTTGTGACAGTCTCCTCGATTTCGTATGAACCAAAATCATGACATATTTCTTCTTTGTACGAGAAATCCTCCATGAGGAACTCAATACCCCACAACTCCCTCAGTCACAGTCCTATTATAGTGCTCACATGTAAACACATTCTCAAAATTAGTGTATAGAACATACACTTCTTCCCTCTGGGGTCCAACTTCTCATACCAATGAGAAGCAGTATGTGTGTAAGCAATGCACTCACATAGGCGTAGTGATCCAACACCGGCTCTTGGCTGTCTATAGCTCGTAGGGTGTAGAGTGTACTGATCTAGAAGGTACACAATTTATAACATATGCCGCTATCAATAGCGCATCACCCCAAGACTAAAATAGTAGATATTCTGAACTACGTCTAGCAGAGTCATACTCCTCACTTTCACAACACCATTTTATTCCAGAATATATGTTATCGTCAACTATTTGATTTTTCTCTTTTCTTAACACAGTTTCCTGAACTGACCAGACAGCTACTCTATCTTGTAACTAGTGCGCACAGCTCTAATGCTTTTGCTTAATTTTTTATCCACCTTGCTGATATAGTACTTGAACCAAATCCAAGCTCTCAATGAGGAAATAAGATGCTCCACTTTGTACCTTCATAAATATCTGTCTGCATGTATAACCGTGTACTAGTTACAATGATTTGTTCTTGGTCTTGCTAAAAGATTTCCTAGTGATTTTACCTATGAGACTATACTCGTAGGTGGACAAATACATCTCGGTATACATACCTACCAGGTCACCCCTAACGAGCCTACATGTATCCTCTAATGTGACCTAGTCTATAATACCATAAATTAGATCCAATCTTAATTCACGGTACAAGACAAAGTAGAAGATAAACCTAATTATCTTATAATGAGTCACATTCTAAAATCAACTAAGCGATTAACTTGGGGCCCTACGCAAAGCAGAGAATCCTAGAAGTAAATTTATGTAAATCACCTACATATGAGAAACTAACAGGAATCCCACAAGTCTAACTATCGAGAGGCGAGTCCTCAACTTCTGATGGGAGTATTACAAGATCTATTTGTTCCCTAAACTTCGGAAGCGATATGAATCGGTGCCCAACACCATTATATATTCTCTATCTAGATCTTTCTACTTCCATCAAAATCTTCTTTAACTTTACAAACTAGTCTTTGTCCTGCAGATATAGTCAACGAGTCCTAAGTTTTCTCGGTTGCACACCCTCATGCGTGAAATGATTGGGTTGTTCGTGGTCAAAATAATCAACATTACTCTTATTTATTGGCTTTTTCTCCTTTTAATTAACTTTTTTTATTTTAGAATATATTCTAAAAATCTCTCCGCGTACCCACTGCAACTAGGCCGAAGTAAACATGTCAGCCTTGAACACACCTCGGTGTTTAGACTCTAACTTCACTCTCATTTGCACATCCCCTGAATATTGTCACATATGCGACATGCCATGTAAGTAATTTCCTGAAGTTAAGTAAAGCCTTGATAACAGTCCAGATCTGCTACTCTTAGCACGACTCAGTTTTAGCTATATCATGATCCCTGATCATAAAAGTTGTTATTCAAAGATGAATTTTATGTTCTACCCAACAGACATATTGTGTAAATCCAACTTAATAATAAGAACCCAAATCCTCATCGGAGAGACTTATTCGAATCTCACATTAAGAGCATCCTCGAAGCTCTTTGCATTTGTATAATTCTCAAACTCCCCAATAAGATCGGTCCTCATTGCAGTCCACCTAGTGAATTGCTTGAACGATCTTTTTATTTCCAGATCTTGTACTGATTGATCTTAAATCATTGAATCTGAGTTGAACCCTATTCCTTCTCTCAAGAGAATTAGATCTTCCGACTGAAATATCAACAACTCATCAGTCCCAGATTGAAGTCAAAATTTTTATATTGGTACCTCTTTAATAGAAGGACTAAGATACTCAATTTACGGACATGTTAAGATTATCAGCATTTACGTGGAGTAGTGTTCTTCATGGAAGAAAATTCTATGTCATCAAGCCTTTTATACCGATAATAAAGTTACATCCCAAACAGAGAGAAGAAGGCCAATGCCCCAACCATAGTGTTCAAATATATAATTTTAAAATTGTTATAAAGTTTTTAAAAATAGAGTATAAGATTTCTTAGAGATAGACTAGATTAGGTAGTTAAATCACAGTACTATCTGTACCTAAAATCCTCCACATGAAATGATTTATTTATGTTTGGTATGCATCTAAATATGCGGAAAGACAAACATAAACAAGTAATTTCATAAAGTTTATTTAACTACCTTATTTTAAGCTTGTCAATTTTATTAGGGTATTTCATTTCTTGTGAAATTAGTATGGCTACAGGCACTCCTTTGAACAGACTACCCATTAAAATTTCTAAGATTTTATTAGGATTTTATAAATAAAATTTTCTCATGTTTGAAATAAACTTTCTAGACTTCCAAAGTCCAAAACTATTTTCTATAAAAATCCCAAAAATAACTTTATTATGAAATTTAGCGGGCCCCATCGGATCGAAATTTCTAAAAAAATAATAAAAATATTATCTAAAAATTTTTCAAAATTTTTAGATAATTGTACTATTCTAAATAATTTTTTAATTTAAAATACAAATTTTCTTAAATTTTCAGAGGAAAATTAGAAAGAAAGAACTTCATCAAATTTACCAAATATGCCTAGGGTTTCAATAATCCTAGGGGTGGGACTTGTGGTTATTGCGGATGCATGCTGCCCAAGAGCTCTAATGACTCGGGCTCGGCAATATTGGTTTTATTTTTTTCTTTAAACTATTTTTAAAAACACCTCCACCGTCCGCCCGGTGATGGTCAAGGGTGGCCTCCGGCATCCGGTAGAGCCTCCCCGATCAGTCCCACCGTCGATTAGTGCCCAGTGCTAGCAGATTCAACCTAGGGATTAAAAAGTATTTTTAGTTTTGTAATTTTCAAAAATTCAAAAAAATAATTACTAAAAAATTTAAAATGGTTTCTGATTTTTGAAAAAATTAATAAATCGGATATATTTTAAAACCCACTAGTTCATAAATATCAAATTTTTCTCTGATTTAATATCCCGATGTCAAAAATAGGATTTTTACACCAAAAGTTTTATTTTTTAATCAAAAATAAATTTAAAAAATAAAATTTTCTCATGTTTGAAATAAACTTTCTAGACTTCCAAAGTCCAAAACTATTTTCTATAAAAATCCCAAAAATAACTTTATTATGAAATTTAGCGGGCCCCATCGGATCGAAATTTCTAAAAAAATAATAAAAATATTATCTAAAATTTTTCAAAATTTTTAGATAATTGTACTATTCTAAATAATATTTTAATTTAAAATACAAATTTTCTTAAATTTTCAGAGGAAAATTAGAAAGAAAGAACTTCATCAAATTTACCAAATATGCCTAGGGTTTCAATAATCCTAGGGGTGGGACTGTGGCCACGGTGATGGCCTTGATGCGCCTCTAATGACTTCTTGGTCGGCAATATTGGTTTTATTTTTTAATCAAAAATAAATTTAAAAAATAAAATTTTCTCATGTTTGAAATAAACTTTCTAGACTTCCAAAGTCCAAAACTATTTTTATAAAAATCCCAAAAATAACTTTATTATGAAATTTAGCGGGCCCCATCGGATCGAAATTTCTAAAAAAATAATAAAAATATTATCTAAAATTTTTCAAAATTTTTAGATAATTGTACTATTCTAAATAATATTTTAATTTAAAATACAAATTTTCTTAAATTTTCAGAGGAAAATTAGAAAGAAAGAACTTCATCAAATTTACCAAATATGCCTAGGGTTTCAATAATCCTAGGGGTGGGACTGTGGCCACGGTGATGGCCTTGATGCGCCTCTAATGACTTCTTGGTCGGCAATATTGGTTTTATTTTTTTCTTTAAACTATTTTTAAAAACACCTCCACCGTCCTTGGGTGATGGTCAAGGGTGGCCTCCGGCATCCGGTAGAGCCTCCCCGATCAGTCCCACCGTCGATTAGTGCCCAGTGCTAGCAGATTCAACCTAGGGATTAAAAAGTATTTTTAGTTTTGTAATTTTCAAAAATTCAAAAAAATAATTACTAAAAAATTTAAAATGGTTTCTGATTTTTAAAAAATTAATAAATCGGATATATTTTAAAACCCACTAGTTTCCTATAAGGGACAATCAACATTCACTTCTTCTTACTCTAGTGTTGGGACATTGTTCTAAAATTACTATGACTCTTTAGCGATTGGAGTCTCAATGGTCTCCATGTCAGAGCCAACCAACAATATGTTATTAATATATGATAACAAAATCTCAAACTCTTATCATCTCGGTGTAGGTAGACACAATTTTCTGATCGATCATCATAAAACTATAACCCACTATGATCTACTATAATCTAAAATACAACACACTAGAACATTATTTCAAGCCATAGGAGAGCTCTTTAACTTGGGCACCACATTGCTCAAGTCCTTTGGCTTTAAAACTTTATACATCAATAGTGTCCTTTCGCGAAAAGTCTCTCTTAAAGTCAATTCTCTGAGAGAACGCCTCATAGTCCACCCTAAAACTTGGGGTGCTTCCTTTAGCCATCAAGCTTGCCCTACTCCACTTGATTATCCCATCCTATTTGACCTTGAAAATCCAATCCCGACTTGATTCTTCCTCATGAACTCAAGCTATCTATCCGTTGTTACTTTACACTATTTCACTACAAACCTAGAAATAGTGTCCTTACTTCCCACAACAACATGTGGTGCTACCATGTACATTTCTTCATCCATCTTAAAATATCGTCTAGAAACTAGTCCATGGAATGATCCCCAAGGCTATTGAGATTCCATAGATGGCTCCAAGTCATCTAAAATATCTCTCCTACTATCCCTAGCGGTAGAGAAGCCATCCTCTTCCATCATCGGGTTTTGTGACAGCCTCGATTTCGTATGAACCAAAATCATGACATATTTCTTCTTTGTAAGAAATCCTCCATGAGGAACTCAATACCCACAACTCTCACAAGTCCTATTATAGTGCTCACATGTAAACACATTCTCAAAATTAGTGTATAGAACATACACTTCTTCCCTCTGGGGTCCAACTTCTCATACCAATGAGAAGATGTGTAAGCACTCACATATAGGCAGTGATCCAACACCGCTCTTGGTGTCTATAGCTCGTAGGGTGTAGAGTGTCTTGATCTAGAAGGTACACAATTTATAACATATGCCGCTATCAATAGCGATCACCCCAAGACTAAATTAGTAGATATTCTGAACTACGTCTAGCAGAGTCATACTCATCACTTTCACAACACCATTTTATTCCAGAATATATGTTATCGTCAACTATTTGATTTTTCTCTTTTCTTAACACGCTTGAACCCACTGCATACTACTCTATCTTGTAACTAGTGCGCAGCTCTAATGCTTTTGCTTAATTTTTTATCCACCTTGCTGATATAGTACTTGAAACAAATCCAAGCTCTCAATTAGGTGCAAAATCAAATACACATTATCGCAGATAGAATTACAGCCTATTAATGTGAGGAAATAAGATGCTCCACTTTGTACCTTCATAAATATCATGCATGTATAATCGTGTACTAGTTACAATGATTTGTTCTTGGTCTTGCTAAAAGATTTCCTAGTGATTTTACCTATGAGACTATACTGTAGGTGGACAAATACATCTTGGTATACATACCTACCAGTCACCCCTAACGAGCCTACATGTATCCTCTAATGTGACCTAGTCTATAATACCATAAATTAGATCCAATCTTAATTCACTGGACAAGACAAAATAGAAGATAAACCTAATTATCTTATAATGAGTCACATTCTAAAATCAACTAAGCGATTAACTTGAGGTCCCACGCAAAGCAGAGAATCCTAGAAGTAAATTTATGTAAATCACCAACATATGAGAAACTAACAGAATCCCACAAGTCTAACTATCGAGAGACGAGTCCTCAACTACAGGGGAGTATTACAAGATCTATTTGTTCCCTAAACTCGGAGAAAACGATATGAATAAGTGCCCAACACCATTATATATTCTATCTAGATCTTTCTACTTCCATCAAAATCTTCTTTAACTTTACAAACTAGTCTTTGTCCCTGCAGATATAGTCAACGAGTCCTAAGTTTTCGGTTGCACACCCTCATGCGCGGAAATGATTGGGTTGTTCGTGGTCAAAATAATCAACATTACTCTTATTTATTGGCTTTTTCTCCTTTTAATTAACTTTTTTATTTTAGAATATATTCTAAAAATCTCCGCATCTACTGCAACTAGGCCAAGTAAACATGTCGCCTTTGAACACACCTCGGTGTTTAGACTTAACTTCACTCTCATTTGCACATCCTCGAATATTGTCACATATGGACATGCCATGTAAGTATTTCCTAAGTTAAGTAAAGCCTTGATAACACCGATCTCGCTACTCTTAGCACCGACTCGTTTTAGCTATATCATGATCCCCGATCATAAAAGTTGTTATTCAAAGATGAATTTTATGTTCTACCCAATGACATATTGTGTAAACCAACTTAATAATAAGAACCCAATCCTCATCGGAGAGACTTATTCGAATCTCACATTAAGAGCATCCTCGAAGCTCTTTGCATTTGTATAATTCTCAAACTCCCCATAAGATTGGTCCTCATTGCAGTCCACCTAGTGAATTGCTTGAACGATCTTTTATTTCCGAGATCTTGTATTGATTGATCTTAAATCATTGAATCGAGTTGAACCCTATTCCTTCTCTCAAGAGAAATTAGATCTTCCGATGAAATATCTACAACTCATCCGTCAGATTGAAGTCAAAATTTTTATATTGGTACCTCTTTAATAGAAGGACTAAGATACTCAATTTACTGACATGTTAAGATTATCAAGATTTACGTGGAGTAGTGTTCTTCATGGAAGAAAATTCTATGTCATCAAGCCTTTTATACCGATAATAAAGTTACATCCCAAACGAGAGAAGAAGGCCAATGCCCCAACCATAGTGTTCAAATATATAATTTTAAAATTGTTATAAAGTTTTTAAAAATAGAGTATAAGATTTCTTAGAGATAGACTAGATTAGGTAGTTAAATCACAGTACTATCGTACCTAAAATCCTCCACATGAAATGATTTATTTATGTTTCGGTATGCATCTAAATATGGAAAGAAAAACATAAACAAGTAATTTCATAAAGTTTATTTAACTACCTTATTTTAAGCTTGTCAATTTTATTAGGGTATTTCATTTCTTGTGAAATTAGTATGGCTACAGGCACTCCTAATCGAACAGCTACCCATTAAAATTTCTAAGATTTTATTAGGATTTTATAAATAAAATTTTCTCATGTTTGAAATAAACTTTCTAGACTTCCAAAGTCCAAAACTATTTTTATAAAAATCCCAAAAATAACTTTATTATGAAATTTAGCGGCCCCACATCGGATCGAAATTTCTAAAAAAATAATAAAAATATTTTCTAAAAATTTTTCAAAATTTTTAGATAATTGTACTATTCTAAATAATATTTTAATTTAAAATACAAATTTTCTTAAATTTTCAGAGGAAAATTAGAAAGAAAGAACTTCATCAAATTTACCAAATATGCGCCTAGGGTTTCAATAATCCTAGGGGCGGTGGGACTTGTGGTTACCTGGATGCATGCCAAGATTTCTAATGATCTCACGGCAATATTGGTTTTTTTTTTTTCTTTAAACTATTTTTTAAAAAAACACCTCCACTGGCGTCCCGCCCCGGTGATGGTCAAAGGGTGGCCTCCAGCATCCAGCGCCGGAGCCTCCCCGATCAGGTCCCACCGTCGATTAGTGCCCCAGGTGCTAGCAACAGATTCAACCTAGGGATTAAAAAAAAGTATTTTTAGTTTTTGTAATTTTCAAAAATTCAAAAAAAAAATAATTACTAAAAAAATTTAAAAATGGTTTCTGATTTTTAAAAAAAATTAATAAATCCCAGATATATTTTAAAAACCCACTAGTTCATAAATATCAAATTTTTCTACTGATTTAATATCCCCGATGTCAAAAATAGGATTTTTACACCAAAAGTTTTATTTTTTAATCAAAAATAAATTTAAAAAATAAAATTTTCATAGTAAAATCTCAACTTTTCTCGCTCCGTGGACCAAAATCACCATCAAGAAACTGATAAATGTACCTAGATCCTACTCTGATACTAATGTGGGATCCGGATAACTATATACATGCAATATGATAAATCTACATCTAGATTATGCATAGCGGAAATAAAAAAAATCCTAGCATGCTTTCTAGTAAACATAAGCAATAAGTTTAGGATTTACCAAACGGATCATTCTTGCAGGATCGCCACGCCTTTCTTGATCAACAGTCGGATGGCGACTACAATGTGCAACCGGCGAGAAGTCCCCGCATATCACCCCGCGACTACCACATAAAACACAAACTTAATCGAAGAAGGAGATGATGAGTTGTATGTATCTCTTTATTTTCTCTATATCCCATCATGAAAAACTATATATCTATATATAAAGACTTAGAGATAGAACCCTACACTTAATAGGATTATGAATATCTTATCTCTTAGATAATATATTATCCACCCACTTATTTAGGTGTCTCTCTCATAAACATAACCTGTCATCCCTCCAAATTGTGCAGCTTATTTTGAGATGCAAGACAATGGCAGCAAGTGCGAAAAGCACATGCTAAGCCTACTGCACTTCTATATTATAAATAAACTTCACTTAAAGAACTTTATACCCACAACTCTCACAAGTCCTATTATAGTGCTCACATGTAAACACATTCTCAAAATTAGTGTATAGAACATACACTTCTTCCCTCTGGGGTCCAACTTCTCATACCAATGAGAAGATGTGTAAGCACTCACATATAGGCAGTGATCCAACACCGCTCTTGGTGTCTATAGCTCGTAGGGTGTAGAGTGTCTTGATCTAGAAGGTACACAATTTATAACATATGCCGCTATCAATAGCGATCACCCCAAGACTAAATTAGTAGATATTCGAACTACGTCTAGCGAGTCATACTCATCACTTTCACAACACCATTTTATTCCGAATATATGTTATCGTCAACTATTTGATTTCTCTTTTCTTAACACGCTTGAACCCACTGCATACTACTCTATCTTGTAACTAGTGCGCACAGCTCTAATGCTTTTGCTTAATTTTTTATCCACCTTGCTGATATAGTACTTGAAACAAATCCAAGCTCTCAATTAGGTGCAAAATCAAATACACATTATCGCAGATAGAATTACAGCCCATTAATGTGGAAATAAGATGCTCCACTTTGTACCTTCATAAATATCTGTCTGCATGTATAATCGTGTACTAGTTACAATGATTTGTTCTTGGTCTTGCTAAAAGATTTCCTAGTGATTTTACCTATGAGACTATACTCGTAGGTGGACAAATACATCTTGGTATACATACCTACCAGGTCACCCCTAACGAGCCTACATGTATCCTCTAATGTGACCTAGTCTATAATACCATAAATTAGATCCAATCTTAATTCACGGTACAAGACAAAATAGAAGATAAACCTAATTATCTTATAATGAGTCACATTCTAAAATCAACTAAGCGATTAACTTGAGGTCCTACGCAAAGCAGAGAATCCTAGAAGTAAATTTATGTAAATCACCAACATATGAGAAACTAACAGGAATCCCACAAGTCTAACTATCGAGAGACGAGTCCTCAACTACAGTGGGAGTATTACAAGATCTATTTGTTCCCTAAACTCAGAGAAAACGTATATGAATCGGTGCCCAACACCATTATATATTCTCCATCTAGATCTTTCTACTTCCATCAAAATCTTCTTTAACTTTACAAACTAGTCTTTGTCCTGCAGATATAGTCAACGAGTCCTAAGTTTTCTCGGTTGCACACCCTCATGCGTGAAATGATTGGGTTGTTCGTGGTCAAAATAATCAACATTACTCTTATTTATTGGCTTTTTCTCCTTTTAATTAACTTTTTTTATTTTAGAATATATTCTAAAAATCTCTCCGCGTACCCACTGCAACTAGGCCGAAGTAAACATGTCAGCCTTGAACACACCTCGGTGTTTAGACTCTAACTTCACTCTCATTTGCACATCCCCTGAATATTGTCACATATGCGACATGCCATGTAAGTAATTTCCTGAAGTTAAGTAAAGCCTTGATAACAGTCCAGATCTGCTACTCTTAGCACCGACTCGTTTTAGCTATATCATGATCCCGATCATAAAAGTTGTTATTCAAAGATGAATTTTATGTTCTACCCAATGACATATTGTGTAAACCAACTTAATAATAAGAACCCAAATCCTCATCGGAGACTTATTCGAATCTCACATTAAGAGCATCCTTGAAGCTCTTTGCATTTGAATAATCCTCAAACTCCCCGATAAGATTGCTCCTCATTGCACTCCACCTAGTGAATTGCTTGAGCGATCTTTTATTTCGGATCTTGTCTTGATTGATCTTAAATCATTGAATCTGAGTTGAACCCTATTCCTTCTCTCAAGAGAAATTAGATCTTCCGATGAAATATCTACAACTCATCCGTCAGATTGAAGTCAAAATTTTTATATTGGTACCTCTTTAATAGAAGGACTAAGATACTCAATTTACTGACATGTTAAGAATATCGGCATTTACGTGGAGTAGTGTTCTTCATGGAAGAAAATTCTATGTCATCAAGCCTTTTATACCGATAATAAAGTTACATCCCAAACAGAGAGAAGAAGGCCAATGCCCCAACCATAGTGTTCAAATATATAATTTTAAAATTGTTATAAAGTTTTTAAAAATAGAGTATAAGATTTCTTAGAGATAGACTAGATTAGGTAGTTAAATCACGGTACTATCGTACCTAAAATCCTCCACATGAAATGATTTATTTATGTTTGGGTATGCATCTAAATATGGGAAAGAAAAACATAAACAAGTAATTTCATAAAGTTTATTTAACTACCTTATTTTAAGCTTGTCAATTTTATTAGGGTATTTCATTTCTTGTGAAATTAGTATGGCGCCCTGGGCACTCCCACTGGAACAGCTACCCATTAAAATTTCTAAGATTTTATTAGGATTTTATAAATAAAATTTTCTCATGTTTGAAATAAACTTTCTAGACTTCCAAAGTCCAAAACTATTTTTATAAAAATCCCAAAAATAACTTTATTATGAAATTTAGCCCCACATCGGATCGAAATTTCTAAAGAAAAATAATAAAAATATTTTCTAAAAATTTTTCAAAATTTTTAGATAATTGTACTATTCTAAATAATATTTTAATTTAAAATACAAATTTTCTTAAATTTTCAGAGGAAAATTAGAAAGAAAGAACTTCATCAAATTTACCAAATATGCCTAGGGTTTCAATAATCCTAGGGCGGTGGACTTGTATTACTCGTGGATGCATGCCAAGATTTCTAATGATCTCACGGCAATATTGGTTTTTTTTTTTCTTTAAACTATTTTTAAAAACACCTCCACTGCCCCGCCTCGGTGATGGTCAAAGGTGGCCTCCAAGATCCACGGAGCCTCCCCGAGGTCCCACAGTCGATTAGTGCCCCTGTGTGCTAGCAACAGATTCAACCTAGGGATTAAAAAGTATTTTTAGTTTTGTAATTTTCAAAAATTCAAAAAAATAATTACTAAAAAATTTAAAATGGTTTCTGATTTTTAAAAAATTAATAAATCGGATATATTTTAAAACCCACTAGTTCATAAATATCAAATTTTTTCTACGATTTAATATCCCCGATGTCAAAAATAGGATTTTACACCAAAGTTTTTTTTTTTAATCAAAAATAAATTTAAAAAATAAAATTTTCATAGTAAAATCTCAACTTTTCTGTTCCAGGGACCAAAATCACCATCAAGAAACTGATAAATGTACCTAGATCCTACTCTGATACTAATGTGGGATCCGGATAACTATATACATGCAATATGATAAATTTACATCTAGATTATGCATAGCGGAAATAAAAAAATCCTAGCATGCTTTCTAGTAAACATAAGCAATAAGTTTAGGATTTACCAAATGGATCATTCTTGCAGGATCGCCACGCCTTTCTTGATCAACAGTCGGATGGCGACTACAATGTGCAACCGGCGAGAAGTCCCCGCATATCACCCCGCGACTACCACATAAAACACAAACTTAATCGAAGAAGGAGATGATGAGTTGTATGTATCTCTTTATTTTCTCTATATCCCATCATGAAAAACTATATATCTATATATAAAGACTTAGAGATAGAACCCTACACTTAATAGGATTATGAATATCTTATCTCTTAGATAATATATTATCCACCCACTTATTTAGGTGTCTCTCTCATAAACATAACCTGTCATCCCTCCAAATTGTGCAGCTTATTTTGAGATGCAAGACAATGGCAGCAAGTGCGAAAAGCACATGCTAAGCCTACGGTGCACTTCTATATTATAAATAAACTTCACTTAAAGAACTTTATTGACACATAGAAGTCTCAGAGCAAAAACTCCATTATAACAAGTTCATTCTAATGAGTCGAATGACTCTTATTACATAAGCATAGTAGCATGACTAGTATAACTATAACTTTCGGCACCAAACACTCTAAAAGATCCTTCTCATGTTCCAAAGCTCCGAGGTACAGATAAAGCTATCTAATTTTATCTGAAAAAGATTGAAAAATACCGGGGGTGAGTTTACACTTAGTGAGCAGGTAACTTATCATTAGCGGATTAGACAAGTTTACGAAATTTTCAACATTAAATATAAACAAGCTATTGTCAAAGAGAATAATTTTGGGAAACATAAAATTTTCGAACAAGAGAAACTTTGATTAATAGCATGTGACAGTGTCATAAAATAATTGCTACAAAATTTAAGAAATAATACGAATGAGCACTAAATACTGTAAAATCATATTTTGCAAACCTCCTCAGTTGTCACACTAAGGCTACAAAACTTATAGCCCAGTAGCATGAGAATACGCATCGAATTACTATAGGTCAGCCTGGGCACAGAATGTACCTAGCACTATCATAGGTTGTCCGAAGGCCACTTCACTTTTGCCAAAAAGACCACTTTAATATTGGTCGGTACATTCAATACCATATGGTAGGCTTCAACGAATCACTTCACTCCATAGCGGACTTCTGAGGATTTTTAATATTTAAAACACATTTCTTTTCGCTCAAAGTATCACTTGCAATTTTCACTTGTACGAAAAGCAATATAAATGCTTAAACACTTTTGCAAACTTTTCTTATGTCAATTTCATGAAAATAGAATATTCATGAATCTAAACAAATAAATAATTTTTTATCAAATAGAACTCTTCAATAAATGCATTTGAACAAGAATTTGAAATGACATATTTTCAATAATCTCATATACTAAATAATATTTATCTTGTAAAAGATAAATAGCTATCACGATTCAAATTTGTTAAGAATTACTATAAATAAACAGAATAACATGTCCGATCCACAAGTTCTCTACACAAAAATAAAAATTTATTATTTAAATAACAAATAATAGATTAAAACAACTAATGAGAAGAAATCTACTCACCTTGAGAAAATCGACAACAATTTGGAGAACCATACTCCAAGAACGCATCTCGATCAAACCTATAAGCATACAAGCATATAAATTTCTAATACTAAAGATTCCACACTCAAACTATTTTGGGTATAAAACTAATATTTCTAGTTTCTAGGAGGTTTTTGAAATTTATTTCTATCCTTTTAAATAGAACTTGGGCCTAACAACAACTTTTCTAGTTTAATGGGTAAAAGAAAAACTTTCCATTAAATAAGTTTCATGTAGAAACATCTCTTTATAGGTTTTGGACCCAAAACTAATTTTAAAATTGTTATAAAGTTTTTAAAAATAGAGTATAAGATTTCTTAGAGATAGACTAGATTAGGTAGTTAAATCACAGATTACTATCGTACCTAAAATCCTCCACATGAAATGATTTATTTATGTTTGGTATGCATCTAAATATGGAAAGAAAAACATAAACAAGTAATTTCATAAAGTTTATTTAACTACCTTATTTTAAGCTTGTCAATTTTATTAGGGTATTTCATTTCTTGTGAAATTAGTATGGCATACAGGCACTCCCACGGACAGGCTACCCATTAAAATTTCTAAGATTTTATTAGGATTTTATAAATAAAATTTTCTCATGTTTGAAATAAACTTTCTAGACTTCCAAAGTCCAAAACTATTTTTATAAAAATCCCAAAAATAACTTTATTATGAAATTTAGCGGGCCCCACATCAGATCAGAAATTTCTAAAGAAAAATAATAAAAATATTTTCTAAAAATTTTTCAAAATTTTTAGATAATTGTACTATTCTAAATAATATTTTAATTTAAAATACAAATTTTCTTAAATTTTCAGAGGAAAATTAGAAAGAAAGAACTTCATCAAATTTACCAAATATGCCTAGGGTTTCAATAATCCTAGAGTGATTGGGACAATGACTGGTGATGGCTTGATGCGCTAATGACTTCTTGAGTCGGCAATATTGGTTTTATTTTTTTCTTTAAACTATTTTTAAAAACACCTCCACCGTCCGCCCGGTGATGGTCAAAGGGTGGCCTCGGCATCCGGTAGAGCCTCCCCGATCGAGGTCAGGTCGATTAGTGCCCAGTGCTGCTAGCAACATTCAACCTAGGGATTAAAAAAGTATTTTTAGTTTTGTAATTTTCAAAAATTCAAAAAAATAATTACTAAAAAATTTAAAATGGTTTCTGATTTTTAAAAAAATTAATAAATCGGATATATTTTAAAACCCACTAGTTCATAAATATCAAATTTTTCTCTGATTTAATATCCCCGATGTCAAAATAGGATTTTTACACCAAAAGTTTTATTTTTTAATCAAAAATAAATTTAAAAAATAAAATTTTCATAGTAAAATCTCAACTTTTCTGTTCCGGGACCAAAATCACCATCAAGCCGATAAATGTACCTAGATCCTACTCGATACTAATGTGGGATCCTGGATAACTATATACATGCAATATGATAAATTTACATCTAGATTATGCATAGCGGAAATAAAAAATCCTAGCATGCTTTCTAGTAAACATAAGCAATAAGTTTAGGATTTACCAAATGGATCATTCTTGCGGGATCGCCACGCCTTTCTTGATCAACGATGGATGGCGACTACAATGTGCAACCGTGAGAAGCCCCGCATATCACCCGCGACTACCACATAAAACACAAACTTAATCGAAGAAGGAGATGATGAGTTGTATGTATCTCTTTATTTTCTCTATATCCCATCATGAAAAACTATATATCTATATATAAAGACTTAGAGATAGAACCCTACACTTAATAGGATTATGAATATCTTATCTCTTAGATAATATATTATCCACCCACTTATTTAGGTGTCTCTCTCATAAACATAACTGTCATCCCTCCAAATGCTGACTTATTTTGAGATGCAAGACAATGGCGACAAGTCTAAAAAGCACATGCTTAGCCTCTGTGCACTTCTATATTATAAATAAACTTCACTTAAAGAACTTTATTGACACATAGAAGTCTCAGAGCAAAAACTCCATTATAACAAGTTCATTCTAATGAGTCGAATGACTCTTATTACATAAGCATAGTAGCATGACTAGTATAACTATAACTTTCGGCACCAAACACTCTAAAAGATCCTTCTCATGTTCCAAAGCTCCGAGGTACAGATAAAGCTATCTAATTTTATCTGAAAAAGATTGAAAAACAATGGGGTGAGTTTACACTCAGTGAGCAGGTAACTTATCATTAGCGGATTAGACAAGTTTACGAAATTTTCAACATTAAATATAAACAAGCTATTGTCAAAGAGAATAATTTTGGGAAACATATAATTTTCGAACAAGAGAAACTTTGATTAATAGCATGTGACAGTGTCATAAAATAATTGCTACAAAATTTAAGAAATAATACGAATGAGCACTAAATACTGTAAAATCATATTTTGCAAACCTCCTCAGTTGTCACACTAAGGCTACAAAAATTATAGCCCAGTAGCATGGGAATACGCATCGAATTACTATAGGTCAGCCTGGGCACAGAATGTACCTAGCACTACCATAGGTTGTCCGAAGGCCACTTCACTTTTGTCAAAAAGGCCACTTTAACATTGGTCTGTACATTCAATACCATATGGTAGGCTTCAACAAATCACTTCACTCCATAGCGGACTTCAGAGAATTTTTAACATTTAAAACACATTTCTTTTGCTCAAAGTATCACTTGCAATTTTCACTTGTCTGAAAAAGCAATATAAATGCTTAAACACTTTTGCAAACTTTTCTTATGTCAATTTCATGAAAATAGAATATTCATGAATCTAAACAAATAAATAATTTTTTATCAAATAGAACTCTTCAATAAATGCATTTGAACGAGAAATTTGAAATGACATATTTTCAATAATCTCATATACTAAATAATATTTATCTTGTAAAAGATAAATAGCTATCACGATTCAAATTTGTTAAGAATTACTATAAATAAACAGAATAACATGTCCGATCCACAAGTTCTCTACACAAAAATAAAAATTATTATTTAAATAACAAATAATAGATTAAAACAACTAATGAGAAGAAATCTACTCACCTTCAGAAAATCTGACAACAATTTGGAGAACCATACTCCAAGAACGTACTCCTCGATCAAACCTATAAGCATACAAGCATATAAATTTCTAATACTAAAGATTCCACACTCAAACTATTTTGGGTATAAAACTAATATTTCTAGTTTTTAGGAGGTTTTTTGAAATTTATTTCTATCCTTTTTAAATAGAACTTGGGCCTAACAACAACTTTTCTAGTTTAATGGGTAAAAGAAAAACTTTCCATTAAATAAGTTTCATGTAGAAACATCTCTTTATAGGTTTTTGGACCCAAAACTAATTTTCAAAATTTCTAGGGCCTATCAATACTTTTCCTTTTCTTCTTCCTTGGGTCTGTTTGATGTCTACACCTAAACCCAAATGGGTTTGTTGGGTTCGGCGGCCATCATGATCACCACCGGTGAAACCCATGACCATGGATGGCTAGAGTTCATTGGATGTCACCAGAGATGATGCCGGTGGCGGGAAAAATTATTATTTTTAACATATAAACTAACCTACAAAACGTAACTAAAAAGTTTTCACTAACCTTTTAAAGCTCAAATCTCCTTTCTCTTCCACTCTCTGTGATCTCCAGATCCTTTCTTACTTTTTCTTTTCATTTCTTGTTCTTTGTAGAATGGAGATCATTTGATTTGGGTTTTATTTTTTTGTTAAAGTTTCTATGGCTTTTGGATTACTAAACTCCTATATTAATTGTAAATATAATAACAAATTACTACCTATAGTTATGAAACTCTTCATTTTCTTATTTTCATTATTTATTTATTTATTTATTTATTTATTATATTTTTTTGAAAAAACCGGTTCTCTACATCCTCCCCACCTTAAATAAAGTTTCGTCCTCGAAACTTTACGTACCTTGGTTCTCAAAGAGTTGAGAATACTTCAGCCGCATCTCCTCTTCAAGCTCCCAAATTGCTTCTCTGTCAGAGTGATTTGATTTTCACATTTTAATTATAATTTTATCCCTCATTATCTATTTTATATGAATAAAGATATTACTAATAATTATTTTTATCTTAAATTACAGGTTAATGAAGAAAATATGAATAAAAGCCCAAATGGCTCAACTCTCCTATTTTTTACCTTTTATTGAAGCCCAAATACGAAGTTAAAGGAAGGCCCAAGACTACTCAAGAGCCCATGTGAAATTCATGAAGAAAAATAAGCCAAAAATCGAGTTGGTTGCAAACCAATCGGTCGGCCAACCGATTGGCCAACCGATTGATTTGCACCAGAATCTGATCGATGGCTGAAAATTAATCCTTGGAGCTCAATTTTGATCCTATGGTCCTCATCCACTGCGTAGGGCTATAAATAGGGGTAGAGGGGGAGAGGTTTGAGTGTGAAATAATTTATAAAAACTCCATTTTGAAAGGAGGGTTACTCTTAATTGAGAAGACCTTCCAAAATTATAACTTTTGTTGCAATAAATAAAAAATTTTCACTCCTTCATATTTGTTTCTTCACTTTGTCCAAGGACCAAAAGGAGAATGAAGATGAAGAGATAAAAATGAGGGTTTGCCATTTATTTTTTTCCTTTCTTATTATTTTATTACTTTGTGGAATAGATTTACTTTCATGTAATTTAATTTCATGCAATTTACTTTCATGCAATGTCTTTAATTCTTGCTCTTTAATTCTTGTAATTAATTTTGATTTCTCTTTTCTTTTCTTAATTCGCCTTGAGGCTTAAGATCTCTTGGGAATCACTCCTTTACTAAATGTGGAGCTATTATTTGGATCCCTAGAGATTGTTTGAAACTAGCATTATATCCAACTCATTCTTGTGAGATTGAGATTTGCTAAGTAGATCTACTCTAGATTCCACCATCTTTAATCATCCTCCACATTTTACCTTCTTTATTTGTCCCTTTGTTTTCTCTTTTCTTTTGTTTATGGAGATCATAATTGGGGATTCCTAGAAATTGTTTGAAACTAGCTTCATATCCTACTCACTCTTGTGAGATTGAGATTAGCTAAGTGAATCTACTCTAGACTCCCCCTATCTTAAAACAACCCTCCATCTTTTACTTTCTTACTCTTCATTTAGTTGTTTCTTTCCTTTCTTTTTCTTCTAATTTTCATACTCACTTTACTTCTCTCTTGCTTTTCTTTTATTTGCACATATTCACTCTCACTTTACTCTCAATCACATTTTCTTTTACTTGCACTTATTTCACTTCCACATTCTAAATCTTTCAACACTCACTTTCTTTCTCATTTGTATTTTTATTCGCACTAAATCACAACCACATTCTAATCTCTCCACAACCATTTTCATCATGCTTTAATCCTAATTGTCTTGCACATATTAAGAATCAAATTTGACTAAACTTACAATGCCTTCCTCGTGGGATTCGATAATCTTATATACTATAACTTGATAAGTTGTGCACTTACAACTTTAGGTACACCATTATTTACCCATCAAGTTTTTGGCGCCGTTGCCGAGGAAGGTGCTTATTTTGTAGGATTTTTCTATATTTTGTTCTTTAACTTGTGTATTTTCTTGTGAATGAACCTCTTTGGAGCTTGAAGATCAAGAGTTGAAGATTCAAGATTGAAAAATTACCTTCAAAAAGGCTAGGATAGTTTTTGCGTGGGTAACTTTTCTATCTAGTATTTTTAATTTCACCCTTTAGATAGTTCATTCACATTAGAGACAATTAGGATTTAAAAAAATAAAAATAAATAAAAAAATTTACTTTTGTCGACCCTAATAAAATTCACCATCCACTTGAATAATTACTAAAAAGATAATAAATTCAAACGAGAGCTCTCCTTCTCACACTTTGTTTGACTGTGGACCATAATAAAAAATAAAAAGAAATTTGTTTTTGCATCCTTTTTAGTTGCTTTTAATTTCTAGGGTTGCATTGCATATAATAGTATGAATTCACCCAAGTGATTTGAGCATCTTGATTTGACACACACTTGAAAATATCTTAAAGGCAAAACCCCCTAATCAAGATAAGATGAGGGATTTCATCACCCTTTCCTTAGCCCACAAATCACTAATTCCTCACTTCATAAATCCAAGCCTTCTAAAACTCATTAGACGTTAGCCCCTAAGGATTCGAGCTCATTAAGGAACAAGAAATCCTTAAGTGAATCGGTCCAAGTTTATTTGGATTAATTGGTGTCTAAGGTAAGGTTTAGGGGTTGCGTAAAGCGCTCCGCAAGGAACGAGGTACTTAATTGATCTTTGATCTCCCTCTAGTACTATCCTTACCTGGCTAATTACCTGAGTAAACTTTAATCTTTTCACTAAGGAAATTTTTGGTTAGGAACTGGTCTAGTGGAGTTTAGGCTTAACCCTAGAAGTTAGGGTGATTGAAAATTGGTTGCCTTTATTTGTTTTCGTTAGGTTTTTCTTTTTCTTTTCTTTTCTTAATTAGCCTTGAGGCTTAAGATCTCTTGGGAATCACTCCTTTACTAAATGTGGAGTTATTAGTTGGATCCCTAGAGATTGTTTGAAACTAGCATTATATCCAACTCATTCTTGTGAGATTGAGATTTGCTAAGTAGATCTACTCTAGATTCCACCATCTTTAATCATCCTCCACATTTTACCTTCTTTATTTATCGCTTTGTTTTCTCTTTTCTTTTGTTTATGGAGATCATAATTGGGGATTCCTAGATATTGTTTGAAACTAGCTTCATATCCTACTCACTCTTGTGAGATTGAGATTAGCTAAGTGAATCTACTCTAGACTCCCCTATCTTAAAACAACCCTCCATCTTTTACTTTCTTGCTCTTCATTTAGTTGTTTCTTTCCTTTCTTTTTCTTCTAATTTTCATACTCACTTTACTTCTCTCTTGCTTTTCTTTTATTTGCACATATTCACTCTCACTTTACTCTCAATCACATTTTCTTTTACTTGCACTTATTTCACTTCCACATTCTAAATCTTTCAACACTCACTTTCTTTCTCATTTGTATTTTTATTCGCACTAAATCACAACCACATTCTAATCTCTCCACAACCATTTTCATCATGCTTTAATCCTAATTATCTTGCACATATTAAGAACCAAATTTGACTAAACTTACAATGCCTTCCTCGTGGGATTCGATAATCTTATATACTATAACTTGATAAGTTGTGCACTTACAACTTTAGGTACACCATTATTTACCCATCAAGTTTTTGGCGCTGTTGCCGGGGAAGGCGCTTATTTTGTAGGATTTTTCTATATTTTTTTCTTTAACTTGTGTATTTTCTTGTGAAGGAACCTCTTTGGAGCTTAAAGATCAAGAGTTGAAGATTCAAGATTGAAAAATTACCTTCAAAAAGGCTAGGATAGTTTTTGCGTGGGTAACTTTTCTATCTAGTATTTTTAATTCCACCCTTTAGATAGTTCATTCACATTAGAGACAATTAGGATTTAAAAAATAAAAATAAATAAAAAAATTTACTTTTGTAGACCCTAATAAAATTCACCATCCACTTGAATAATTACTAAAAGATAATAAATTCAAACGAGAGCTCTCCTTCTCACACTTTGTTTGATGTGGACCATAATAAAAATAAAAGAAATTTGTTTTGCATCCTTTTTAGTTGCTTTTAATTTCTAGGGTTGCATTGCATATAATAGTAGGAATTCACCCAAGTGATTTGAGCATCTTGATTTGACACACACTTGAAAATATCTTAAAGGCAAAACCCCCTAATCAAGATAAGATGAGGGATTTCATCACCCTTTCTTAGCCCACAAATCACTAATTCCTCACTTCATAAATCCAAGCCTTCTAAAACTCATTAGACGTTAGCCCCTAAGGATTCGAGCTCATTAAGGAACAAGAAATCCTTAAGTGAATCGGTCCAAGTTTATTTGGATTAATTGGTGTCTAAGGTAAGGTTTAGGGGTTGCGTGGCTCCATGAGGAGCGAGATACTTAATTGATCTTTGATCTCCCTCTAGTACTATCCTTACCTGGCTAATTACCTAAGTAAACTTTAATCTTTTCACTAAGGGAAATTTTGGTTAGGAACTGGTCTAGTGGAGTTTAGGCTTAACCCTAGAAGTTAGGGTGATTGAAAATTGGTTGCCTTTATTTGTTTTCGTTAGGTTTTTCTTTTTCTTTTCTTTCTCTCTCTCTCTTTTAGTTTTATTTCTTTTTCTTTCCTTTAAAAAAAACCTATAAAAGAAGTTATTTTGGTGTATGTGAGTGTGGATTAGGGATAATACCAATCGTTTAATTCGCATCAATTCATCTCTTGAACTCAACAAGATGGATAACCCCAACCCACCGGTTCTTCAAGATGTTTGTTACCCCACTAGAAATGCAATCCCCTCTTGCATAAAACTCCCCGAGGTCAATAGAGCAAATTTTGAACTTCGACCGTATTTTATTAACATGCTTCCCAAATTCCTAGGAATAGAAACTGAAGGCGCATACATTTTCATCTCTGAATTTGGAGAAGTTTATCTCATGATTAAAATGAGGGACTTAACCGAAGATGCGATCAAACTCCGATTTATTCCATTTGCCCTTAAGGACAAGGCCAAGAAATGGCTATAAAGTTTGCCTACAAATTTCATCTCAACTTGGGATGAATTTGTCACCATGTTTCTTAAGAAATTCTTCCCTATTCATAAAACGGTCAAGCTTCGAAACTGCATCATGAATTTTAAAATTGTCCCGGGAGAACCCTTTTGAAAGTATTTTGATAGGTTTAAGGATCTTCTCATCCAATGTCCTCATCATGGTCTTGAAAAATGGTGACTTTGCCAAATTATCTATGAAGGATTGGACTATTCTTCAAAAACTTCCTTAGAGTCCATGTGTCAAGGGGATTTCATGAAGAAAAATGCAGATGAAGCATGAGACTTTTTAGAGGGTTTATCTGAGAAAACCATGCAGTGGGAATACTACGATGATCGAGTTTCATCTGTTCCCCAACCTAGAACCAGTGGTCTTTCCTTAGAAACAAACATAGCCTCTGAATCAAACATGGCTACAATCATGTTTGGTTAGAGTCTTTAGAAGTCAAGGAACGAGCTCCAGCTCAAATTAATCAAGTTTCTACCTTAGGTTGTCATAACTGTCTGTCTCCATCTCATGTTTCAGAGCAATGTCCTCTCTTAGAAAATAATTAACCACTAGGCCAGGTCAACGCTACATTCCACCGTCCGATGAATGATCCGTTCTCTCCAACCTACAATCCCAGTTGGAGAAATCATCCAAATCTTGCATGGAACTAGGAAAACTTCTCCGGTAACCAAACTTTCACTCCCGCTTCAAATCAATAATTTCCTAGGGGAAACACGGTTCCGTTCTGTTCTCAACCCAACTTTCAACAATCGAATCTGCCATTTCAGTCTCCTCACCATCAGTCCTTAAATTCCACTCCTCCAAATGCCGAACACGATAAACGTCTCAATATTTTGGAAAAGGGTTTAGAAACCATAATTAAGGCCTCTACACAAACCACCAACTTGTTGACTCAAACATCCAACCCTTTGAATACCTTTATGCAATCAACCAGATAAATTCTCACTTCGAACACTCAAGTCATATCTAGATTAGAAACCCAACTTGGACAACTAGCTAGTGCTGTGAGTGAGAGAGAAAAAGGAACATTTCCGAGTTAACTCGTGACCAACCCTAAGGACACGGGATCAAGTTCATCCTACCAAGCTCAAGTGAATGCAATCCATTCACTACGGTCAGGAAAATAAGTTGATAATCAAGTTAGAGCACCTCCAAGTGAAACCCTTGAACCAAAATAAATTATCTCTCCTTCCGATGACTCTATCCAGCAATCACCCGTTTCTAATGACTAATAGCCTGAACCCGAACCTGTGCCTAATTTTGATAGGTTTAAACCAGTTGCTTCATACCCAGATAGACTCAGGCCTAGGAATCACTCTCCTCAGGAGGAGAAGATCCTAGAAACCTTCAAGCAGGTAAAGGTCAATATTCCTCCCTTAGATGTCATTGAACAAATTCCTTCTTATGCCAAGTTTTTGAAAGAATTATGTACCAAAAAGAGGAGAATTAATGTTTCAAAGAAATTCTTTCTTGCTGCCAATATCAGTGATGTCCTCTCAAAGTCTGTACCGTTGAAACATAAGGATCCAGGTTGTCCTACCATCCCATGTGTCATCGGTAACACTCATATCGATAAAACACTTTTAGACTTAGGGGCCAGTGTCAACTTACTTCCATATTCGATCTACCAATAACTGGGTGTTGGGGAGCTCAAGCCAACTAGATGCACACTTCAGTTAGCTGATAGATCTGTTAAGGTCCCTATGGGTGAAATAACAGATATATTGATAAAGGTTGGTGATTTTATTTTTCCTATTGATTTCGTAGTCCTGAAAACGCAGTCCGTTTCCAATCCCAAAGGACAGATACCCGTGATCTTAGGAAGACCGTTCTTAGCCACTTTTAATACTCTCATCAACTGTAGAACTGGTCACATGAAGCTGTCCTTTGGGAATGTGACTGCTGAACTTAATATTTTCAATTAGGAAACAATATTGATAATCAATCTTTAGAAATAAATTACCTTTAGGAGAGTCCAATTGAAGAGGAGAATGAATTAGATCTGGGTTTCGAGGAAATTGTCGGTGAAGAACTGTTATTTTAGAAAAATCAGATCCGATTTTGAGAAGCGGAAGGCTGAACAAACCTTTAAAGAACTCTTCTCAGATGAACTTAGCTATTTAGAAAACAAACAATCAAAATTTAAACCCTCAAATATAGATCTTATGTTTGAGAAAAATTTCAAAGAAAATTTGGTTGCACAAACTTTTATTAATAAAGAAGCTAAGTTCAAATTGCATAACACCATTGAAACCTACCTTGAATTATTGCAAAATTCATTGAACCCCTTGGAATGTTTTGAATCTAAGCACTTCATTGTTTATATCATTTTAAAGTTCTTTCGAATCCGAGGTAGAATCTTCAACAATAAGGTAGGATTTAATATAGAATTTGAACTTCTCATCTTTCATCTTTTATTCTACATTTGCTTGTCTTTGTGTCTCATCATAATAATAAAAAGAATTTATTCTTCTCTCATTTGAGAGTTTCTTATTCTTTTGAAAAAAAAGAAAAAAAGAAGAAATTTTGATTTCATCCTCCTCATACCAAAGGTAATTGCAGATTTTTTTTATCATTGTTCGAAGCCGGCCGAACAAATGTAAGTGCTTTAATTTTATCTGCTTTCCTATGTGCATTATAGAGTTTGCAATGAGAACAATGCGAAATTTAGGTGTGGGGGTGGGGATTAGTCATTTTTCCTCTTTATCTTAGTCATTTTTCCTCTTTTTCTTATCATTTTTTTTCATGATATTTTATCGTCACTTGCCAACTTAATAGAGTTGATTAATAATTGATCTATTTGATAAAATTTAAATTTTCTAATCCTTAGCTAGTTTTATACTCAAGATCACCTTTTATGATAACTCTAAATAAATTTCTTAAGAAATAATTTTCAAAGTAGTATACTTTACTTAAGTCTCAACTTAGACTTTTAATTAAAGTAATAAAATTTTGCATGCTTAACTTAGAGTTAAAAATAAGTTTTCAAGTTGTCTTAATCTAAATATTTTTCAATATATATATATATATATATATATATATATATATATATATATATATATATATATATATATATATATATATATATATATATATATATATATATTTATAAAAAAACTAATTTTATAAAAGAAGAGTGCAAAAATAGGCACCAATTTTTAAAAAACAATTCTCTTAAAATCGAAGGTGGTTCTATCTTATTAAGCCTAAGTTGACCGAGTAATTAAGCCTAAAGAGTATATCTATGCTTAATGACCTAAGCCCAATTGGGTTGGGATCCATTGGCCAAAACTCATTACATGGTCGCTTAGAAAGTCCGAACAAGAAGAACAAAATCATCAAGGAATAAAGAGTTTAAAAAACTAATTACTAACAATTTTTTATATATATAGTTATATTTGTATATATGTTCTTAAAAAATAAATTGGTTAAGAGACTTGAAAATTGTTTAAAACAAAGAGTTAGCATATTCTTTTCAAAACTTTTAAATTAAATCTCTAAGTTAGACTGAGTTTTGTATAACTATAATGAAAAATTTTCTAAAGAAACTGACCTTAGAGTTATATATAAAAATGTTTTCTTGAGTAAAAAACTAGCTTCAATTAGAATGTTTAAATATATCAAAAGAATTAATTATACTTTGACTTCTTTAAATTGGCAAGTTGACTGAATTTTATGGGTATATTTACTGCAAACCCTCACGAGACTATAATTCGTCCACTAGGATAACCTAGGGGTTTAAAGGCTTGTTGTATGCGATAAATACAACCGCGATTCCTGCGAAAGTGTGTTAGGAGTTTTCTTTTTATTTTCTTTGCTAGAGGACTAGCAAAAGTTTAGGTGTGGGGGTATTTAATTTTCACATTTTAATTACAATTTTATACCCTCATTATCTATTTTATATGAATAAAGATATTACTAATAATTGTTTTTGTCTTAAATTGCAGGTTAATAAAGAAAATATGAATAAAAGCCCAAATGACTCAACTATCCTATTTTTTTACCTTTTATTGAAGCCCAAATACGAAGTCAAAGGAAGGCCCAAGACTACTCAAGAGCCCATGTGAAATTCATGAAGAAAAATCAGCCAAAAATTGAGTTAGTTGCAAACCATCGGTCGACCAATCAGTCGACCAATCGGTCGGCCAACCGATTGGCTAACAGATTGATTTACACTAGAATCTGATCAATGGCTGAAAATTAATCCTTGGAGCTCAAGTTTGATCCTATGGTCCTTATCCACTGCGTAGAGCTATAAATAGGGGTAGAGGGGGAGAGGTTTGAGTGTGAAATAATTTGTAAAAACTCTATTTGGAGAGGAGGGTTACTCTTAATTGAGAAGACCTTCTAAAATTATAACTTTTGTTGCAATAAATAAAAGAAATTTTCACCCCTTCATATTTGTTTCTTCACTTTGTCCAAGGACCAAAAGGAGGATGAAGATGAAGAGATAAAAATGAGGGTTTGCCATTTATTTCTTTTCCTTTCTTGTTATTTTATTGCTTTGTAGAATAGATTTACTTTCATGCAATTTAATTTCATGCAATTTACTTTCATGCAATATTTTTAATTATTGCTCTTTAATTCTTGTTATTAATTTTAATTTCTCTTTTCTTTTCCTTAATTCGCCTTGAGGCTTAAGATCTCTTGGGAATCACTCCTTTACTAAATATGAAGCTATTATTTGGATCCCTAGAGATTCTTTTAAACTAGCATTATATCCAACTCATTCTTGTGAGATTGAATTTTCTAAGTGGATCTACTCTAGATTCCACCATCTTTAATCATCCTCCACATTTTACCTTCTTTATTTATCGCTTTATTTTTCTCTTTTCTTTTGTTCATAGAGATCATAATTGGGGATTCCTAGAGATTGTTTGAAACAAGCTTCATATCCTACTCACTCTTGTGAGATTGAGATTAGCTAAGTGAATCTACTCTAGACTCCCCCTATCTTAAAACAACCCTTCATCTTTTACTTTCTTGCTCTTCATTTAGTTGTTTCTTTTCTTTCTTTTTCTTCTAATTTTCATACTCACTTTACTTCTCTCTTGCTTTTCTTTTATTTGCACATATTCACTCTCACTTCACTCTCAATCACATTTTCTTTTACTTGCACTTATTTCACTTCCACATTCTAAATCTTTCAACACTCACTTTCTTTCTCATTTGTATTTTTATTCGCACTAAATCACAACCACATTCTAATCTCTCCACAACCATTTTCATCATGATTTAATCCTAATTGTCTTGCACATATTAAGAACCAGATTTGACTAAACTTACAACGCCTTCCTCGTGGGATTCGACAATCTTATATACTATAACTTGATAAGTTGTGCACTTGTAACTTTAGGTACACCATTATTTACCCATCATGATTCTTCCATTGAACCTTCACGTAACGAATAGTACGTCGCCTAAGCACTTGTTCCTTCTGATCTACAATGCATTCCGGTTGCTTCTCATATGTTAAGTCTTCTTTGAGCTCAGTTGGTTCCAGTTCAATAACTTGATCTGGATCTCGAATAAATTTCCTCAGCATAGATATATGAAACACATTGTGAACTCCAACCAAAGAAGGTGATAAAGCAAGCCTATAAGCGACTTCACCAACACGCTGAAGAATTTTGAACGGTCCCACAAATCTTGGACTCAGCTTTTCTCGGATTCCAAATCTCTTCACACCTTTTCTAGGAGACACCTTTCCAATACTCTGATACAAATCTAGGATCCCTATCGGATACTATCTCCACTGGTACACAATGAAGTCTGACTATTTTAGCAATATACTTCTTCACAAGCTTCTCCAAGGAAAACTTCATATTGATTGGCAAGAAGTGAGCCGACTTAGTCAGACGGTCCACTATGACCCATATAATGTTGTTACCTCTTGCAGATCTTGATAACCCTGTGACAAAATCCATTGTACTTTTCTCCCACTTCCATATCGGTATGTCGAGATTCTGAGTGAATCCTGCTGGTCTTTGATGCTCTGCTTTTACTTGCTGACATATCTCACACTCTGAGACATATTTGCTAATATCCCTCTTCATATTATTCCACCAGTATATCTCCTTTAAATCTTTATACATTTTTATTCCACCAGGATGCATTGTATATCCAGAACGATGAACCTCCTTCAAAATCTTCTTCTTCAATTCTAGATTATTCGGAACACAAAGTCAATTTCTGAACCTAAGAGATCCGTCACCATGTATTACAAAATCTTGTTGTTTACCATCCTTGACTCCTTTTCGAATGTCTTTCAATTCCGAGTCATCTTTTGGGTAATCTTAATCTCATCAATCAGAGCTGGCTGTACCTGGATGTTGTTTAGTTTGGCCGATGATTATTGACACCAGATCTCAATTCTCAACCGATCCAAATCTTCTAATATATGCCTTAGTTGAGTAATGAGACAAGCTATATTACTCTTCCGACTAAGTGCGTCAGCAACTACATTTGCTTTCCCTGGATGATAATTAATACTAACATCATAATCTTTAAATAGGTCCAGCCATCTCCTTTGTCTCATGTTCAACTCTTTCTGAGTAAAAATATATTTTAAACTCTTGTGATCGGTATAGATATCACAATGCACTCCATAGAGATAATGTCTCCAAATTTTCAAGACAAAAATAACTGCTGCCAACTCTAAATCATGAGTTGGGTAATTTTGCTCATAAGGTTTCAATTATCGAGAACCATAAGCTATCACTTTTCCATTTTGCATGAGCACACATCCCAAACCTTTATGAGAGGCATCGCTATAAACAGTAAAATCTTCTCCTGCAATTGGTATAGTGAGAACTGGTGCAAATACTAGTCGGTTCTTTAACTCTTGAAAACTATTTTCGCATCCTTTAGACCAAACAAGAGTCAAACGGGTCAAAGGTGAGGCAATACGAGAAAACCCCTCTACGAATCTCTGATAATAACCCGTCATGCCAAGAAAGCTGCGGATTTCATGAACATTTGTTGTTCTTTTCCAACTCACAACTGCTTCAATTTTTGCTGGATCTACCGAGACTCCATCCTTCAAAATAACATCTCCTAGAAAAGACACATTATCTAACTAGAACTTACACTTCTTAAATTTTGCATAGAGCTTTTCCTTTCTCAAAACACCGAGCACACACCATAGATGTTCCTCATGCTCCTTCTGGTTCTTTGAATATATCAAGATATCATTTATAAATATCACCACAAAATGATCTAAGAAGGGCTTGAACACCCTATTCATGGGGTCCATGAAAAATGCAGGTGCATTCATTAACCCGAATGGTAACACAAGAAATTCATAATGACCATAACAGGTACGAAATGCAGTCTTTGAAATGTCTTCAGCCTTAATCTTCAATTGATGATAGCCTGATCGTAGATCGATCTTGGAAAATACCAAAGCTCCTTGCAATTGGTCGAACAAATCGTCAATCATTGGTAACGGATATTTATTCCTTATAGTCATCTTATTGAGCTCCCAATAATCAATACATAATCGCATGCTACCATCTTTCTTCTTCACAAATAACACCGTCCCCAACGTGAAACACTAGGTCTAATAAACCCTTTATCCAGAAGTTCTTGCAACTGCTCCTTAAGTTCTTTTAGTTCTGCTGGAGCCATTTTATAAGGAGCCTTTGAGATTGTACTTGTGTCTGGAACTAGTTCAATAGAAAATTCTATTTCCCTATCGGGTGGCATTCCGGGGAGATCTTTTGGAAAGACATCTGGAAATTCACGCATGATAGGAATTTGATCTAGACTAACTTCTTTCTGGCTCAAGACTTGCCCTGATGCTAGAAAATCAGTGCACCCACTTCTCAACATGCGATGAGCTTGAAGGGCTGATATAATGCGCATAGGCTTTTGCACCTTACTTCCCTCAAAGCAAAACTCCGATTGATCAGGAATTCTAAACACCACTTTCTTCTCTCGACATAAAATAGATGCATGATTTCTAGATATCCAATCCATCCCTAGAATGATATCATAATCATGCATATTAAGGATGATCAATTCCACTGGAAGCTCCCTATCCACTATCTTTATCTTCCATTTATAATGCTTATTAGATATCAGCATGCTATCTCTTGGTGTGCTAACATGCATTTCATGCTCTAGAGTTCCACATGGCAACTCTTGCTTTCTACCAAATTGTGCAGCAATAAAAGAATGTGAAGCTCCAGAATCAAATAGTACTCGAGCAAAAGTAGAAAATATGGGTATAGTACCTGACACCACATCATTATTTGCCTGAGCCTCTTGCTCGGTTAGAGAGTAAACTCGAGCTTTCACTTGAGGATGCTGATCACATTGAGATGCCTTATGAGTTGGAGTTTCATTCAACTTGGGACAATCTGCAATCTTATGATCCTTTTGATCACACCTTAGGCAAGCACCTGTAACCCTCTAATAATTCTTCGCCTCATGATTAGGCTTGTCACATATGGTGCATCTCATCGACTTCTGGTTCATAGTCTGCTTTCCTTTTGAATCCACATTTTGTCTCTTGTTTTGCCAGTTCTTGTTGTGACCTCCACGTTCGTCCGATCTGAACCTCTTTTTCATATCATCATTCTTGCGATCATCAGCCGAGAAATTTTTTGCTCCTTTTCAATCACTAAAGCTTTCTTCAATACCGCCCCATAAGTGGAGAGTTCAAAGGAACTCACTTGAAATCTTATCTCGGGTTGTAGACCCTACTCAAAATGACATGCTCTATCTTCTTTAGTTGCAACAAACTGGGGTGCAAACTTGGATAAATAAGCAAATTCCTCCTCATACTTAGCCACAATCTTATCATTTTGCTTCAGCTCACGAAACTCATTCTCCTTTTGCTGGCAAACAGTCTTTGGAAAGTATTTCTCATAGAAAACTTTCTTAAACTCTTCTTAAGTTATCTGATCAGCACCATCTCCCAAAATCCTCTGCTGCATTTGCCACCAGCCATATGCACGTCCTTTTAACATATAGATTGCATAAGCCACTTTTTCTCCATCCGGACACTTCATATAAGTAAAGACTTTCTCCATCTCTATGATCCAGTCTTCAGCTACCATAGGATCAATACTTCCTTCAAAGGTAGGCGGTGTCAACCTCTTAAACTCCGCCATACCGCTTCGTAGTCGAGGATGATCATTGACTCGAGATTCTTGCTATTGGTTAATTTATTGCTGTTGATTTTGCACCACAGTAGTGATATTTTGCATCATCTATAGCATAACATTTGCATCCATTTGATTTCCTCTTGAACCAGATCCTCATGCATTTCCACCACCAAATATTTGCCCCAAAGTCTGGTGCAAATCACTTTCCCGAGTTGAACGAGTGTTCGTGTTGTTCCTAGCCATCTAGTTATAAAGCAAACAAGAAATATGTCAATGATCACTAAAAGTAATTCTAAAACTTATTTCTAAACGCTACTAACTATAGACTTCTGAGTCAAGGACTTCTAAACTTATTCTCTGATACCACAACTTGTCACGTCCCCAAATTGCGCAGCTTATTTTGAGATGCATGACAATGGCAACAAGTGCGAAAAGCACATGCTAAGCCTGCGATGCACTTCTATATTATAAATAAACTTCACTTAAAGAAACTTTATTGACACATAGAAGTCTCAGAGCAACAACTACATTATAACAAGTTCACTCTAATGAGTCGAAAGACTCTTATTACAAAAGCATAGTAGCATGACTAGTATAACTATAACTTTCGGCACCAAACACTCTAAAAGATCCTTCTCATGTTCCAAAGCTCCGAGGTACAGATAAAGCTATCTAATTTTCATCTCAAAAAGATTGAAAAACAACGGGGTGAGTTTACACTCAGCGAGCAGATAACTTATCATTAGCGGATCAGAAAAGTTTACAAAATTTTCAACATTAAATCTAAACAAGCTATTGTCAAAGAGAATAGTTTTAGGAAACATATAATTTTCGAACACGAGAAACTTTGATTAATAGCATGTGACAGTGTCATAAAATAATTGCTATAAAATTTAAGAAATAATACGAATGAGCACTAAATACTATAAAATCATATTTTGCAAACCTCCTTGTAGACGGTCAAAATGTATTTTCATTCAGGCCGATGATCAACTTGGATCTAGGAAGTGAACGCCCATGGGCTAAACACTTCGAATGAGCCCAAAGTCAAGCCCACAACAAACCGTAGCGAAGATCGCCCGACAACTAAAGCGAACCTCGCCAAGCCACCCATGACGACTCAACTCAACCAAGTGAGGCACGAGTTGACCCCCGCAACACGCCTCAAACCGACTTGAAAGGCATCATTAATTGGCCAAGCCTAGAGTCAAATTCTATGTCAAATTCAAACTCATAGGTGAAGCTCGCCAAATAAAGAACTTCACCCACGTCAGTTCAAGTGGACCGGGTCATCCACCTCTGAAGAAGGCGCACCCATGTTCACAGCGACCCTCGCCTACACCAGCAGTGACCCTTGCCCGCACCCGTATCGACCTTCACCCACATCTTCAGCGAACTTCGCCAAGACCACAAAGTCCGCCTAGTAGTCGTTTCAGAGCTATTTTCAGGGATAATCGCTCCCCCATTATCTCCTACTTTAATGGCCACTTAACTCACAATTAAGGGGGCCATTAACTCTCTCTTTTAGTCTAGAAAAGGAGGGTAGATCATTCATTTTGGGACATCTACGATAAGCAGATAAGAAGACTGTGTCATCTTCTAAAAATATCAAGAGATCAACCCACACGCATCGCGCTTGCAAGTTCATCGAGGAATATTGTTAAGAGAAGATTGAGTTATCTTCTCAGCAATTCAATCCTCATCGATCAGTAAAAGACCCATCGTCTTAGTCGGCTCGTCAACGGAGTACAAGATTCACGCTCCACCGGCACGTAGACAAGAACCCCCAGGAAATATAAAATTTTCTTCATTTCATTATTATTCTTTTATTGTAATCTGAGTTAATTGCAATTCCAAAAGAACCCAAAATAGGATGGCAACTCTGCTGGTAACTTCCTTCTCAATTGACGAGAAGATTGTATCGCAAACCGACACTAAGACCCTCGGGTCTTTTGTTGAAACGCTAGTCATTGAATTTGACCAAGCGAAGTTTGAGGAGTCTATCTCCATGAGCTCTTCGACGAAGCCGCATGAAGTTGTCGAGAATTCCCGAATGCTAATCTCTGCCAGTGACCCCGCAGTGGAAAGGCCACCTTCGCCGAAGGGAGTTTGAGCTTAGCTGGAAGCCAAACGAACCTCGCCAAGAGCAAAGGGAATTCGACTCTCGCCTTGTATAAAGATCAAGATGTTAACACATCTGATCTCAGGCTTCAGTCATCAACTCCTTTAGGAGTTTGATTTAAAGCATCTCGCGATGCTCGCTATGCTTCCTCGTTAGAAGCTAAGAATAGGGGTAATTCCTCATTAAAATTCCCTCAGAGGAATAAAATCATCATTGATGATCCTGTTGGACAAACATCTGGCCAGCGTCGTCATAAGCGACGTTCGCATTCTAAAGCCAAAGCCCGCGAACTTGGCACCAATGTTGATTTATGAGAATTCATAACTCTAAAGAGAGCTCGCCAATGTCAGCATTGTGCGACCTTCAGAGAAGTGATCTCGACAGTCCAAGAAGGTTGCTGTTCGCGGGGAAAGTTGGTTTTGTATTCATTATTTTGAATTTGTTTACAGCTTCGTTGGCCTACAACAAAATTCAAACAAAAGAAACCGCCTTTTATTTAAGGCTTACAATTACAACTTTTTCCTTCAATGAACAAACGCCGATCTCTATTATTCTGATCCTCGCCAGGGTTCTTCGCCAGGCCGGGACTTGTTCACCGCGGACCATCACAAGAATTCAGATCCGGTAGAAACCCGATTCGAACTACAGACGAAGGCTCGCTTCACGAAGGAAACGAAACGCCACGATCGCGACTCACGAAGGAGGATCACGAGCGGGTGAGATCTACTAGGAGAAATCACAATATATCTCTCAGATTAAGACGGCTTAATCTAGAGGGTATCTGTAGTTCGACCGGTTCTCTTACCTCGCCATAGATCTAACGAGACCTAATTGCATCAGCTCTGCTCGATTCGGTAACGGCGTCAGATCTCATGAGAACTCTCTGGAATATCGAAAATCCAAAACTCCCGAATCAATCCCCTCGAATGAAGACCCCCTCATCTCTATTTATAGGGTTCAAGAGGAGGGTCAAGAGGGCGCCAAGGATCACAGCCACCGTTCAAGTCAGCCACCTCGCCAAGTCAAGCCGCGGTTCGTTCTTCGCTTCACCGCCCAAACTCCGATTTTCGATTTCCCCGCCCGGCTTAATTTTCCTCCGGATGTCGCCGCTGTTTGAGTCCGCACCAATCGCTTTCGTGAGCTCGACGGCCATTTATGCTGATGGACTGGCACGTTGATTCCGCCTCGTTGGCGTTTGAGTTTAGTCAACTTCGCCTCGTTGAACTTCGTCATCGGGTTTATTCCACGATACGCCGCTTCGCTGACTCACTGCCGACCACTTCAGCGCGCTCGCCGACTCACTTTATGCTTTGGCCGAATCACGCCGCCGCCAGCTCGGTCGCTGTCGGATGGGTCGTCGGTTGTCGACTTACCGTCACGAAGTCGGCCGCACCGATAAGCAATTTTCAATGCCTACAGATATTCTCCAAAGTGTTTCGCCTCATTTGACGAAACCGGGACACTTTGATATGATAACCCTTCACCCTTGATCGGTGTGATAGGACTTGTGAATGACCTTGGCGTTTGATCTCTCCACTCCTTTCAGTCTTTCGGTGCTTTGTAGGATTGAAGGTATTACGATCTTGCATTTTTTTATCGACCGTTGTCGAGATCTTGACCGAAGTCGATAGATGAATTTCTTTTGAGACTAGCTCCGATGTTGATTCTTCCAATCCTCTCGGGTTCTCGGTGCTTTGTAGGATACCCGCGTGTTACTTGTCAGATTATTACTTGACCGTTGTTGGAATTTCGAACTGTAGCTGATTAAGTTCCCTTGATGTTGACTCGTGTTGGTGAATTGTCGTCCAATTTGACCATCTGACTTTTTACAAGACTCCTCCATTGGTCGGGGAATTCTTCGTTGCGGCGTTAATCGGCGTCAAAATATCTTGAATTGACCTTCAATGCGGCGTAACGTTGGCCGACGGCAATTTTACGGGGATCCGAACCGTTGATCAGTGAATCCTTCAGCGGCGACGAGTTGGTTGGCGTCGGTATTGTGTTACTCTTTGTTGGAGCGCATGAATCGGCGTCGGTACAGTGGGAGGAATTCCTTCGAGATAAGACGCTTGTCCGGGCCAATATAAGCCTCGTCAGTTTTATCCCTCTTTGGGGTTCCACAGTGGGAGGAAATTGAAGGTTATCGAGTTATCCTTAAGAATATGGTAATATTCTCCAGGAACTTCTCATTAAAACTTAGGGAATAGTTTATACTCGTAATCCTAGTTGGAGTAGGATTAGGCGACGCTGATCGCCGATGCAATCCGCGACGATCGAAGTTATCCTAAGAATATTTTTGTGAAAATATTCTTCCGAACTTCTCGATAAATTGGGAAACAGTTTATACTGGTTCTCGATTGAGGGATTAGCAAATTATATCGGGCATATGGTGGCCTTAGCGAGTGTTATCTTCTTGAATAAATCTTGAATCTTCCCAAATATTGTGGCGGGAGTAGGAGCCAATCGGCGGACGATTTGGCACTATTTTGGCATCGGATAGGGTTCAATTAGGATTCTAATTAGGGGCTGATTTGGTTCCTTTTGGATATCAATTGGGTTCCAATTAGAATTCCTACTCATAGCCAAATAGGAGTCATTATGGGGCTATTATAAATACCCTCCATCACCTCTTTTTTCTTGACCTAGGCGGCCCCTTGTGCTCTTTTTCTCTTGTTTTCATCTGCCTCGGTGCGTCTCGTCCCCTCAAACTCTGAGGTACATACATGAGGCTTTACAATTTCTTTCTCTTCTCTCTTTCTCTTCTTCTTTTTTTGTTTGTCTCGGTGCATGCGGTGGCGGTGAGCGTGAAGAGTGAAACGGTAGGCGAACACCCGGCAGTGCTGAGGCTTCGGTCAGTGGCGCTGGCGCTTCGGCCGACCAGCGCCTGGCTTCGGTCTCGGTAACCCAGAGGCACTTCGTTAGTGCCTCGGTCATGGCTGGCGAGCCGCGACCTGACCAAGCGGGTCTCTTTGCTAAATTCTTTGATTTTTCAGCGCATATCGACTTTATTTTATCCCTTTTTCGGTTTCGATGTCATCACGGAAGTCACCGCCTGAGGCGGTCGGATCAGCAGCGTGAAGGCACGCCTCCCTCATTATTTGGTGTGCGGCGTTACCATCCTTCATGCATATACGTTACACCCCCGCCGTTCTCCTTTGTGGGGTGATTGGGAAGAGATCCTCCTTTGTGGGGATTGGCGGCTTCAAAATTAATTTATCTTCTCATGCATACGTGTTACGTCCCGCCGTTCTCCTTTGTGGGGTGATTGGGAAGAGATCCTCCTTTGTGGGGATTGGCGGCTTTAGAGATTGGTTACCTTGGTCATCACGTCTCAAGATCTTCAATGGGGCGATTCGCGATGCTGTATTAGTACTCTTTAACAAGCTGAATGTTTTTCATTGCGATTGATTATCCCTCGAGTGTTTCCACCTTACAGCGGTTGATGGGCGCCATAGTGAATACTATTCCATGTATGGCGATCCGCTATTTTCATTTCACCTCGATTAGCATCGATACATCGGCGGAGACTATTCAAAGCGTACTTGAGGGAGTTCCGCATTCTCGGACTAACGGTCACCGATCGCGGCTTGTGAAAGGGCTACTCAAGCTTTGCGAAGATGGATTATCGTTGGCAACTCGTTAGCGATCCGTCTGACTTTTATCGAAGGGCGGTGGTGAGCGAGGGCGAGGAGCCCTTTGTATATCCCGGATACCTCGTCAACTTTCAGCGGCCGATTTGGGCACCACTGGCTGTGACCGCCATATGTCACGGGGATTGGTAGAGGAGCATGACCATATCCACTGCGGATTCATTACCCGTGACGGTTCAGGGTTCCAGCGAGTCGCATCATCGGCCTTCACCACAGGTTGTGGGATTAGACACACGCCCGCGATAAGCTTTTCATTCTTGCCTCGACTTTGAAGAACCATCTTGCGAAGTTGGGCGAGATCGTCACCCGACCATAGATTTTATGGTACGGGTTCACTCATCGAATAAACCTGGTGGTGAACGCTGACCAATTATGTCCTAATGGTGGGATGAAGAACTTCATATTTGCGGTATTGGCGATTAGTGCCACCATGTCGGCCTTCCAATCGATGCCAACCATTTCTTTGCCTTATTCGAGCTCTACAATCTAGACTTGAATCGTTTTCCCAAACCACGGTGAGTTGGGGCTGGCTTTACATGAGATGTACCGAGTTTGGGTTACTTTCCCTCGAACCAGGAGTTGAGTCAGCTGAAGGACCGCACGCCAGACCGTTACACCACTTTATGGGATCTCACCTGTCATTATCATATAGCACTAGCCCAATCTGAACCTCATGTCAAAAAGAAATCACAAGTGAGCACGAGCGGTTGCCAACTACTTGTTCAAGCACTTGGAGGATAATTACGCGAAAAATATGTGGCTATGCCACTCACTCCCCGGCAATTAATGAGCTCATCGAGAATCGGTGCTAACTCCTACACTTAGTAGTGCCAAAGATGGTTTTCCCGGGGACCAAGTTTGCAACCTTCCTATGGCATGCGGTGAAGCCTATTCAATCGACAACTCTTCTAGCCGGCTATCTTGCGATCGGCTAAAGAAATGCGTGATTCCATATCAAGCTGGTGGCCTTACCTTTGGAGGTCCTTTATCCTCGATTCGCTTGCCCACAAAGGAACTCTCCCTCCTTCCGGTGATGGTGGCCAATATTCGTGGATTGCGACATATAGCGGCGTTTACTCAAGGAAGGATGAGCCCTCATCTCGTATTCCTTCCGTCGAGTAGAGCTTCCATACACCTATTTGATGGCTTGGTCGGTCTTTCATCGTCGACATGATGTCGACCGCCGGGTTCCTTGATTCATCCACTCCTTTCTTCACGGTTGATAGAGGGCGCAAATGGAGCGGTAGCGGCAGGTCAAGAAGCAGTCTGCGATTCACAAAGGGTGGATCTTTTCGGATCTTTCCCGATTCTCCGGTCAATATGGTGAGTCATTGATTGTGAAGAGGTTTGAAGGCAAGTAGACTTCACTTGACATTGGGCGCTTCAATTGGCTAGTGAATATCGGGCGAGGTACCTCACTTTCGAGTAAAGGAAGAATGCTTCATTGAGCCTTATCTTTCCGCCATTTTGCTTTCGCCCGATTGATTCACGATCAACTTTATGTTGGGAATCGAACGGTTCGAACTTCGTGGTGGACTTGTGGATGGCCGGGCTTGGTTGTGGAAGCGTTGCGGGATGTACGGCTAGATTGATCTAGAGCTTTCGGACCGTCGGTTAGATCGACATTCCTTCATTGCGGTTGGCTATTAGTAGCTAATGAGTCGGTCCCATGAGGGCTATCTCGATTTGGCGGTGAAGGATGCGTTGCGGCCGACACTCGAACACTCAAGATGCCGTTCAAGCTCAAAGGCGCCGCCAATCTCATCTGCGAGGCGAGGCTGAGGAGGAGTTCCACAACTCTATGGCCAGGACTTTAGAGAAGGACGGGCCGGACTGCGGTTATGAAGAACCTCGGTACTCTCTCCTTTTCCCCTTCGTTTTCTCATCCTCTCGTTTGGATTTCTCATTCAAGCTGAATTTTAGGAAAATCTGTTGAAGAAGAAGAATTCGACCTTCTCGAGGGTTAAGCGAAGAAGTTAGCCCATAAGACTTCGTGAATCCTCGATCCTTTGATCTAGACTTGACCGGCGATGATCTGTCGATGTGAGGTAACACTTCCATGATAATGTAATCGATTTTTTTATTTTCGGCTTTTGGAGTGACATTTCTCCGTTTCCATGCAAGGGTTTGAGAGATTATGATTACGGCTTTGATTTTCCTCACCATGATTATGGGCCTAGTTACGCTCATCTTTGAGCCAAGTTTTACTCAACAAATGTGCGAACTATGGCGGAGGAAATGCCAATGTAGGACTGATTCGGCGAATCCGGTACATCTAACATCGATAATTCCTCTTCTAGATGGCGAATCACGGGAATTGACTTCAGGAATTGTACCCCTCTAATTGCCTCTTAAGCTTTTGCTCTTTTAGAAATTGCGGGAGACAAGTGTACAAACGAGACTAAGAGGGTTAACTCCAGGCTGTAGGAAGTAAGTAGCTTTACCTATTGTTGCCAACTCTTAGTTGCATTCGTTTTCCTAATGCCTTCTTTTGAGACTTCTCAATGGAAGACTTAGGTGGCGGTTTATCGACAACACTTCCATGGATGACCTACTACAGCTTTGTCACGAGGATGGCTGGCTCTTGGTGAAGATTGCAGCCCCATCCCAGGAAGGTATGAATTTTCTCCTTGGCTAATTATAGGACTAGCCCCTTGGCTAATACTACTATAATTTAAAGGGCACGAGAAGTTCTTTTTATGTAGTGGCGAGGCACTCCTCTTCCGTACTTTCTGAGAATCGGCTACGGCAGCTATTTGAGATAGATGAGCACAGCGGGGGTTTCCGCCGTAGAATAACACTCCAGTGATAGGTACTCCTCACGATAGACTTCGCCGGTCCACGAAACTATCTTTGAAGAGGCGGGTAGGAGTCCTTTAGCGAATATGTCTTAGCTAATTTTTGATTGAAGATTCTAAGGTCCTCTTTTCTTCGTGTAGAGCCTACATCTCGACTCCATGATTTGGCGAGGGCCGATCTTTGGATGAAGATCCATCCCATTTTATTATCTGTTTGGAAATGCAGCTCGTTCTTTTCCTTGGTGAACACGGTGATCGAAAAGGTTCTCCATGGCGGGCTTTCTCTTCATCGATTCGAACCCTTAATCCCGGACTTGTCACGGGATATGGGTTATCTGAGTTGGCTCAAGCCATTCTTGGCGACCTGCTCAGCGGAAAGAAAGCTTGAGACTACAAGAGCTGCGAGGCGCGAGACTTCCTCATATGTAGTACTTTCGACGGCCAGCGTTTAGAGGCATGGCGATGCTCATGTTTTCTTGGGCTCGAAGTCAGATCGAGAGATCGAGTGGATCGGTTGGAGCCATTGTCATGAAGCATCTTCTTCTCTAAGCCACCTCAACTCTTGTTTACGGTAGTGAAGAGGGATGGCGCGGCTTCGGAGAGGAGCTCAAGCGAGGAAGACAACATGAGTGTTTTGGAGTTGACAAGGGCCAACAAGGAAGAGGCTCTCAGCCGTGTCTAAGGAATTGAGCTATCAAAGCGGAAGCTAGTTGATCTTGAGGAGGCAACCACAAAGACATTGAATACCGATGAGGAGTCTTTCAGGACTGAGTTGCAGGGAGAACTCCACCAGGCTTATAGTGATGAACTGTCTCATCTAGAACAACAAATCTTTTGTCATAGACTTCATGTTTGAATAATTGTAGCTCCATTTATCTTTCCCTTTAATTGAATAAAATTTGCTCCTTTTATTGTTTATTATGATTCTTTTACTTCGTCAGAAATAATTAACCATAATACTCATAGGATTTTTGGCAAACCCTCAGCCATCAACGGGTTTGATTAGCCTTTACCAACTACCGTTTGAATTGGGCTAACGTGTGAATTGTCCAAATCCGTTCCGCACGTGACGTTGTGCTAAAAGAATAAAACTCTCTTAGACTTAATGCTACGATGTTGAATACGTAGGCTTTGTCATCTTTCAGGAATAGACTGCAGTGGCGTGTGCGTTGGCTTTAAGGTTATTAGCCAACCCTAGCCTTCAGCGGTTTGATCGGCCTTTACCAACTACCGTTTGAATTGGGCTAGCATGTAGATTATCCAAGTCCGTTCTACATGTGGCGTTAGCTAAAAGAATAAAACTCTCTTAGACTTAATGCTACGATGTTGAATACGTAGGCTTTGTCATCTTTTACGGGAATAGACTACGACAGCGTGTGAGGCATTAGCTTTAAGGTTATTGGCCAACCCCTAGGCTTCAATGGATTTGATCGCTTTACTTCTACCGTTTGAATTGGGCTAGCGTGTGAATTGTCCAAATCCGTTCCGCACGTGACGTTGTGCTAAAAGAATGAAACTCTCTTAGACTTAATGCTACGATGTTGAATACGTAGGCTTTGTCATCTTTTACGGGAATAGACTACGAATGGTTAGAATTAACAGGCAATGCTTATTAGGCATAGGCTTATCCCTACTTAGGCGGGATAAAATACCCGGAATCAAACTCGGTGTCTTCTTCTCGGAGAAAGACTAACTGGCAAGCAGTGGTAGGCGTTGGCTTTATCCTTCTTAGGCTTGGGATAAAATACCCAATAAACTCAGTGTTTTCTACAATCCGGAGAAAGACTAAGGAAACGCGTGGTAGGCGTTGGCTTTATCCTTCTTAGGCTTGGGATAAAATGCCCCAAGATGAATCTTGGTGTCTTCTTTTAGGAGAATGGCCGAGCAGGAAGAAGAGCGATTGGCGTGGGAAAGGAAGAATGTGTTCTATTTCGAAGGTGGAAAGGAAGGATTTTATATCCTATTTCGAGTAAAATCAAATTTAAAGCAGGAGAGGAAGAATGCATTCTATCTCGCTGTGGAAGAGAAGGAGGATCTTGTCTCCTATCTCGGTAAAGGGACAAATCGAAAATAAGAGAGGAGGTTTTATATCCTATCTCTTGCCGGTGGAGAGGAAGGTTTTGTGTCCTATCTCAGAAAACTCCAATTCAAAATAAGAGGAAGGTTTGTATCTTATCTCTTATTGATGGAGAGGGATCTAGTCTCCTATCTCGAGGTGTTGGAAAGGAAGGATTTTGTCTTGTTTCAGTGAAGAAACTAAAAGTGGGATCTCCACTTTGAGACTCTTGAAAGCGAAACTAAGAGTGGGATCTCCACTCAGGAATTTATGACAAGAGAGGAAGAATGTATTCTATCTCTTGCCGGAGAGGAGAATGTATTCTATCTCGGATGAATGTGATGTGTAATGTGGGAAAGGAAGAATGCATTCTATTTCGAAAAGAAACTAAGAGTGGGATCTCCACTCAGAGAATCTTGAAAATGTTGAGATAGCTTGGACGGAAAAGATCTTTTAGTGGACCCGTCAATGAATTTGATGAGAATTTTGGGGGAAAACAAAATAATTTAGGGTTATCCTCAAGGAACATGGGTGAAATATTCCTGAGGAGCTTCCCATCCAAATGGGTTATCTGAATGTACTAAGGATAGTACTTTTGAGGAACTTCCGTTTATTGGCATTAATTGCCGATCGCCATTTTGTGTGATAAAGGCGATATGCACCATTAGAGTAGACCATTTCTATTATAAATGGCCCCTCCCATTTAGGTTGAATTTACCTTTCTTTTGGAGTTGAGAGTTATCGGTGGTCGGGCGGCGGACCAAATCTCCTTCTTTGAAACTCCTCTGCATTACTTTCTTATTGAAAGCTCGACATCCTCGCTTGGTAGAACTCAATGCATTGTTGAGCCTCCGAGCTTTTCATCAACATCTCGAGCTCTTTGAGATGTTTTGATGATGTTCCTCGATCGTCATCTCCGATTCGCGAGGCGTCGAAGTGATGGAATCTGGATCTCAGTGGAAGAGCTGCTTCACACCCGTGAACCCGGTATGGGGTCGCTCGGTTAGTAAATGCGATTGATGCGATATGCCAGTGTTTCTCAGAGTTTATCATCGGTCTAGCTTGTTATTCTTCACAAGCTTTGTGAATTTTGATGATTGTCTTGTTGAGCAGCCGGCCAATCCATTTCGCGGCTAGATTATAGGCGTCGGCGAGACATCTTGGATCTTAAATTTCTCACAAAACGATGAAGGAATTGGCGATGAATTGAGGACCGTTGTCATGCGATCCGTCTTGGGACCGTGTCGGTAAATGACATGGTGTTTAATAAACTTGATAGCATACTCGCTTTCACTTCTTTTAGTGGGATTGCTTGACCAACTTGGAAAGTAGTCGTGTCGCTAGAATAAACCGATGCCTTTGGTAGAGGAGGAAAGATGGGACCTACAACATCCATTCCCCATGTCTTGAATGGCGGGATGTAGCGAAGGATGCAATTGCTCGGAGGTTGATGCATATAGTTAGCGTGAATCGACCGCGTGACATTTCGAGCATATGCAAGCTGCGTCGTTAGTCATTGTTGGCGAAGTAGCCCATTCTCTGATCGATCATAGAGTTTAGGACCAGGTTGGTGCGCACCACATTCTCCGTGCTTCGAAGGACCTCTTACGCCTCCTTGTTTGAAAGGCAGAAGTAGAAGACCATCATATCCTCGGCGATATAACATCACGGATCTACGTGTTGTAAAAGAATCTTGGAGCTCTTAGGGATTGACTCTCTCTCCTTAGCGTCTTACGGCGAGAATACCATGTAAGGCGTAGTCGATGATAGGAAGCGCCAATCTCGGGGCTCCATTTGGTTGGTCATGTATACCTCTCTGGTAACTACCCCTTGTCTTCTTGTACCTTATCACATATTGGTACAAATAATTGATGAGTCGGCCGTAACTAAAGGCTGGTCTCGGGGAGGTTGTGCTAGCGATACGCTACTTGTATGATGCATCGCGTAAGCGTTCGAAGCGGGATATATTCGATGAAGAACTCTTGAATGAGTCCGCCATTTCAATGGCTACGGTGATAGGAAACTAGATCGGGATTCTAACCGTAGTCTCCGCGGATCTGTTTGACTATCGGTTGCGGTCGCCATGCAGCGAGATACTCGACCCCAGTTCTTTGGCGAAACTAAGTCAGATAGATGGCGGCGTTGTATTGGCCACATTATTGGAGCCTGATTCGGTGAGTGAATAAGCTCGGGGCATGACATGTTTTCAGGAAAACTAAGACAACTCGACTCAGCGGAGATTTTAGAACATCAGGGGCACTTGCCACATTAGTAGCCGAAGCTCGGGTCAAAATACAATCGCCATACTTGTTGGTGCGATGTAGTGTTGACCGTGGACTTCATCGGGTAGTTCATCATATAGCTTTCGGTACATACGTTGTCGGGTTGGCTGACCAGAGATGGAAATCGCTTATCCTTTGGTGACTTCTATTGTTTGAAGTGCAAGTCATATTGGGACAAGAGCAAGGCCCATTTGCCAAGTGACTCATGGAAGCGGTGGGTCATAAATATTGGACCGGATTCACGTTGGAGATAACATAAATTATACGTCCGACTAAATAGTGCGCATCTTACGGTGCGAACACTAATGCAAGGCGCACTTCTCAACTTCTCGGATATCGAGATTCAGCACCGACTAATGTTATTTCGGGTAGTATCTTGCATGTTAAGTGACATGGATCGTCGTCTTGCGAAAGGCACTCAATGAGTGATCCATTAAGCCTTGATGTAAATCAAACGGCTTTCCATAGCGGTCGCGACAAGAGCAATTGGTTTAGCGAGATCTGATTTGATCTCTTCAAATGCCTTTTGGCAGCGTCGTCCCAAATAAGCGACCGCCCTTCTTATTTAATTTTGAGAATGGTGACACTTCCCGGATAGGTTCGATATGAACCGCCCGGATATAAATAATGCCCTTGTAACCCCGAGCTCTCAGATTTCTTGGAGGTTGTAAATCTTGAATCGCTTTCACCTTATCAGGATCGACATGGATGCCCTTATTGGTGACAAAGCCGAGGAACTTGCCACTGGATATCCCAAGGAAGGATTTGGCAGGGTTCATCTTTAGCTAATGGGCTCGCATGAGCTCAAACATCATTTTGAGATCTTTGATATGATCACTCTTGCTACGGCTTTTCACAACCAAGTCGTCGACGTAGCATTCGACCGTTTTCCGGAGATGATCCTGGAAAATCTTTGTCATTGCTCGCTGATACGTTGCGCCTGCGTTCTTGAACCGAGCGGCATGGTATAGCGAGAATATGCGGAATTGTTAAGCTTATGTGTGTTTGGCATCATCAGGGTGCATCTTGATTTGATTGTAACCCGAAAATCCGTCCATAAACGACATTCTTTGAAACGGATATGTTATCCACAATGGCGTCGGTGTCCGGAAGGAAAATCATCCGCCGAGGCGTTGGATCTGCAGCCATTCGACCGAATCCTAATTGAACCGTTCTTCTTCATGGCCGGGCGATGTTTGCCACCCAATCACGGATGTTGAACTTCATTGATGAAACCGATTCTATAAGTTTTTGCCGTCGACAATGCTTGCATAATCGAGGGCGAAACCGTCTTTGTGGTTGTTTGGCAGGTTTGACAACCACTTTGATATTGGCGATGTGTTGCCACATTGGGTCGAGTCGGGCATGTCCTCGTAGCTCGGGCGAACGCGTCGATATATTCCACGATAAGGCGATCAATTCTTTCTTTTCCTCGAAGGAAGACTACTCTGATGTTTATAAGCTTAGGGTGCTCTTCATCACCCATATTGACTTGGATTACCTCGTCTTTAGTGGGGGTTCTCTTTGCTCGAATCTATCCCCAAAATTTGTTCTTTGAGTTGATGGATCCATGGGTCTTCCCATGTTGGCATATCTTTATCATCCTCAATAGTGGTGGGGTCATTGTAACCATATTTGACATCAAGGCCTTAAAAGTCTCTCCAAAGGGTGATAGAATCCCAAGCGAAGAATGGGGCAGTGTAGTCTCCTTCATCGGGTAGATGATCGTCAATCAACCATGAGCATTCATCTTCGGGAGGATTCATATCCCAATCCCCTTCTAAACGAGTAATAGTTGTCCGTCTTTCCTTTTGGGGCGTGTATGGCTGGGCGGGACTTCGGGACCTCGTCCGAAACAGAGACCTTCCCCTTGGGTCAAGTTGTACCCCCACTTCTTCATGATATCGGTGTTTGGACTATATCTGAACGTGCGGAGTATAGGTTCGTTGTCATCTACATTTTCCTCTAAGAAATGATTCGGAATTGGAGCGGTGTCTCCTTTTTCGTAGACCAAGTCTTTTTCACCCCCTGATCTTCGTGGGATAACAAGTGTTGTTCCGAAAGAGTCTGAGCTATACGTATTATACAAGATGATGGAGTTGGTAAATATAACTCAGGATCATCATATAATCCTGTCATCACATCAGCAAAAGACAGCGAGTATTTTAAATCATCTTTTATTTCATTGTCGGCAAGTTGCGGTTACAACTTTCATCAGGCGATTCTTCATCGTCAAGATTGATTCTGGTGGGTACAATGTCATTAATAACAAAATCACCATCGTAATCAAGCCCGGCGGATGTCGACTTCTTTACCTGTAGTGCGGCCGATGGTTGATTAATGGACTTATTAGTAAAGGAGAGTCGGTGAAGTAATTCTCCATTTCTTTAAGCGGTTGCTTATCGCGACCACCATCTTAACAATTATTTGTGTCTACATATTTTGAACAGCGATGAAGAGTAGAGGGAACTATAACATATATCCGGAATTGACCCACAACAAGTTATAGGAAGTCTACGCATCAATCACATAGCGGTAACTTTGGACTTTAAGTCCCCATTTGACACTTAATCGGATTTTACCAAGTGGGCGGGACCGCTGGTGTTAAATCTGTATGTGTGCTTTGTGGATGCCGGTTTATTGGCGGGAATCGAGATGGTACATGGTAGCGGGGCATGATGCTCCTGTGAAACCGGATCAACTTGGATCGGTTAACTATTTGGAACCAATATACCCGTAAAGTATAATGGCTGCCATGTTTAGAATTCTTTATGCATATCCTCCTTCGTAAAGCGATGGGGGAGGTGCTGGTTGCCAAATTGCTTTGTGCGAGCTCTTGAGGTCGGCTTGATGCAGTGAGGAATACTTCCGAATCGGTCGGGGCTTCTTGGAAACTTGCGGTTTCTTTGGACAGCAGTAGCAACTTCGTGAAGTTATCCTTCTTTGGGATGTTAGCCAATTGGGCCATGACATCGAAGCGGTATGGGCTTCGAGGTTCGGTTTATCCCTTACTGTCGGGCGATTGAATCGGGGCTGCCGGGATTTGAGCTTCTGGACTTAAAGTGCTTCGTGCTTCATTTGCTTTCTCCCAGCGTTTCTTTGTTGCACTTTTACGGGTGAGAGGAGTTGTTGTCACCTAGCTCCGCCCGGTGTCTTTGCATTTGGGTTGGAGTTTGGGATACTTGTAGTTGTACTCGTGTCCACTCACAGTAGCGAAAACCGGGCTCCTCTTGAGAAAGTTGGAAAGTCGCCACTTCTTCATCATCCTTCTGGAATTGCGAAGTAGCGCGACATGACTTGCCTTTTCCCTTGGACTTCTTTTTGGATGAAGAAGCGGTCCAGCGATCATCTTCGATAAATCGGGGTGGACCCAAAGGATTTAGCCATTCAGCGTAGTATGCGTCTGAGTCCTTTCTCCGCGTTGTCGGTGAGGATCCTCGTTCACCATCTTCATTCCTACCTTTATCCACGGGGTTGGTTGAAACCAATCCAAAGTCACAGGCAGTGATGGAAGCGTGTTTGCTCCCACCTTCTTTTCTTTAGAGGGCTTTGGAGTAATGACCCCAACATCGATCGGGGCACGGATTTTGTCCTGAGATGATAACATGACCGTTGGGTGATGCCTTTGCTCTATGATTGATGCCAGGGTCCGTAACTTTTTGCCTCCTCTTGATTTACAATTGGAGGTAATTGGATCTTATTATTCTCCAAGAGGTGCCAAAATACCGGAACCTCATCGTCTTTGAATGAGTAAGTCTTGGGAACCTCGAATCGGAAGGCTTACGGTTTGAAGGGCTGCTTCGCCATTGAAACGTATTCTTTGTGGTGCCGCGTTCTTTGCGGCTGCGTGCAATTCGAGCGATGATTGGCGTCCACTAATTTCACTTGACCCTTACCTCGCGCCACGGGACAAAGTGCGCTTATTTGTATTTGCCGTTGGTACGTCCTTTTCGCCTTCTTCCTCTTAAGGAATCTTCGGCTGTTCTCCTGAATTTTCAAATCCTTCCACGTATTGGATGGAGCCGTTCCCATTAGCCGAGCACATCGAGGGGAGATTATTGTGGCAGGTTTGGAGAATGAATTCCTCGTGATTGGGTCTCGACAATTCATCGCCTTGTTCTTGAACCGTTTGACAAAGGTATCCACCGTCTCTCCGTCCTTTTGCTTCTCATCAAGCAATGTTCCGATCGACGCCGGTATCATCGTCGAAAAAGTTGGCAAAATTTGGTCTCCATGTCGTCCCGGTGTGAATGCTCCGGTTTGAGGCGGTACCAATCAAAGCGACCCATGAAGGGTACTGACGAATGAGCCAACCATCGAGGCTCATTGCGAAATGACTCAGAGTGCGACTTGAATTAAATCAAGTGTTGAGTAGGTGAACCCTTCCGTCAAGCAGTGAAGTTTATCAGGTTGAACTTCGCCGGATACGGGATCGATTCCCACTCCCTTGGATAGGGGCAAGGAATACCCGTCTTCTTCACCTCTTGGGCGGAAATTAAGGAATTAATTTTGCTCTCGAGGTCTCTTATCTTCTCACTCTCATGGGCAACAGCGTTACCGCTATCATTCTCCGGGCGTCCCCCAACATTCTGCGGATCAGGGTTGCCATTAGCGTTACGAAGTTCATCTTCATCCGTGTCACTATCCGTTTGGTCAACGTCGATGCGACGACTTGATTCACCTTGGTGTTTCGTCAGGGCTTGGATCTGTTGGTCATGCAGCTCTCTCATTTGTTGCATGGCCAGATCCATCTCCAGTTTAAAGTTCTCCTTTGTTTGGCTAAGGCTTCATCCGGCATTTTGGCCATTTGATGATCTTTGATCATAAGTGCCTCTTGTGGTTGTCCCTCGCTAGAACCGTGTTGTCGGATGTCATTCTTGAGCCCGACATCGGCACTTCATCTTCTAAGGTAGCCCTCTCAAAGCTGTTATAATTGGACCGTCGAATAGTCGGGACGCGAGTTAGCGTTGCGATCGCGGCTGGGAATAGTCGTGGCGATGGTTCTTTGCGGTCATATTATAGTGACCTCACGGTAACTCATCATCTCGGGATATCGTCCTTCTCGGAATCGCCTTGACCTAGGTCTTGGTGTTTTACGTAGTGAGTCTTTAACTGATACCCTTTTGACTTGGTTTGACAATTCACTTTCAGAAGTCTTGCTTTGATGAGCTTGGAGCACATGCATGGTGATGATTTGGGAACGAGATTTCCTCGAACCCCGGCATGGTAGTACGGCTCCGTTGGCATGGCGGAGCAACCCGTGTGTTGGCACGATCCCTCGGGTATAGCGTTCTCATCTTCGGATAAAGCGTCTCCTTCGAAACGGACTATTTCATGAAGCTGCCGAAAGTGACTTCGCCTTGACTTTCGCCGTTGTGGCGTGAAGTCTCAGCGGACTTCGGACTTCGATTTTCAATCCGGTGGGTGGGCTGCGGGAATCTTCTGTCTTTGTGGGTGCAACCCACACTAAGGTGACCGCGATTCCTTTAGTGGACGAGGCGTTCCTTGATGGTTGACACGCGATCGTGGCGGTATTGACTACCCACGAGGTTTGGTTGTAGACATCGGAGGTAATTCGGTGTCGGCGGCTGGAGGCACCGGTAAATTTTGTCTTGGCCAGGCGGGAATTTTCTGTTTGGTAGGGCTAAGTTTAGGCGCCAAGTTCATCATAGTTGAAATGTCGGCGGACTTGACCTCCACACTTGGCGTCTTGTTGGCGGCTTCTTGGCGCCTCTTCCTTCAACTTACGGGCTTGTTGCACCAAAGCCGTCTTGTCGATGCGGCACTTCGAATACACTCTGTAGAGTGGAGCGGTTCCGGCAACGGACCCATTCATTTGTTCTTGGCTTGTAGGAGTCGGCCCGCGATCTCGAACTTTAGTTTACGAGTTAACACGGACCTTAGATCCGCTTCAGCGAATCCGTCCGTTGATTCCATCGCTTTGTATTTGCTTTATAGCGTTATGCGTTACCTTGGCGGGCTCTCTTAGAGAGTCCGCGGCGTCGTGGCGAATTAACCCACATACGGATAGGGGCTCTGTAGTTTTGGCGCTTTTAGGGCGGGGAACCACCGTTACTGCGGTCCCCGGCGGTGGGGTTGGACTTTCTTGCCTCCGCATCACGAGGCCGTGGATCTTGCTTGCGGCGGAGACCTTCTTGGACTTGCGGGGAGTTAGATCTGGATGAGGAGGAGGTAATCCTCGAACTTTTGTTGGTCGAACTTCATTTTCGACCTCCTCGTGACAGGGATCCGAAGCGGCTTCTTCATTGAAGCCGTTGCCTCTATTAATTAGCTAGCTTGTTGTGGGGAAAGTTAGTTTTGTATTCATTATTTTGAATTTGTTTACGGCCGTTGGCCTACAACAAAATTCAAACAAAAGCGCCTTTTATTTAAGGCTTACAATTACAACTTTTTCCTTCAATGAGCGAGCGCTTCGGATCTCTATTATCGGGATCCTCAGCTTGTGTGGGTTCTTCGCTGTCTTTGGGGACTTGTTGATCCGTGGACCACAGCAGCATAGTGAATCTGGTAGAAACCAGTGCGGAACTTCTGAGGCGTAAAGGGCTCGTTTCACGAAGGAAGCGAAAGCGCCTCGAGGATACGCACTCCGAAGGAGGGATGCGGCGGGCTGGTGAATCTACTAGGAGAAATCCGGCGCTATCTACGAGATTAAGGCGAAGCTTAATCTAGAGGGTATCGTAGTTCGACCGGATTCTCTTACCTCGCTATATAGATCGGCGTAGGCCGAATTACGTTACTACGCCGGTGCTTTCGGATGCGTTATGAGCTCTTTCGTAGATCTCGCGAGAACTCTCTGGAATATCGAGAAAATCCAAAACTCGTGAATCCCCACGAATGAAGACCCCCTCCTCTCTCTATTTATAGGGTTCAAGAGGAGGGAGGTCAAAATAGCGGCCAGGACCGCACAGCGGCAAAACCGCGGTGGCGGCCAACAGCGCCACCGACAAACGGCGTCGGGTTCGGTTCTTCGTTTAGCCGCCAAACTCCGATTTCCGAGATTTTTTTTCCCCGCCATTTTCCAGCGTAATTTTCCTCCGGGGATGTCGCCGTTGTGTTTGAGTCCGTACCCGATCGGCTTTCAGAGCTCGATCGGCTCATTTGCGTTGATGGACTAAGTACGGTTGATTTCGTCTCGTCGGCGTTTGAGTTTAGTCAACTCGCCTCGTCGAACTTCGTCATTGGGTTTATTCCACGATCGTCGTTTACGTTGACTTCGTCGCCTTGCCGACTCACTTCATGCGTTAAATCGACTTCGCTTTATCGTTTTGCGGCGTAATCCGTCGTCGGCGATTCAGGTGCGTTGTCGGATGGATCGTTGGTTGTCAGCCCACCATCACGAGTCTCGCTCGGGTACTGATAAGCAATTTTCAATGCCTACAGTTGCCAATGCAAAGAATCAGTCTTCAACCGTATCAGCCATGTTCTTGAGCCTTCAGAGGTTCAAACTAAGTTAAGACGACGTGCCTGAAGAAGCAAAATACAAGTCTTCACTGTCAACATGACAAGTGTAACCTCCAAAGATGATGAGGAAGATACGGACAGTTCTCCTGATCCAATATATTCCCCTAGCATCACGTCCATACTTCCAGAAGCTGAGGGTGTGTATCGCAACACCAGGCTAAGGAGGAGAACGATGATTCCTTTCGACTACTCTTCCATGCAAACACCGCGATCTTCGTCCCAAGCGAATCAACCAACTTCTAGTGATGCCAACTCGGCCATAGCATCGAATCCAACCCCTAGTTCAAGCCAAGAATGATGGTGGGAAGTAAATGTAACAGACCGAGAAGATCTTCTGACTCAAATGGCAATCCAGAAGAAAGAAGCTGATGGTCGAATTGAACGCCTAGAAAGGATGATTGAGCAACTCTTATTGAATCCTCATCCCCAAGCAAGCTCTTCAAAAGGGAAAAAGCCAATTGGTGAAGACCCTCCAGAAGAAGATCAAGAACACCAAGACGATGCAGATTCCGAACACACAAGGTCAGAAGCGATGATACTCACGAAGCCAAGCAAGGAAGCGAAAGCCTTGGAAGACATCCAGAAATAGCTCAACGTTATTTCTCAATGAACACAGCTCAAGAAGGTCGGAATCATCCGACCTTATCCTGTCGCGTGGGATATGGTTCCCTACCCTATGAAGTTCAAGCCGCCTACGTTGCATGTGTTTGATGGCAAAGGATCTCCGAACCAGCATATTTACTACTTCCATGAACAAAATGGATCCTTCCACCACCAACTTTGCATCTGGTTACTACCAGATCTTCAACACTATTGTAGATATCATCAGAGGAAATACTCCTCTCGCCTACTGGATCATGAATACTCCATGCCCTAAGTTCAAGATGCCCCACATTGAGAAATACAAGGGTGAAGGAGATCCAGCTGAGCACGCGCAAAATTTTTATTATTTAATGCGCATGCAGCAAGTGAGCGACCGGTTATCTGTAGAGCCTTCCCAATCACCCTAAGGAGCAGTGCAAAGATGTAGTGGAACTCGCTAGACAAGAAGTCCATGCATAAATTTGAGCAGCTCAGCTAAAAGTTTGTGATCCACTTTTTGGCCGACACACTCCTTCCTCCATTTTATTGCAGATAAAATAAAGACTCGACGAGAGCCTAAGAGATTATTTCAAAAGGTTTCAGGCCAAAAGGCTAGAGGTCGAGGACCCTAGCAATATAGTCACCATGGCCGCAATTATTGTAGGGCTAGAAGATGAAAAGCTGTCTGACTCTCTCATCATTAACCGTGTGACTGATTTCAACTAACTGATGGCCATAGCTCGATCACACATGGATGCTAAAGACACTCGAGCCCACAAGAAGGCGGCTGACTGGAGGTAGCTGAAGTAGAATCCTCTCGGAGGAAGAAGGTTGGAGATGATCCCCAAGGGTGACGCCAGCCCTATTGGGTCGATAGGAGGGATCAGAAGAAAGAGGCAATAAAGAAATCAACACTCACTCCCCTCAACGCCTCTCTTTCACAAGTATTGTACTTGATTCAAAAGGAGGGGCACCTCACCACTCCTCCTCGCATGAAGTCAAATCTTAGTCTATAGACATCAAATAGAACTATTGATATCACTGGGATCACGGTCATCATACTAATAACTGTAGGATTCTCCAGAGAGACATCAAGGACATGTCTGAGAGGGCTAAAAGGCCATCTCGGGTTAAGGCAGGCCGACCTCGGAGAGCCGAGAGAAGATGAGTGCGAGGTTGCTATGCCTTTTGAACCAATAGGGTGACCAAACTAAAGAAACAGGCGGGAGGCACCATTAACACCATCAATGGTGGCCCAGTAGCCAGGGGGATGTCCAATAGTACTCGAAAAAGGATTGCCCGGCGAGCGTTTGAAGTCAATGTGTGAGAGAAGAAGCTCAAGACCGATCAACCTATTTCCTTCAGCAACGCTGATCTGAAAGGCGCGGAGACCCCCCATGATGATCCCATCATCATATTGGCAGTGATTAATGGCTTTCGGGTCAAAAGAATCTTGACAGATACAGGAAGCTCCGTTTATATTCTATTTATGGAGGCATTCAATCAGATGGGGATCAACAAGTCGGATTTGCGACCTTGCCCAAGTCCCCTCATTGAATTCTCAGGGCACTTAGTCCAACCCAAGGGGTTGGTCACTCTGTCCTTAGTAATTGGTGATTACCCTCGCTAGTCCATGATTCAAGTCCAATTCATTGTAATGGATGTGAAGTTCGCCTATAATGTTATTCTTGGAAGAATCTCCTTAACAACTTACAGTGTTTTCGTCCACTTACCACAAAATGATGAAGTTTCTAACCCCGAAAGGAGTCAGTTCTGTGTGAAGCAATCAATGAGAGGCCAGGTCATGCTATCTACTCTTGATGAAGGGAAAGGAGTTTCAAAGTCTCTGCCAATCGAGAAGGTTCGGTCTCAGCTGCAAAAAGATGAAGAGCGGGAGCGAAAAGTTCCCGTAGAAGAACTATAAGAGATATTGATCGGCCTCGATGAAACCAAGAAGGTCAAAATCGGATCAGAACTAATTGACCTATAGCTAGGAGCTATCATTACTTTCTTGCGTAGCAATGTGAATATTTTTGCTTGAGGGCCCGAGGATATGCCAGGGATTCCCCTACAAGTGATAAGCAATGGTGTCGGTTAGCCGTCTGACAAAGCGGTGTTGTGAGGGAAAGTTGCCTTGATTGTCATTGATTTGAACTGTTACAAACTTTAGTCGCCTGAAACAAATTCAAAGAGAAATATCGCCTTTTTATAAGGCTTACAATGAAAATCAAAAAAAAGATTACAACTTTTCCTAAGTGAACAAGCTTCGGATCCTGTTATATCGAGATCTTAAGCTTGCGTGGGTTCTTTACTGTCAGGGGACTTTTGTGTCCGTGGACCACAGCATAATTCCGATCGAGTAGAGACCGGGTTACGGAACTTCTGAGGCGTCTGGGGGCTCGTTTCCGCGAAGAAGCGAAGCGCTAAGGGGATCACACTCACGAAGGAGAGGATAGCCGGGGATCTCACTCCGAAGGAGAGGATGGCGGCGGGGTGAGATCTACTAGGAGAAATCCAAGCCTCCACGAGATTAAGGCGAAGCTTAATCTAGAGGGTATCTGTAGTTCGACCGAATTGATTACCTTCGCTCGTAGATCGGGCGTCGGTGAACTTGTGCTCGCCGGTGCTTTCCGGAACCGTCGTCGGCGCTTCGTGGATCTACGCAAAATTCCTCACGAAAATCCCGAAATCCGCTCTCCCCAAAATCCCCTTCAAAGCCGACCCCCTATTTATACAAATCGAAAAGGGGTTGGTCTTTCGACCACTTTGGTAGAGCCACCTCGACAAGAGATTGGCGAGTGGCTCGACCAAAGTGGCAGCCTTCCTCGCCGTTTTCGTCATTTTTTTCGTGGTTTTCGGCGTTTTCCGTCTCTCGGGCTTGGGTTCGTCTATACTTGATTAGGGACTAATTCTTGGTTCGTTCGGTTCAGCGGTCGTGAAATCGATCGTCCGTTCAAGTCGGTTTAGCAGTGCTTGTGGCCCGTGGAGTTTCTTGTCGGTTCGCGTCTCAACTATTCGACATCCGTATCATTCGATGGGTTGTCATTAGCCGACTCCCGTCCGCGAGTTGGTTTGGGGATCTTGTAAGTATTTTCAGCCTCTCGGATACCCCTCCAAAGCGTTTCGGTCGATTCTTAATGATGCAGGATGCTTTGGACATGATATTCGACCTTGATTGAGGGTCCCAAAGATAGCTTCAAGTCTTGATTCTTCCAGACCATCCGGTTCTTTGTAGGATTTACGATAAGATCCGCGGTCTGCATTTATTGTCGACCGCTTGTTAAAATCTTGATTGAAGGCGGTGGGTGAGTTTTGTTTGTAACTTCATTAATCGGTTGGTTGTTGTTTGACTAACCATCGGACTTTTGGACTTATCCATATGTCGTGAATTCCTTGTTGGCGACCGTTGGTTATGTCGAATACATGGAATTTCATAACCTCGATTCGGCTATTTCTTCCGTCATCCGTGTGTTGTTGGTTTAACCACGGCGGGAGGACTGATCTTTCATGGAGATATCCTCAGAAGATTCCTTGTTGAAACGGAGACCATTTGGCTTTCAACCATCGTCCTAGCCGATTCGGCGGAGTCGGCCTTTGGCCGTTGTTGGGATATGATTATCCCGCGGTGGGAGAAGTTTCTTGGTGGACATATTGTCGGTGTCGTCATGACTTACTCGTCCAGATTATTCCTCTCTTGGATATTATGGTGGGAGGAATTAAGGGTTATCGAGTTATCCTTAAGAATATGGGTTTATTCTCCGGGAACTCCTCGTTGAGCAGTTTGAAAGCGGTTTATTTTCGTATTCCTAGTTGGGTAGGATTAGGCGTAGCGTTGATTTGCGTCGGTGCAACCGTCTGATCGAGTTATCCTAAGAATATTTCTTGTGAGAATATCCTTAGGGAACTTCCGACAAATTAGGAAGCGGTTTATACTCGTAATTGGGTAGGATTAGGCGTAGCGTTGATTTCCGTCGGTGCAATCCATACGATCAGTTATCCCTAAGGATATTTCTTGTGAGAATATTCTTAGGAACTTCTCGACAAATTGGAAATAGTTTATACTCGTAATCCTAGTTGGAGTAGGATTAGGCGGCAGCGTTGATGCGGCGTCGATGCAATCATACGATCGAGTTATCCTAAGAATATTTCTTGTGAGAATATTCTTAGGGAACTTCTCGACAAATTAGGAAGCGGTTTATACTCGTAATCCTAGTTGGAGTAGGATTAGGCGGACGTTGATGTCGATGGGGACCTTGGAGGTGTTATTAGAATAAATCTTCAAAATCTTTCCAAACTTGGCGGAGGGGTAGGAGCCAATCAGCGGACTGATTTGGTACTATTTTGACATCAGGATAAGGTTCCAATTAGGGCTCCTAGTTAGGGGCTGATTAGAGTCCTAATTAGAATTGATTTGGGTTCCATTAAATTCCTACTTCTTGCCAAATAGGAGTCCTTGTTCAAGAGGATTGGGTTCATATGGGGTTGTTATAAATACCCATAATCCCTCCTTTTCTCGACATAGGCCGGCCCTCTTGCTCTTTTCTCTTGTTTTCGTCTAGTCTCTGCGCGTCTCATCTCTCTCAAACAGCGAGAATGCGTGCGACGAGTGTTTTCTGACGTCTTTTCTTCTTCTTCTTCTTTTCTTTCTCTTTTTTTGTTTTGTTTTGTTTTGTGCATGAGCAGGTGCACCATCAACAAGGTGGGAGAGCGAGTATGGCTGGCGAGGGGCTGGTGGCTTCCTTGGTTAGCTGGGCCGGCTACTAGAAGCTGGACAGGCTCTCGATTCGATGCGGCGCTGGGCGCTTCGGCCTGACCTGCTTGGCCTTCCGGTCGGCCAGCGCTGGCGCCTCGGTCAGCCAGCGCCCGGCGTAGTTCCGACCAGCCAGCGGCGGCGCGTCTTGGTTGAGCGGGGGCACCGTCGGTGCCGTGTCATGGTTATCGAACCCGACGATGACCCCGGTTCTTTTATGCAAAATTTGCTGATTTTTCAAGCTGCGCGTATCGACTTTATTAGTCCTCTTTCCACGGTTTTGATGTCGTCGCGGAGATCTCATGTTCAAAGGGGTGATCAACTTCGCTCGGCGTGAATGCCGCCTCCTTCTTTTGGTGAGTGCGCCCGGCGTTATTATCTTCGTATATATATATATATATATATATATACGTTGTATCCAGCAGCCCTCCTTTGTGGGCGATTGGAAAAACCGAGAAATCCTCCTTCGTGAGGACCGGCGCTTGGTGTGTGCACTTCGTTATGACCCGCCGTTCTCCTTACGTGAGGCGTTGGGAAGCGAAATCCCCTTTGTGGGGACCGGCGGCTTCCGCAGTTGGTTTTGCTTGGTCATCACCCGTCTCGATGTCTTTAGCGGGGCGATTTCATACCATACCCTTGCTACGTAGAGCGGAATATATTGCGCTTGGTTTATGCGTCTATATTTATCGTTCTCGGGTATCGATCTGGTGAAATCGTCATACGTTATAAAGTGAATGACTCAATCTATGTAAGATGAATTCAGCGCCATTTACTAGCGAATATTTTTCGATTTCGATTGATTATTCCTCGGGGAGCTTTTCCGGCTTACGGCGGTTGATGGATCATAGTTGTATTCCCTCGTGTGATGATCCGCGATTTTTATCTACGCCTCGATGCACCGGCACATCAGTGGAGCGATCAGGCATTTGAGGGAGTTCAGCGTTCTCCGGCGATTGGTCGCCCGATCGCCACTTTCGTAAGAGACACCGGCTCTCGCAGACCTGCGAAAAGCAGTTATCTATTGGCTTCGGTTAAGGATGGGATCGGCTTTTGTCGAGGCGGTGGTTGAACCAAGGCAGCGGAGGTCCCTTTTATATTCCTCGGATACCTTGTCGGCTCTCATTGGTGATTTGAGACACCTGCCGTGACATGCCATATGTCACGGTGTCGGCAAACGGCGTGATCATATTCATTGCATTTATTACCCGGCTGACCGATTCGGGTTCCAGCGGGAAGCGTCGGCCTTCACCACAGGGTTGTGGTTTGGACACACCGCCCGTGATGAGCTCTTTGTTCTGCCTCGACTCTGAAGAATCACCTGCATCTGGGGCGGAGATGCCGATCATCTAGTCATAGATTTTGGTAGGTTCACTCATCGGGTAAACATTGGTGGGGTTGGCGACCAACTTCGTCCTCGGCCGATGGGATGGAGAACCGTGCTTGGTCGTATTGTGATTAGTGCCACCATGTATGGCCTTCAATCGGCAATCATTTCTTAGCCTTATTTGAGCTTTATAATCCGTTCAAATACATTTTTCCTGAAACACGGTGAGTTGGGCTCTACATGAGATGTATCGGATCTCGATTTACCCATGGGAAGATCTTTGTATCAAGTATTTCCCTTCCAATCGAGGCTGAGTGGTTGAAGAAACACACACGATCGTCACAAAATTTTGTGGGATCTCACTTGTCATTATCATATAGCTCCCAATCTGAACCTTAGCAAAAGGAAATCATAAGTGAGTGCGAAGCAATTTGCCAATTACTTGTTCCGGCATTTGGAGGAAAAATGCGGGAAATATGTGAGCTGTCGCTTACTCCTTGAAGGTTAATGAACTGTCGAGGTCGAGGCTAACTCTTATCCGGCTCGCCAGAAGATGGTTTTCCCCGAGGACCAAGTTTGCAACCTTTACGTGGCATGCGGTAAAGCCTATCAACCGACAACTCTTCTAGCGGTTATCTTGCAATGCGGCTAAAGAAATGTGTGGTTCCATATCAATCGATGATGCTTTACCTTTGGAGGTCCTTTACCTGCGGTTGACTTGCCCACAAAGGAACTCTCTCTCTTCGGTAATGGTGGCCAATATTCACGTGGATTGCGGCATATAGTCGGCGTTTACTCGGAGAAAAACGAGCCATCATCACGTATTCCTTCCGTCAGAGTAGAGCTCCCATATACCTATTTGATGGCACGGTTGGTCCTTCATCGTCCGACATGATGTCGGCACGGGTTCCACGGTCGTCTACTCCTTTCTTGCGGTTGGTAGGGATTGCGGATGGAAGGCGTGGCTTCGAGAGATCAAAGCAGTCTGATTCACAAGGGTGGATCTTTTCGAATGTTTTCCTCGATTCTCGGTCAATATGGTGAGTCCTTGGTCGGCGAGGTGCGAAGACAGCGGACTTCACTTGACATTGGTGTTTCAAGCGGCTAGTGAATATCGGGCGGGTATCTCACTTTCGAGTAAAGGAGGAATGCTTCATTGAGCCTTATTTTCCCTGTCGTTTTGCTCGCCCGATTCGGTTCGACCAACTTTATGTTGGGAACCCGAACAAGCGACTCCGACTTCGAGGTGGACTTGTGGATGGCCTTGAGCATGGTTGTGGGCGTCATGGGATGTACGGTGCTAGATTGGTCTCGAGCTCGGCCGTCAATTTGGTCGACATTCCTTCATTGTAGTTGGCTATTAGTAGCTAGCGAGCCGGTCCATGAGGGCTATCTCGGACACGGTGGCGGAAGCATCGTTGCGAGCGACACTCGGACATCGAGATCTTTGCTCAAGTTCGGAGAAGCGCAGGCAATCTCATCCACCGATTGAGGTGAAGGGAGTCCCGACTCACAGTCTTTGGGACTTTAGAAGAGGACCAAGCGGGCTGCGAACCTTGGTACTCTCTTTTTCCCTTCCGTTTCTCATCCTTTCTATTGGATTCCTCATCCAGCTGAACTGGGAAAACTGCTGAAGAAGAATTTCGACCTTCTCGAGGGTTAAGCGAAAGAGATTAGCCCATAAGACTTCGGGTGAATTCGGTCCTTGATATAGACTTGACCAGCGATGATCGGTCGGCGGCGGAGGTAACAATTCGCCATGATGTAACCTGAAGTTTTCGGCTTTTGGAGACTAACGTTTCTCCGTTTGCATACGCAGGGGGTTTTAGAGATTATGATTCTGGTTTTGATTTTCCTCACCACAATTCTGCTGGGCCCAGTTCTGCTCATGCTGAGCCAAGTTTTACTCAACAGATGTATGGAGCTATGGCGGAGGAGGCCGATGTAGGACCTGATTCGGTGAACCCAGGTACATCTAACATCGATAACTCCTCTTTTAGATGGCGAATGCGAGAATTGAACGACTCGGAATTCGTACCCCCATTAATTGTCTCTTTGCTTTTTTGCTCTTTTAGAAGGATTGCAGGAGACAAATGCAGCCAGACTAGAGCAAGCTAATTCCTTTGTAGGAGGTAAGTAGCTTTACCTAGTGTTCGTCAACTCTTAGTTGCATTCGTTTTCCTAATGCCTTCTTTTCGGACTTCTCAATGGAATATTTCGTGGAAGGCTGGTTTATCACGGCAATACTTCCATGGATGACACTGTTAGCACTTGGTCACGGGATGGCAATGCATTGGTGAAGATTTACACGAAGCTACCATCCACGAAGAAGGTATGAATTTTCTCTTCGACTAATTATAGGACCAGCCGTTTGGCCAATACCACTATAATTAAAAGAGGCTGAGATGTTCCCTTTGTGTAGTGGCAGGGACTCCTCTTTCCGCTGCTCTCTCGGCATCGGCTACCACAGCGGCTGTTGAGATAGATGAGCACTGCTTGAGGGCTCAGTGCGGTTGGCATATCGGCGATAGATCGCCTCGGGTAGACTCACTAGTCTGAAACTACACGAAGGAGGCGGGTAAGAGTCCTTTAGCCAAATAATTTTTAAGCCAATTTTTGGTGAAGATTCTAAAGTCCTCTCTTCTTACGTGTAGAGCCTACATCTCGACTCCATGATCACGGTGAGGCGTTGATCTTTGGATGAAGATCCATCCCATCTTATTATCTGTTTGGAAATGCGCTCATTCTTTCTCACGGTGAACGGTGATTGAAAAGGTCCTTCATGGCGGGCTTTCTCTTCATCGATTGAGACCCACTGCTTGATCCCGGATGGCCTTGATACGGGATATGGGTTATCGGTAGCTCGAGCCATTGTTGATGACCTCGCCCATCGGAGGAAAGCTTGAGACTACAAGAGTTCGGGTAGGCTGGGGCTTCCTCATATGTAGGCTGCTCATCTGGTTCGCGTTTAGAGGCATGGCGCGATGCTGCGTGTTTTCTTGGGCTCGAAGTCGGATCTGAAGACAGCGCCCGATCAGCTCGGGCTGTTGTTCTTTGAGACCTATTCTTCCCTAAGCCACATCGGTGATATTGTGGCGAGTCGCGGAGAAGGATATCTTGCTTTCGGGGAGAGCTCCATCCGAGGAAGATAGGATGGCGGTTTGGGCTGGCCAAGGCCAACAAGGAAGAAGCCCTCACCGTTGCGTCTAGGGAACTCGATCTGTCGAAGCAGAAACTGGCTGAGCTCGAGAAGGCAACCACGAAGACACTGAACACCGATGAGGGGTCCTTCAGGGCTGAGTTGCAGGAAGAACTCCACCAGGCTTACAATGGTGAAGTGTCTCAGCTCGAACAACAAATCCTTTGTCATAGACTTGATGTTTAAGCGGTTGTAGCTCCTATATATTTGCTTCAAATGAATAAGATCCATCCCTTTCATTGTTTATTATGATTCTTTTGCCGTCGAAATAATTAACCATAATACTTATAGGATTTTGGCAAACCCTCAGCCCTCAGCGGGTTTGATTAGCCTTTACCAACCACCGTTTGAGTTGGGCTAGCGTCGCGGATTATCGGATCCGTTCTGCGGCGTTATTGCTAAAGAATGAAACTCTTCTAGACTTGTTGCTATGATATTGAATACATAGGCCATTGCTCTTTTACGGGCAAGAGACCAACGACAGCAGCGTGTAAAGCGTTGGCTTTATCCTTCTTAGGCCGGGATAAAATACCCGAGTCGAACTCGGTGTCTTCTTCAATCGGAAAAAGACTAAACCCGACAGCGTGTGAGGCGTTGACTTTAGGGTTATTAGCCAACCCGGCCTTCAGCGGGTTTGATGAGCCTTTACCAACTACCGTTTGAGTTGGGCTATGTAGATTGTCTAAATCCGTTCTACACTGGCGTTGTGCTAAAAGAATGAAACTCTCTTAGACTTAATGCTACGATGTTGAATCGTGAAGCCGTCTTTTGTCGCGGGAATTGACTACGACAGCGTGGTAGGCGTTGGCTTTATCCCTTCTTAGGCTTTAGGATAAAATGCCCAGTCGAACTTCTGGTGTCTTCTTCAATGGGAGAAAGACTAAACCGACAGCGTGTGAAGTTGGCTTTATCCTTCTTAGGCGGGATAAAATACCCCAGTCGAACTCGGTGTCTTCTTCAATCGGAAAAAGACTAAACGGCAGCAGTGGCGTTGGCTTTATCCCTTCTTAGGCTTGGGATAAAATGCCCGAGTCGAACTCACGGTGTCTTCTTCAATGGGAGAAAAGACTAAACCCGACAGCGTGTGGCGTTGGCTTTATCCTTCTTAGGCGGGATAAAATACCCCGAATCGAACTCACGGTGTCTTCTTCAATGGAGAAAGACTAAACCCGACAGCGTGTGAAGTTGGCTTTATCCTTCTTAGGCCGGGATAAAATACCCGAGAATCAAACTCACGGTGTCTTCTTCAATCGGAGAAAGACTAAACCGACAGCGTGTGGCGTTGGCTTTATCCCTCTTAGGCTTGGGATAAAATACCCGAGTCGAACTCGGTGTCTTCTTCAATCGGAGAAAGACTAAACCGGCGACGCGTGTGAGGCGTTGGCTTTATCCCTTCTTAGGCTTCGGGATAAAATGCCCCAAGATGAATCTTGGTGTCTTCTTTTGGCCAGAGGGAATAGAAGCCGGAGCAATAATAAGATTGATTGAGGTGGGAAAAGAAGAATGTCTTCTATGATGAGGCTAGCAGAGATTCTTTTGCAGTAGGAATCGAAAAGACCAGGTGACCTTGATCGGACAACACAGTGCGAAAATCTCGGCGCATACCTTCAATCGGCTACCTAAGATGAAAGGTGGACCTAAGAGTGGGATCTCCACTCCGAGAACGAAAAGACTCGGTGACCTTGAGGCGGACAACACATGCGAAAATCCCGGCCTTATACCTTGGTCGGCTACCTAAGATGAAAGGTGGAACTAAGAGTGGGATCTCCACTCCGAGAACGAAAAGACTTCGGGTGACCTTTAGGCGGACAACACAGTGCGAAAATCGGCGCATACCTTCAGTCGGCTACCTAAGATGAAAGGTGGAACTAAGAGTGGGATCTCCACTCGAGGGGCCGAAAAGACTTCGAGGTGACCTTGGGCGGACAACACAGTGCGAAAATCCGGCGCATACCTTCAGTCGGCTACCTAAGATGAAAGGTGGAACTAAGAGTGGGATCTCCACTCAGAACGAAAAGACTTCGGGTGACCTTGATCGGACAACACAGTGCGAAAATCCCGGCCGATTGGGGTGCTACCTAGGAGAGAGGTGGAACTAAGAGTGGGATCTCCACTCCGAGAGCGAAGAAACTCGGGTGACCTTGGTGGACAACTGGTTTGACAATCCGTATACCTTCAATCGGCTACCTAAGAGAGAGATGGATAGAATCCTTCCGTTTGTCACGAAAAGGATCTTCGCTTGGAGAGGAAGAATTTTATGTTCTATCTCCGTGAAAGGATTTTGAATGGGCCTCTTGTTCATAGAAGGAATCGAGAGGGATTATGATAATGTACCATAAAATTTGTAGGCCTACCGTCAAGAAATTTGATCGGTGAGAAATATGATGGAGAACAAATTTAGGGTTATCCTCAAGGAAAGTGGGTGAAACATCCCACGAGGAACTTCCGTCGAAATGGGTTATCACGAAGATACTAAGGGTAGTATTTCTTGGGAACTTCCCATTTATCGGCATTAATTAATGGTCGCCATTTTGTGTTATTAGGTGGTATGCACCATTAGAGTAGACCGTTTCTATTACAAACGGACCTTCCCATTTAGGTTGAATTTACCTTTCTTTTTGGAAGTGAGGATTATTGGTGGAATCGGCGGCGAGGACCAAATCTCCTTCTTTGAAACCGTTGTCGCTTTCTTGTTGAAAGCCCTCGACATCCTAGCGATAGAACTCAATGCTTTGTTGAGCTTCGGTGCTTTTCATCCAACATCTCGAGCTCTTGAGGCGTTTACGATGTTGTTCTTGATCGTCATCTGTTGAAGGCGTCTGAAGTGGCGAGGATCTGGATCTCCAGCGGGAGAAGCGCTTCACATCCTTGGAGCCGAGAGAATGCGGGGTCTCTCGGTTGGCGTCGCGTACCGTTGTGCGATATGCGAGTGCTTCTCGAGTTTATCGTCCGGTCGCTTATTTTTCACAAGCCGACAAGATCTTGATAATCGTCTTGTTGAGCATACTCGGCTAATCCATTTCGGTGGATTATAGGCTATTGGCGAGGCGTCTTGTATCTTGAATTTCGCAAAACGATGAAGGAGTTCGCGATGAATTAGGGACCGTTGTCATGCGATCCGTCTCGGGACACCATGTCGATAGATGACATGGTGTTTGATAAATTGGCGGTACTTCGCCTTTACTTCCTTTAAGCGGGATTGCTTCGCCCACTTGGAAAGTAGTCGGTGATGGCTAGAATAAACCGATCGCCTTTGACGACGGAGGAAAAATGGGACCTACAATGTCCATTCTCCATGTCTCGAATGGCGAGGATGTGGCGAAGGATGCAAGCGCTTTCGGGGAGGCGATGCATATAATTGGCGTGAATTTGACCGCAGCGTGGCATTTCGGCGTGCTTCGGCGGCGTCATTAATCATCGTGGGCCAAAGTAGCCCATTCTCTGATTCGATCGTAGAGCTTGGGACCGGTAGTGCGCACCACATTCACCTTCGTGTGCTTCGAAGGACCTCTTACGCCTCTTTGTTTGAGAGGCATCGGATAAAGACCATCGTACCCGGCGATATAGCATCACGGGTTTACGTGTCGTAAAGAATCTTGGAGCTCTTCGGCGGATTGCCTCTCTCTTTCCGTCTTACGGCGAGAATACCATGTAAGGCGTAACGATGATAGGAAGCGCCAATCTCGGGGCTCCAACTTGGTTTGGGTTGCATTTACCTCTTTGGTAACTATCCTTTGTCTTCTTGTACCTCATCATATATTGAGTGCGAAGAGTTGATGAGTCTGACCGTAACTAATTGCTCGGTCTCGGAAGGTTGTGCTAATGACCATTCGCCACCGGTGCATCTGCGTGGCGTTTTGGAGGCACGGGATATATTCGATGAAGAACTCTTCGAACGAGCCTGCCATTTCAACGGCTATCTGATGATAGGGGACCAGATCAGGGTTCCTAACTTCATAGTCACCACGAATGCTTAACTATCAATTGCGAATCGCCGTGCGGCGAGATACTCTACCCCGGCTCCTTGGTGAAACTAAGTCCAATAAGTGGCGCATTGTATTCACTCGTTATTAGAGCAAGGTTCGGTGAGTGAATAAGCGGGGCATGACATGATTCCTCGGAAACTAAGACAACCCGACTCGTGAAATCTTAGAACATCCGGGGCACTTGCCACATTGGTAGCTCGAGGCTCCGTCAAAATACAATCGCCATATTTGTTGGTGCGATGTAGTATTGACCGTGAACTTCATCAGGAAGATCATCATATAGCTCAAGCTGCATCCGTTGTCGGTGGCGACCAAGAGATCTAAATCGCTTGTCCTTTGGTGACTTACGTTGTTTGAAGTGCAAGTCATATTGGGACAAGAGTAAGGCCCATTTGCGGGCGCCAACTCATTGGGCGGTGGGTCATAAATATTCGGATCAGTTCGTTAGAGATAACATAAATCGTGCATCAGACTAAATAGTGCGCATTTTACGGATGCGAACACTAATGCAAGACAACGCTTCTCGACCATTGGATATCGAGACTTCGGTAGCGACTAATGTTGACTCGGGTAATACTGCTTGCACGTTCGTGACGGCATGGTCGTCTTGTCGCGAGTAAAGCGAACAGTGATCCGTTACCTTGGCGTAGATCAAAAGCGGTTTTCCGACCGTGATGCAACAAAGCGGGAGGTTTAGCGAGATAAGACTTGATCTCTTGAATGCCTTACGGCGGCGTCGTCCCAAATAAATGACCGCCCTTCTTATTCAACTTTGAGAGCGGTTGGCACTTCCCGGATAGGTTCGATATGAGCCGTCGGATGTCATGTCGCCCTTATAACCCAGTTCTCTCGGATTTCGGGGGTTGCAATTCTTGAATCGCCTTTACTTTATCGGGATCGACATGGATTCCTTTGTGGTGGCAATGAAGGAACTTGCCCTTTGGACATCGAAGGAAGGATTTGGCGGGGTTCATCTTTAGTTGATGAGTCGCATGAGTTGAATACCGTCCTAAGATCTTTGATGTGATCTCCTTTGTCGCGGCTTTTCACAACCAAATCGTCAGCGTAGCATTCGGCCGTTTTCGGAGATGGTCACGGAAAATTTCCGTCATCGCTTCGTTGATATGTGGCACGGCATTTTGGGCGAGCGGCATGGCGTGTAACAATATATACCGATGGAAGTTACGAGCGGTGTGTTTGGCATCATCGGGGTGCATCTTGATCGATTGTATCAGAAACCATCCATGAGCGACATTCTTTCAAATCCACCGTATTGTCGACTATGACATCGGTGATTGGTAGAGAAAGTCGTCTTTGGGGCAGCGGCGTTGGTCTGTAGTGAACCGGATCCTAATCGAACCATTCTTCTTCATGGTAGGGACTATATTAGCCACCCAATCCGGATCTTTGAATTTCCTCGATGAATCGATTCTATGAGTTTCTTCACTTAGTCAGCGATTGCCTCCAATATTTGTGGGCGGCGTCTTTCTTTGTTGCTTGGCGGGTTTGACATCCATCTTGATGTTGAGGTGATGAGTCGCCACATTAGGGTCGAGTCTGGCATGTCCTCGTAGCTCGGGCAAATACATCGATATACTCCTGATTAGGGCGATCAATTCTTCCTTCTCTTCGAGGGAAGAGTATTGCGATGTTTATGAGCTTAGGGTGTTCCTCGTTACCCATATTAACTGGACTACCTCATCCTTAGTGGGAGGTTCTCTTTGTTGAATCTATCCCCAAAGCGCTCTTTGAGTTGATGGATCCATGGGTCTTCCCATGTTGGCATATCTTCATCATCCTCAATAGTAGCGGGATCGGCCGTAACCATATTAGACATCAATACCTTGAAAGCTCCTCAGAGGCGGTGTCCGGATCAAAGCCGAAGAATCGGGCGAATGTCTGTCTCCCTCATTGGGTGGATTATCATCAATCAGCCATGAGCATTCATCTTCTGAGGAGGATTTGTATCCCAACCCTCTGTTGGTCATATCGCCTTTGAGACTCCGATCTTCTTGGCATTTTGTTGCCAAGCCTATCAAGCGGCGTTCTTGGTGGCAGTGCGGTTACATTACGACAACACATACGATTAGTTTGAGAACACGGACAATGCGTGTTCAATTCGGAACTTCTCTTTCAAGATTTACTGCACTTCAAAGACGATAGTACAACTCATCGGCATGAATGCGGAGCAACCCTTCGTGTGTTGGTATGACTTCTCGTGTATAACGCCATCGTGGTCGATGAAAACGTCTCCCGAGGATGAGTCACATTATCGAGGTTCCAAGAGTCACTAATCTCAGCGTTAAGCTGCGGCGAAGTTTCGGCGGGCTCTCGAACTTCGATCCAATTCCAGTGAGGCGACTACGGGAATCTTCTTATCACGGTTGAGGTGGAGTGCGACCCCTGTACTAAGAGTGACGGGGCCGAATGATCGTTCTTTGATCGAAATTTTACCTCGATCATCATACAATGAGCCGAGGTGCTCCAAAGCCGTTTTCTTGCTTCGGGAAGCTCCAACGAGCTCGACCGAAGCAGGCACTGATGTGGATGGCAACTTGGATGCGATGGCCGGAGGTGGAATTGATATTGGGGCGGGCCTCGTTGAGATCCGCTTTCCGTTGACAATCAGAACAATGTTGTTGATGATTGATGAGATTGCTGATGAAGAGCTTGATCTCTTTCTCCTGCGCAAGTGTTAATCTCCAAAAGTTCCAAAAGCTTCCTGCCTAATGGCTACTCACCGCCATGGGAAAACGCGGGTTAACTGATGCCCACTACTTAATCCACGTGGTAAATTGGGGATTCGACCGAGGCGGCGTCGAGCCTCGTCGAATAACGAGCTTCGAGCTTCTTGAACTTCTTTGCACAGGCAAATCTTGATTGCATAACGAGGTCGCTACTTGGATGAACTTCAGCTATATGACTAGTTTATTTGTTTGGGCGAACTTGATCGAATGCATTTATGCATTTTGGTTGGATAGCGACTGGCCAGAGGCGAACCTCGTGATGAAAGTCGAGCTTAAGCTAAGTGGGCGAACCTTGCCTTAAGATTAAAGTCCAGCTTAGACGAATGTCGAGCTTCGCTCCTCTTGTGAACCTCGGATGAAAGTGGAAATCACCGTTGTGGGCGAACCGTCGGACCAGCATTGTAGGCGAACCTCGTCTGAATGAAGGGTTTATTTGCTTGGCGAACCTCATCACTTGACTGCTGAGCTTCGCTGCACCTCGAAGCAGCTCGAACTCCGCCCACATGCTAACCTCAGATTGAGGTCGAGCCTCGTCTCTTGAGCAAGTCTCGTTTTAAAGTTTGCATGGTCTAGCCTCGTCAAATTTTGATGTTGTGGGCGAGCCTCGTCAAACTTTGATGCTGTGGGCGAGCCTCGTCAAACTTTGATGCTGCGGGCGAGCCTCGTCCAACTTTGATGGGCGAACCTCGTCAAACTTTGACATTGTGGGCGAGCCTCGGTTGAATGTCGAGGCTTACTGCCGAAGGCGAACCTCGGTTGCCTGTCGAGGATCACCGTTGTAAGCGAACCTCGGTTGAATGTCGAGGCTCACTGCTGTAGGCGAACCTCGTCTGAATGAAGGGTTTCGCTGCTTGGCGAACCTCGACTGAATGGAGAGCTTCGCTGCTTGGCGAACCTCGTCTGAATGGAGAGCTTCGCTGCTTGGCGAACCTCGTCTGAATGGAGAGCTTCGCTGCTTGGCGAACCTCGTCTGAATGAAGGGTTTCGCTGCTTGGCGAACCTCGTCTGAATGGAGAGCTTCGCTGCTTGGCGAACTTCCTCATATGCTACGAAGAACAGGTCGTAACTTTCAAACCGTACGTCGGAATTGGACGAATTATATATGAAAATCGACTATCTCGACGAGACGGAGCCAACCAAACCCACCCGAAGGGTTCGGTTTGCTCCTGTCATTTTGCCCAATTCCTTCCGGTTTGAGATATCGACACCGGATCAACTTGGATTCGGTTGACTTATTGGGCGTAATTATTACACCCTCTGCGAGTTTTGGTCCCGCTAGCCGGTTAGCGGATGATTAGTCAAAGGGGCAGTGGCCCCTTAGTCGAGGCGGCGCCACAGGCTTTCTCGTCGCGGGCCTTTGACTTCTTCTTCGACCGAGATCTAAATTAGCGCTCGACACAGCGATCTCGACTTGAGACCGTTGGCTCCCAGCGTAGTCGCCCGGCTTGTTCGGGGAAAGTTGCCTTGATTGTCATTGATTTGAATTTACAAACTTGATGCTTTGAAACAAATTCAAAGAGAAATATCGCCTTTTATAAGGCTTACAATGAAAATCAAAAAAAGATTACAACTTTTCCTAAGTGAACAAGCGCTTCGGATCCTGTTATATCGAGATCTTAAACTGCGTGGGTTCTTTACTGTCGGGGACTTTTGTGTCCGTGGACCACAGCGCAATTCCGATCCGGTGAGGCCGGGTTGCGGAACTCTGAGGCGTCGGGGGCTCGTTTCCGCGAAGGAAGCAAAGCGCCTAAGGGGATCACACTCCGCGAAGGAGAGGATGCCGGGGATCTCACTCACGAAGGAGAGGATCGCCGAGCGGTGAGATCTACTAGGAGAAATCCGGCTATCCACGGGATTAAAGGCGAAGCTTAATCTAGAGGGTATCGTAGTTCGACCGAATTGATTACCTTCGGCTCGTAGATCGGGCGTCGTGAACTTGTGCTCGCCGGTGCTTTCGGAACCGTCGTCGGCCTCGTGGATCTCGCAAGAATTCCTCGAAAATCCCGAAATCAGCTCTCCCCAAAAATCCCCTTCAAGCCGACCCTATTTATACAAATCGAAAAGGGGGTTGGTGGCTTCGACCACTGGCCGAGCCACCTCGGCTGGGGTGGCCCGAGGTAACAAATGATGGCTGCATCTTCCCTTCTGGCGCGCTCGCGGTTTTCGTCGTTTTTCGTCATTTTTCTGCGTTTTCCGTCTCTCGGGCTTGGGTTCCGTCTATACTTGATTCGGGACTAATTCTTGGTTCGTTCGGTTCAGCGGTCACGAAATCCGATCGTCCGTTCAAGTCGGTTTAAACCGTGCTTGTGGCCATGAGTGAGTTTCCGTCGAGTTACGTCTCAACTATTGACGTCCGTATCATTCGATGGGTTGTCATTCGCCGACTCCCGTCACGAGTTGGTTTCGGGGATCTTGTAAGTATTTTTCAACGCCTACAGCCGGTTCTGCAAAAGAAGAGATATCTCGGCCCCAAGAGGCAGAAGGTGGCTACAGAAGAGGTCAACTAACTGCTTAAAACTAGCTTCAACCAAGAAGTCCAGTACTCATAGTGGTTGTCTAATGAGGTGCTAGTCAAGAAGTCTATTGGCAAGTGGAGGATATGTGTGGACTTCACAGACTTGAACAAAGCTTGCCCGAAGAACAGCTATCCTCTCCCGAGAATTGATCAGTTGGTCAACAAAAGCACCGACCTCGAATTACTTAGTTTTATTGATGCTTTCTCGGATACAACCAGATTATAATGGCCAAACATGATGAAGAGAAAACTTCCTTCATTAGAGACCAATGGACTTATTGCTATAAAGTAATGTCCTTCGGCCTCAAGAATGTGGGAGCCACCTATGAAAGATTAGTGAATAAAATCTTCAAACATCAAGTCGGCCGCAATGTGGAAGCATATGTGGATGACATCTTGGTGAAATCCAAACAAGCAATCTCTCATGTGTAGGATCTTGAAGAAACTTTCTCCCTCCTCCGACACTTCCGCATAAAGCTCAACCCAATCAAGTGTACTTTCGGGGTGCAGTTAGGCAAATTACTTGGCTTTATGATCACTCAACAGGGTATCAAGATCAACCCCAAGCAGATAGTAGCCATTGAATAAATGCCTAAACCCCGCACATTGAAGGATGTTCAGAAGCTGAATGGCAAAATAGATGCTTTGAGCCACTTCCTCTCGAAGTCAGCTGAAAGAAGTCTCCCCTTCTTCAAAATCCTTAAAGGAAATAAGGGACCCAAACAAACCATCGGGTGGATAGTAGAATTTAGTAATGCATTCACAGAGCTTAAAAGATACCTAAGCACCAAGCCCCTACCGAACCGACCATGGAGGGAGAAACCTTTACCTCTACTTGGCTATTTCATTGGAGGCTGCAAGTTCAGTCCTGATCCGAAAAGAAGAAAGTATTCAAAGGCCAGTCTATTATGTCAGACACATTTTGAAGGCCATCGAGCTCAATTATCTTATCGAGAAAGCCTCCTTCACTCTAATAACTACTGCTAGGAGGCTCCACCCTTACTTCCAAGCTCACTCTATAGTGGTGTGGATAAACTTACCTTTGAAGAAAGCACTTGGCAATCCAACCACCTTCGAACGGATGATCAATTGGTCGGTCGAGCTCAGCGAGAATAATGTATAGTTTGAGCTCCAAACGATCATAAAAGCTCAGGCCTTGGCTTACTTCCTAATCGAGTCGTCCGACCCAAATACCGACCCATCACCTCTTGCATCTGCTCCTCCTTTAAAAGCCCCAACTCAAAAGATGGTCAAAAAAGTTCCCCTATGGGAACACAGTGCCCCTGAACATGATTCGCCCAAATTCTACTCGTGGTAGCTGCGCAAGATAGATGGATCTTCAGGAGAAGGAGGCAGGTGAAGTTGGAGTAGTTCTACGCAATCTTGAATGACTCGTATATGAATACTCTATACTTTCGAGTTCCCAGCCTCAAATAGTGAAGCTAAATATGAAGCCCTTTCAATAGGACTCAGAGCCGCTCTGACTACCAAAGCTGAGTCCATCTTCATCCTGGCCGATTCCCAGCTTATTGTTTACCAAGTGTGAGGGGGGGGCATATGAAGCTAAGGACCCCAAAATAGCCTAATACTTAGGGAAGGTTAAGGAGCTCTTGTGCAAGTTTAAAGAATTCAAAATTATGCAAGTTCCCCGAGCCCACAATGCTCGGGCAGATTCTTTATCCAAGCTCGATTCCTCAAGCTCAGGGAAGAACCAAGGGCCCATATACAGATACCCTCAAATATCCCAGCATTATCGAAGCTTCGGCAGACTCAGTTATATAGATTGAAGCCTCGACGGAGCAATGTTGGATGGACCCACTCATTTAGTACTTAATTGAAGGGACCTTGCCAAAAAATTCTGCAGACGCAAGGAGTCTACAAAGAAACTCTCGGAGATTCATGATCGACAATTAGCTATATCGGCTCTCATACACCAGCAGCAGTGTGGGGCCCTACCTTCGATGTCTTCGACCCAGAGAAGCAGATTATGTCCTAAGGGAGATTCATGAAGGGACATGTGAAAACCACCCAAGAGCCAGAACTCTAGCCCAGAAGGCTATCAAACAGGGCTATTACTAGCCGACTGTTCTAGCCAAGTCTAAGATGCTCGTCTCTCGATGCAAGACTTGCCAATTCTTTTCAAACATACCCCGGGCTCCGGAAACTAAACTCACCACTCTTATCAATCCAATCCCCTTTGCTCAGTAGGGACTGGATTTGTTGGGGCCACTCCCGGTGGCAGCAGGACAGTGAAAGTTTTTTATCATTGCTATAGATTACTTCACAAAGTGGATAGAGGCCGAGCCTTTGGCCAAGATCGGTGAGAGCAATGTCACCAACTTTGTATGAAAGTCTATTGTCTGCAAATTTGGGGTACCTACATCTTTTATCACAGACAACGAAACTCAGTTTGACAATAAGAATTTCTGTAGCTTCTATGAATAATGGAAGATTTAGCTTAAGTTTACCTCGGTAGCGCATCCCAAGTGCAATGGCCTCGCCGAGGCTGCTAACAAATGCTTGCTTCTGACCTTGAAGAAGAAGGTGGATGATGCTAGTCGGGAATTGCGATGAAGAGCTACCTATGATTTTGTGATCGTATAGAACAACCCACAAAAATTCTACAGGGGAAACCCTATTCACGCTGACATATGGGGTGAAAGCGGTCGTCCCGATGGAGGTCGGCATGCCAACCATCCGACTATAACACTTCAATAAAGAATCCAACACTACTGGGCTTTGAGTCAAACTCGATCTTGTTGACGAAATCTGAGAAAAGGAGCTCAAATCGCAAGTCATCAATTAGTAGCGCATTGCCCGGCACTACAACAACAGAGTCCGACCTCGAAGATTCAAAGCAGGCGATCTTGTTCTCCGCAAGGCCATCTTCGATAGAGATACCAAGCGCGATAAACTGGTTGCTAACTAGGAAGGGACGTACATGGTAATAGAAGAAGTTCACCCTGGCACTTACCGACTACAAAGTCCCGACAGAAGAATCTTACAATACTCTTGGAATATCGAACATCTTAAAAATACTTCCAATGAATGTAACTGCAAGACTCTTATGTTTATAAATGAATATTTTGTGTATCTCATTCTTCTACGTTTTTGTAATACTCTAAGCCCTTGGTATCATATTCATGAATAAACCCAAGGCACGCATCAAAGATCTTGGTGTCCACTCAGAATAAAACCTAGGCATGAAGCCAAGTCTTCTCAACTCGGTCATCACCGACTCTAAGCCCTTAGTATCATATTCATGAATAAACCCAAGGCACGCATCAAAGACCTTGGCGTCCACTCGGAATAAAACCAAGGCATGAAGCCAAGTCTTCTCAACTCGGTCATCACCGACTCTAAGCCCTTGGTATCATATTCATGAATAAACTCAAGACACGCATCAAAGACCTTGGTGGCCACTCGGAATAAAACCAAGACACGAAGTCAAGTCTACTCAACTCGGTCATCTCCGACTCTAAGCCATTGGTATCATATTCATGAATAAACTCAAGGCACGCATCAAAGACCTTGGTGTCCATTCAAAATAAAACCAAGGCATGAAGCCGAGTCTTCTCAACTCGGTCGTCACTAACTCTAAGCCCTTAGTGTCATATTCATGAATCAACCCAAGGCACGCATTGAAGACCTTGGTATCCACTCAAAGTAAACCCAAGGCCTGAAAATCAAGTTAATATCACTCAATCACAATAGTTTACAGATACTCTCATACATAACAATGCAACTGCATAGATCAGATTGACAAAAGGGAATCTCTTTCATTCATATGTCAAAAGTATTTACAATGCATCAAAAGTGTTTACTATACATCAAAAGTATTTACAATGCTTCAAAAAATAATTAAAAAATAAAAAAAGAGAAAGATACATCAAAGCTCCTTCTAAGGAGCAAAACCAGGAGCCGGAGCCGTACTTGAAGACGGAGCCAAAGCAGAACCCGGAGTTGAAGCAGGACCTAAAGCCGAAGGAGCAGAACTTGAAGGAGGAGTCGGTAGACGAGCTGACTGGGGGTCCCAAAAATAGCTTGGTTATCGGCCTCGTCCGGTTGGCTCACCCAGCTATCACCACCACAGCCTCCGCCTATTCCTTGAACAGACTCCTTATCATCCTCATGCCCATTCTCACACTCCAGCGTAAGTTTGCCTCCTCTCCGCTCAATCTCCTTAAGAGCATCGAGGCAGTCGTTCACACGAGGAGGATAATTAAACCGCTTGGGATGGGACTTGAGTTTGAGCGGGAGCTGCCTCATCAAGTAACCTTGCAAGCCAAGGTCACCTCCACCTTCCTATGAGTATCATTACGATAATTCTTGATGATCTCGAACCGATAAGCCTCAGACTCCAAATAGTCGAGGTGACCCTACAGTGCCCGGATCTCTGAGAGGAGCGACTCGCATTGTCGCTCGACCTCTAGAGCAGCCTGGGTGTCCTCCTACCTCAGACCCTCTTGCACAACCTCCTCCTTCTTCAACTGAGTCTTTATCTCCTCGACATCCAGACGAGCCAGTCGAGCCCGCTTGTAGGCATTATTTCTCTCCTAGGTCTTGACCTCCACCTCCTTCTCTAAATATTTTACTCTATCATCCCGAATATGAATTTCATGATCAAGATGGCGAGGTCCTCTTGAAGCTTCTTGATCACCCGATGGGCCTCGACAAGCTGGTTTGACCGTTGGCTACATGTAATGAGCAGACCTTTGATCTTTTCATACCGCATTTCCACCTCTCGTTCCAGCCGGCCCTGACCCCTCTTCAGCACTATGAGCTGGCTCTCCTTCATCACCGCCTTTAAGTCGGCTACCTCCTGAGTGGCCTTTTGGGCTTCCATCTCCTATTGGAGCTTGAAGTAGTGCTCCCACGCATGCACGAATCGGACGTACAGTTCATGCTCCAGAGCCCCCCTGACCAAGTAGCTCTTAAGGGTTTGGTGGAGGCTGAAGTCTGACATCTCGGTGCGTATTTCATCATCATGGGGCAGTAGAAATTGCTCCAGTGCTCTGGCTTGGGTGGCCTTGGACTCTAGAACTGACCCCCTCTTGTCGAGTAGACGCCCGGGAACGAATCGGTTCTCCTCCGATGGCTCCTTATCATATCGAGGCTGAGCTTCTACCAACCCTATCAGCAGCGTCCTCAAATCCTCCCACTTAGCCTGAGAAAGCTCATCAATGCGATGGGGGAAGGGCCACTCGAAACTTGTCTCTTGGCTCACCTCGAAAGCAGGGCCCTCAACAGTCGCCTCTTGAGCTATAGGGGTCTCTTCAGCAGCCAGCTCCTTTCTAGGTTGGAAAGTAGACTTCGGAACAGGCGAATCTTGCCTCCTCGATGCGTGCGTAGTCCCTTCAAGCTCGGCCACAAGAAGATTATTACCTCCGACCGTGCCGGGGACTTGTCATCCAACATAACAACGTCAGATGAGGCGACCCGGGGAGTCCCCTGGTTCGAAAGAGTAGAAACCTAGCCCACTGACCTGTGTGCGGCTTTACTTGTTTGTTGGGGCGGGGCCTCACCCGACTGCTGAGTCACTGCCTCTCCCCCTTGATCAGGGAGGGGTGTGCTCACCTCCGGTTCAACCCCCACCTTCTTTGAGGGCTTGGCACCCCCTGATGGGCCCTGACCCTTCACCTTCAGCTTCCTCCTCCTCTTCTTTTCTAACCTGTTGGCATGAGTCACGATCAGACTTGAACGCCAACCTAGCCGCTATCTCGGCTGCATTGGCCTTTATTTGCTCAGTCTCCTCCGGGACCAAGTCTGCTCGGAGGCACTTCTGGAGCCTTGCTGAAGGACCCGCCTTGGGAGGTATTGGCTCCCTCTTTCCATAGTGCCAAAAGAGTAAGCATTGTCTTCCTTAGTTGGAGGAGTGTGGGAGATGCCGACAACTCATAGCACCAAGTTGTCAAAGAGATTCTTGCTATGGCGAGACCCCGTATAGGCCCGATTCTTATCCAACCCGTGCCTCTCTAACTCCAAGAGAGGACCCGCCTTCAGAGTATCCTTCTTTATCTCTAGCCAAGTTGAGTAAGCCAGAAGAGTGTCGGCACCAAAGATGAAGAAGAACTGATCCTTCCACCCTTTGTTAGAGTCGGAGATGTTAGAAACCAGCCTAAAACCCCTTGATGTCTACAAATAGTAGTGTCCCTCATTTTTGACCACCTTAGCATAGACCAAGTGGCTGAGGATACCTAGCATGGGCTCTACATCCACCCGATGGCAAATAATGACAAAGCCGATGAGCATGGCAAGGGAGTTCGGCTTCAGCTGCGATGGTGAAATCTCCAGAACTTCGAAGACTCATCGGAGAAAAGGGTGGAGCGAAAGCACAAACCAAACTCCAAATGATGGAAGTACATCGGAGCTATGCTCCTGTGTGGTGGTAGACCGGCTAATCTTTCAACGGTGCCGACAGAGTAAACGCCCGAGGAATGTCAAACCGGTCATAGTAGGTCTTAAGAATCGATGAGTGCACCTTGGAGTGGAACTCCCAAAGCAAATGATTCTAGCTTCATTGCGAGCAGGAGCATCTAAAGCAGATGAGGCCATTATTTTCGGTGAAGGAGATCGAAGAAAGTCAAAGAAGATGATCGAAAATCACACATGCGCGGCAGACAAATTCTAAGGCTTGAAAAGTGGTAGGCCAAGTCATTGAGAAGCGGGTGTATATATAGGTGAGGAAGGGATACATGGCATGATCTGAGCGATGGATTCAGTTATCGAAGGGTGGATGAAAAGGCACGCGAGATTCTAAGCAACCGCTTGGTAACCGAAGCGCAACCCCCCTTTAACCGATGCATGATCTCCCCGACGTCAGAACATCACATCAATAGTGACCCATCAGTAACCCCTCATTAAATGAGCTTTAGATTCCTTGGAGACAATAATTTAAATTTCACTCGGACCCGGCGACCGAGTCTCACGAGTACCGGCTCCTCTGCCTTAAAGCACTTTGAGAACCGAAGCAAAAGACGTCTTCACTCAGGCCTTCTTAAGAAATTCGAGACGAAAGGCGTCCTCACTCGGGCTTAGATGAAAGGCGTCCTCAGTCATGCTCTCTCGAAGGACCGAGATGAAAGGCATCTTCACTCGGACTCGGCGATGCATCTTGGATCACAAGGAAACCTCTCTACTTCCTCTTCCTAAGCGACGTCAGCTAGTCACCGTCGCATTAAATGCATAGCTAGAGCCATCATTACTCCTCCGCCGAAGTCATAATGACTCCTCGAACCACGCCAGCACCTTAGCCATTCTGTCACCGCATTAAACGCAAGGATGACTTGGATCACCCACTGTCGACGTATGTAAAAGTGTCGTCTGACTGAGCCGACTGCATGGACCCGGCTAAAATTACCCAAATACCATTGTTGGTTCACTATAAATAGGCAGATTGTCTTCCACATGAAGGTACGATGTTCTCTACGATAAAACCATACAAACTACTTCTTTCATAAACTTTTTTCCCTTAAGATTATCACTAACTTGATCGTCGGAGGAACCACCGGAGAACCCAACTCCGACCCTCTAACATTCCAAATTTGTGCAGAAATCTTTTTCTGCTCAGAGTGATTAGCCATCAAAGAAGATTGAGGAACCCTAAGCTCTTCCAAATCCACCCTAACCCGTGTAATCAAGTTTCTGACATAAACACTTTCTAATTAAGTTCTAACAAAAGTATGATTAAACTGACAATGAAGAAAAAATAGAACAAGTAAAATATCCCTGTTGTCCATTTCTTGTGCTTCTCTTTATATATATATATATATATATATATATATATATATATATATATATATATATATATATATATATATATATATATATATATATATATATATATATATATATATATATCTATATATATATATATATATATATATATATATATATATATATATATATATATATCTATATATATATATATATATATCTCTCCCTCTATATCTCTCCCTCTATATATATATATATATATATATATATATATATATATATATATATATATATATATATATATATATATATATATATATATATATATAAAGAGAATTACTTATCAGATATGCTAAAAATATGATATTGACCTTGAAGTTTGAGTTTTGGGCAAAAGGGTATTAGTATGCAAATATATATAAAGAGAATTACTTATCAGATATGCTAAAAATATGATATAGACCTTGAAGTTTGAGTTTTGGGCAAAAGGGTATTAGTATGCAAAGAATCATTGGTAATATTTATGTACCACTTTTAATTTTCTCATTTTGTAAAATATTTCTTGGATCTGATTCATCTGATATTGTGCATCAAAGCGAAAGAAAAAGATTTTTACCTGTAATATAATTGATCCTTAAGTTGCTCTACGACAAGGGAATTGGGCATTCATTCGAAAAATACATTTTCTCTGATCAAGCGGGTATACTGCAAGAACATAACTATTGAGTCCCAGAATGATATGAAAATTATTTATCAGTTATTTGGTTTAAGGAAATAGTGAAGCAATGTTTGTGGACGAAATATATTAGCTCATCACTAGATGTCTCTGTTAATTATCAAATTAAAATAAGCACGAAAATGTCCTCTTGTTTTTAAGAAATCATGTGGCAACTATGAGATAAGCTTCCCCTCCCCACCCACCCACACACACACCAACGAAAGGGGTTTAGTTGTCGGGATTTGGATGAAGGGTCAATTCATGTCTATGGTATGCATGTCTCTAATTTCTACTTATTAAACATTACAATATTTGTGCTATTCAGCTAAGCTAGAACTGCACAGAGGGGCCAGACTCCGCAATTTTCATAGCTGACATTAAGCTAAGGTTCCTGACATCCAAAAAAAGAAAAAGAGACGTCTACTAAAGTGTAAGCTTCACTTGTCACATAGCATCTCATATATTTATGGGTCCTTAATTTTTCTAAAGCTATGAATTAAGCAAAAGCATGATTAGAAGGATTCAGTGATTTTTTAGAAATAGTTTAAGGCATAAGTTGTTAGGATGAAGTCTGTATAATAGCTCTTGTTTGAGTAATAACAAAATCTTATTTGGTACTAATATTTATTTGAGATGATATAGTACAGATGAAAATAGGTATACGAAGGTTACGAGGCGAAACGACGCAAAAATCAGCATTTATGTTGATTTCAGCCTTGGAACCATCGATGGTCTACAATGAACCATTGATGGTCAAGGCTCATCACTCGTCTACATTGAACAATTGAAGAAATTACAAAAAGTTAAAATCAAACCATCGATGGACTATAGGGAACCAGTGATGGTGTACAGTGAACAATCGCAGATTTTTAGAAACTCAAAATCAGACCATTGATGATCAATAGGCAATCATCAATGGTGCTGAAAACCATCAATAGTCAAGATTACCCATAGATTGTAACAACGCGTTTTGGCAGATTTCAAGAGTTAATCACAACCGTTCGTTGATCCCTTTCATCTCCAACTTTTACTATGATTTCAATTCTCTTTCCTTATTTATCAAAGGCTATATAAGATAGGATGAGATTATATTTTGGAGAGGTTCTATGCTTTGATAAAAGAGGGGTTTAAGAGAGAAAATTATAGGGTTTGAGAGAAGAGGACTGATTTGTGATTTGAACCCCTTGAAGCATCAACAAACTCTTTCTCGTCGCGCGCAATAACATCGGTATTGGAAACACGACATACAACAAAGCAGAATATGCATATCGTGATAATTAATCAAAATTAATAAAAATTATAATAATATATGGAACGCCTCCAACTGAAATCTACACGTCACCGAAGAGGAGTAATACTAAGAGATAGGTTCTCAAATTTTTATTTCTCTTCTGTTATTCTCTTCTCCTCATAAGGCTACATATGAACCCTATATATATGATTAGACTTGCCTTATAGATTTTAATTTCAAACAGTTCTTAATTGTTCAAAACTCTTTCCATAACAATTAAAAATAGAATATTCTTTTCATAACAATTAAAGATAGAATACACTTTCCATAATAATTAAGGATAGAAATAGAATTGTATTGCATGCATACCTCTTCTAATGACATTAGTGAGACCAAATGGGTCCCCATATCGAGAACCAATTATTAATCACATTAATAAATTTAATTTAACATCAAATCCCTATCCGATCAACTGTTAATAAAAGCTCTTCCATAATGTGGGATTAATTATTCATAAATAATATCTTACATTCAGTCCCCTCGGTATCATTTATTTTAGGCAACTTTTTCGAGCAGGACAATTCACCTATTTGCTCATACCTAAATTGCAATTCCCATGAACATAAATAAAAATCATTTTAAAATATCAAAATATTTTATTTTTATAAGAAAGTAAATTTTGAAAAATAATTTTCAAAACCATCTGTCGACAGGAATTTAATAACTTCATGAGAATGCATAATAAATTAACTCATCATAATGAGCATATTGGATCCTATCTAGATATCCATTATTTCCCTAAATGAAATCTAGTAACCCAATGTTTCAGTTTGTGTAGTGCTTGCTAAGCAAGCTTAACCATCACATCAAAGCATACTAAATTATCAAATCAGAAATGACAATATCGTCAAGTCAAAGGGACTATGTAACAATCTGAATTCTCCATCTCCTAGGTGACTTGTCCTAGAGAATTTAAATACGGTCTAGTGCTGCACACATCACAATGTGTGCTTATGACATACACCCGGAGAATACTCATTCCCGGTGGTTGAGACCCACCACCTCATCTCACATGTCGATGTCATGAATAATAACCTGTTATAACTAAGTTATCCTTTATTAGTTATAGGTTAAGCACAATTTTAAGAAATCTCTAAGTTAGATCACATCTCTAAGCAAGTGACCATCATAGTGCATGATCTAACAAAATAATTTCTAAGGATACTATAACAATTATAGAAAATGATACCTAAATTATCGTGCAATAATTAAATCTATTAATATTTTGTAAATATTATATAATTTATATTGGATGTTCAGGGCAAATTATTACTATTTCAGCAATCTCCCACTTGCCCTGACATCCAATCAAATATAATCATAACTCCCATTTGTCAAAAGCATTTTATGACAATGATTTTGAAAACGGATATTAAGTGCTATTTGTTTAGCCATCTTTTATACCATCACATGTTTCTTCTTATTAACCTTTAATAAGATAATATTTCTTTCTAAGCTTTTCACAATAGCTTCATTACTATCAAATAACAATGAAAAAAATACATCATAAGGAATAATTTTAAGTTTATGGAGAAACTCATTTATCCATATTCCTTCTTTATTGGTTTCACATGACTACATATTACGCTATTGTTTTAATGATATAAATATAACCTGAAATAGACGTACTATTATTAGGATTGGATTGAAAATTTAAATCAGTATATCCTTTAATTCTTATATTATTTACATCATTAGCTAAATAGTAATTTTAGTCTTATGCAAATAGATAAATATGACTTACATTGTAGTTCAATATTCCTCATTAGGATTGGACTAGAATCTACTCACAAGCTCAACTGCTTTTGAAAACTCAATCTTTTTCTTAATCGTAGGACACATTTCCTTTCGAGTGAGTATTTATGTCTTATAGGAACCATTCCTTTCTTAGAATCTTGTTAAGTTGAACCTTCTATAGATTTTCTCCATATAAGTAGATTGTGACAATCATATATATCTCTTTCTCTATCTATATAGAGTTTGAGATCCAAGATATAGAATGTCTAACCAAGGTCTTTCAAAAGAATTTGTCGAAAGTCATACTTTTAATTGTGACATTGCAACATCATCCTTGTATGAGTAATATGCCATCAACATGTAACTAAGAATGTAATGAAATTATTTTATTATTTCTTATACACACAAGCTTGCTTTTTAAGGATTTGATCAAAATCAATTTTCTTAATTGTTTCATCAAAATGAATGTTTTAACTATTTGAAGCTTGTTTAAGTTAATAACTTGATTGATTCAATTAATCAATCTTATCTTCTGAATTTTACATACTTGATTCTCTAATCTCTATATGTAAATATTTTTTAAGATATCCATTCAAGAATGTTATTTTAAAATCTATTTATCAATATCTTATATTCATAATATGTGAAATGGCTAAATGGATCCTTATGAACTTTAGTATTACAATTGGAGAAAACTTTTCTCATAATTAGTAACCGTTTGTCATCAAATATGACATAACTCACTTATAGGAAATCATGTCCAATGTGATCTTTGTGTAAGTTTTAGGATTTTTATTCTCCTCGTTACTTTCCATTAAATATATTTTAACAAGGTTACTATACATTACAGGTGGATGAAAATCCTATTTGATCTCCTAATTATAATCAGTATTCAATAATAAATTTAGTAAGTCAATCTCCATTTACTTTATTAATAGAAGCTCCCACTGATTTCATAAAATCTCTAACTGCGTTTGGAGTTTCTCCCACGGATTAGATAACTCTCCCACTGAAGAAAATAATTTTTTTCTAGAGTTATATAGATGCTTGATCAACAATTTGATCTCATAAAAGAACTTATTTTTAATAACAATTATTGTATGCAAACTACACTAGGTTATTAATATAATACCTAATACTTTCTTTAGGGTAACCTACCGATAGGTTGTTATTGATTTTAGATTCCAATTTGCCCATAATTTACTCTCTAACAAGAATGAGACAACTTCAAATCTCTAAGCATCGTACACTTAATTTTCTTCATATCCACATCTAATATGGAGTGAAAGAAAAAGATTTGGTAGGAATTCTACATAACAAATAATTTGCAGTCTCCAATGCATAACTCATAAGAAAGTAGGAAGAAGTAAATGATCAAGCATAAATCTAACCATATCGAATAAGGTTTAATTCCATCTTTTAGACAAATTGTTAAGTGTGGTGAATTGGGAGGTGTCAAGTAGTAATAATTCCATTTTCTTTCATAAATCTTTTAAACTCTTCAGATATGTACTCGCCACCTTGATCGAATTGGATGGCCTTGATACTTCTACCAAGTTCTTTTTAACTTTGATCTATATTCTTTGAACTATTCAACATTGTAATTTATAATACAACACATAAATATATCCATATATAAATGCATCATATATGAATGCTATAAAATATGGATATCCAACTCTTGCTTTAACATTTAAAGGATCATATACATCTGTGTGTATGAAGTCAAGAGTACATAGAGCTTTTGCACTGTTTTGAAAAATAGTTTGGTCATCTTGTCTCTTAGACAATATTCACAAGTTGAGAAATATTCTAATTTTAGAAAATTCAAAGGACTATCATTTATCAACTTGTTAATCTTATCAATATTAACATGACCTAACATTGTGTGCCAAACATAAGTTGGATTACTTTGATCCAATCTATATTTAAGAGATTTATCAATTCCAATAACATTACATAAGAGTTAAGGGTGATAATTATAAAATATAAACAGTTTTAATTTCATAATTGTCAACAAAGCAATTTCTAAACTTTTAATAGAAGTTCTATTTTACAATAAAATAAAAATCATTACTATAAAGTTTAAAATATAGAAATCAAATTTATTTTAACTTTAAGAAATATTAAGACAGCCTTTAAGTTTCATTTCATGCCCTTTACTCAAATCCGAAATAAATTTTTATTTACATTGTTGAAACTAGGACTTTTATTTCTATTGTCAAAGTTAACCTTTCCATCTTCAAGCTAATGTTTTTCTTGTACTCTTACAACAATTTGTAAGTATGTAAAGATAAACTAGAATCAATACATCATATATAAAGAATCACTCATATCAGTAGTCTCTACTAACCAATAGGGTGAACTATCTTCAAAAGACATTTCCTTATTAAGTGATGTAATACAACCTTTACAATTTCTTTTTCATGACTTTCATTATTTAAATTTCCGCTTCATGTTCGAAACCTATTTTTCCTTTTCGATTTCTCTCCTAAGAAATTTTTTTCCTTAATGCTAGACAATCCAGTTTGATATCCATCACTATGGTTTTAACTCGCTTCATAATATTCTTTTCCCTTATTTTAACAAATTGTTCAGTTCTAATAAAGTGATAGTAGGATCTTAAATTATAAAATATTCACTCTAAATTGAACAAAGGATGGAGATTAGGAAGTAAAAATCACATCAACGTTTGATTTTGATCTTGACTTCCAACAAATCTAATTTATCAATATATACCAAATCATCTTATGAAAATAAATATGTGTGTTCATCTTATGAACACCACTTTTATCATTATTATCTTTAAGCGGGATTATGACCAATGATCTTTATCATCGGTTACATCGATATAGTGGGTGTGTCACCTTAGACAATTATAGGCCAAAATTTCAGTTAAGAATATTAAATAAATTTCTTTTCCAATCCAATAGTTCGGCTATTCAATTTATAATCATTCAATAACATATCAAAATGATAAATTTTAGTCATCATGTATTAGCGAATATAATAACACAAAATCTCAAATTATAATTTTATTCTTGCACAATCATTACGGGGATATTTTAAGCAATCGATTTCACATTTAACATTTCGTCATTTATTTAAATGTGAACATGTAATCCAAGCTTATTTATACTCTTCCGCATTGTCAAGATAGAATATAAATAAATAAGGTAGAATTATCTATTCAATCATTATCAATTAATGACTTTCCTTTAATTTTGGTCTTTAATGTAAAAGTTAACTCAACTATTATAGCGAGCACTCAAGACATTAATGAAGTGTGCACCCACCAATTCAATCATTTTATGTAAAACAGGTTGCACCTCCTATTGTAGCCAAGTGGTCCCATTATACATAAAATATTTAGCATTCTTATGCGAGATATAACTAAATAATAAATTCTAACAAACCCTATCTTGTCCGACTTCATATAAGTTAAATTTATTATCTAACTTATATCCCTACTTGGAAGACCTTTAGATTCTTATTTCTTTAAATAATAATCTATCTACACTTCTATTCAAATTTATGAATTAAATAAATAGTTAATTTTTAACAAATTCTAAACTATTTATATTTAATAAAAATTTTAACATATCTCGACCAAATAGTAATTTTTCATGAAATTACTTTAATCACATAAATTGTTAAATTTAAACAATTTAAAATCAACACAATGATATCACATGTATAATTCAAACAATATTTGAAAGATTCATGATATAATATCAATTCTAATAATTTAATAAGAGTTAAATAATCTTTTCAATAAAAGAAACTAAATTATACATGCATATGGACTTCAGAATTTATTTTGTGCATGTTAGGGACTAATCAAAATTAGCATTTGTACTCAGATGGACTCCAGAATAATTTCAGGATCAATCAGGGAGCTGTAACTAATTTTACAGCATATTTGAGAACCCGATGGACTTCAAAATAGTTTCTGAGTCAATCAAGGGTCTTGGATTAATTTTATAATAAAATTCAAATCTAACAGGGTTTGGGTTCGAGTTCTGTTCACGGGTCAGACCCGTTTTAACAATTTCATAACAAATTTTAAAAAAACAGGTCGGGTTTAGGTTCGTGTCAAACACGGTTAACTTAAATCAAATTCTAATAAGTTTTGGGCTCAAAACCCGTTAAGAAAACTAAACCCAAAACTCTTCATCTTCTTACTAAGAGATCTAGGGTTTTTTGGTTAGGCCTTAGCCACCACCTAATCGTATGGGTTCCTGTTTGAGGTCGCCTTCACGGTACGGGCGAGGGAAAAAATAAAATTTTATTGTTTTTTTAAATAAATCCTTGAAGTTAAACCCATCATGGATCATCACAAAAACCCACAAAACCCAATTTTGATCTCTTATCAAAACATGAACTCATCATGGATCATCACAAAAACTCAAGTTTGATCTCTTATCAAAATATGAAAACCCTAATCATGATCTAATCAAAAACCCAATTGATCTCAATAAAAAATAAGTTTATTTTCAGTTTAACAAATTAAATTGATGAACATCAACCCGCGATGAACAATAATCCATCATGAACAATAACCCAATTTTAATTGATCTAATTAAAAATTATTTAATCTAATTAAATAATCCAAAAAATATGATCAAATCATAATAACTCGATAAATTAATCAAATTAAACAACAAGGATTAGATTCTAAACCTTGCTCTGATACCATCTGTTGGAAACACGACATATAACAAGGTGGAATATGCATATCGTGATAATTAATCGAAACTAATCAAAATTAGAATAATATCTAGAACGCTTTCAGATCTTTCATAATCCATCTCCTAAGATTTACCTAAAAAATCCATCTCTCAAAATCTAACTAAAAATTCCAAAGCTTCCTCAAGAGAAAAAGCCTCCAACTGAAATCCACCCGTCACCGAAGAGGAGCAATACTGAGAGATAGGTTCTCAAATTTCTATTTCTCTTCTGTTATTCTCTTCTCCTCATAAGGCTACATATGAACCCTATATATATGATTAGACTTGCCTTATAGATTTTAATTTCAAATAATTCTTAATTGTTCAAAACTCTTTCCATAATAATTAAAAATAGAATATTCTTTCCATAATAATTAAAGATAGAATACTCTTTTCATAACAATTAAGGATAAAAATAGAATTGTATTGCATGCATAGCTCTTCTCTTGACATTAATGAGACCAATTGGGTCTCATATCGAGAACCAATTATTAATCACATTAATAAATTTAATTTAATAGTCAAATCCTATCCAGACCAATTGTTCATAAAAGCTCTTCTATAATATGGGATTATTTATTCATAAATAATATCTTACATTCAATCCCCTCGATTATTTTTTTAGGCAATTCTTTCGAGTAGGACAATTCACCTATTTGCTCATGCCTAAATTGCAATTCCCATAAACATAAATAAAAACTATTTTGAGACATCAAAAAATTTTATTTTTATAAGAAAGTAAACTTTGAAAAATATTTTTCAAAACCACCTGCCGGCAGGAATTTAATAACTTTATGGGAATGCATAATAAATTAACTCATTATAATGAGCATATTAGATCTTATCTAGATATCCATCATTTCCCTAAATAAAATCTAGTAACCCAACATTTTAGGTTGTGTAGTGCTTGCTAAACAAGCTTAACCATCACATCAAAGCATACTAAATTATCAAATCAGAAATGATAATATCGTCAAGTCAAAGAGACTATGTAACAATCTGAATTCTCCATCTCCTAGGTGACTTGTCCTAGAGAATTTAAATACGGTCTAGTGCTGCACACATCACAATGTGTGCTTATGGCATACACCCGGGGAATCCTCATTCCCGGTGGTTGAGACCCACCACCACATCTCACATGTCGGTGTCATGAATAATAACATGTTATAACTAAGTTATCCTTTATTAGTTATAGGTTAAGCACAAGTTTAAGAAATCTCTAAGTTAGATCACATCTCTAAGCAAGTGACCATCACAGTGTATGATCTAACAAAATAATTTCTAAGGATACTATAACAATTATAGAAAATGATACCCAAATTATATGTGCAACAATTAAATCTATTAATATTTCACAAATATCACATAATTTGTATTGGATGTTCGAGGGCATATTATTACTATTCCAGCAATCGGATCATCTTAGAGAGAGGAGTTGCCCTTGGAATTAAGATCTATATCATTCTTCATCGAGCTTTGCTTCAATCTTTTGAAGAACGGTTTGCTTATACAAAGGGTTGTAAAATCTTTTTGGTTTTGTGCTTAAACTATTTTTGGTAGTTTGTTTCAAACTTGTTTTTATGACGTACTCAAACTGGTGATAATTAAGGGTTGGGACTAGCTAGGACAAGGTGTTACTTATCTGTGATGAGTTAGGTTAGACGACTGGTTTCGGGTAGATCTAGGATTCGGTCTTTGTAAGCCTATTGAATCGGGTTATGATTTTGGTGAACCCTGATCATAGTAAGGAAGCGCCTTCTTGAGAAGGAAGAGTGGACGTAGGATTATTTTTCGAACCATTATAAAAATCTCGCGTGTTCCTTGGTTAGTTTTTGGTTTGGTTGTTTGATTTTATTTTTCTATATTTCTGCTGCATATTCTATGTTTTTAGTGAAAAACTATAGCAAACCTATTCACCCCCTTTTAGGCTTGCATCTCAGATCTAACATAAGTCTCTAGGGCGATTAATTACAAAGAGATTAATGAAAACTTCCAAATCGGAAGATACAGAGCATATAAAAAATATAGCTCAATTCTCCAAAAAAAGTATAACACATTTGATGGTCACATATAATTTCAATCAAGTTCTATGTTGCAAATATGCTTAACTGATTTTAAGTATTTTGCCCATGCTCGCACGGATGAGTCTTACATATAGAATAAATAATATGAAGCGGGTAGTGGGAACCAAACCTGCATCATTAGCTTGGAAGGCTATGGGTCTATTTTTTTATATTTGATTTGTGTGATCTCTACGAGTTTCTTCTTTAGTCACATGAATATGCTTCCAAATTGAATTGAACAATTTTTTTTTCAACTATTGCTTCTTCTTTTCTATTTTTTAGCTATATGTATGTGCTTCTAAATTGAATTGAATGTAATTTTTTGAACTGTTGCTTCTTCTTTTCTATGTTTTATATATAATCTATTTGTAATGGATATGAGGATATAAATAAGTTATACCAATGACTTACATCATATGGGTTGCTGAAAATTAGATAATCTGAGTTGAAGCTTTTTCTTTAAATAATTTGAAACTTAAAAATTCAAAATAAGAGGGTGGATGACTTTTATTTTAAAATTTAAAATTCAGAATCACATTGTTTAATCACCAGTCTATCTTTTATAATATTCCTCTTTATTTATAATATTTTAAGATAAAAAGAGAAAAGAAAAAGTCGGTTTGCCAAATGAGCACGTTGATAGTTTTATTTTAAAATTTTAAATTTAAAATTAGATAGTTTAACCATGAAACTCTCCTTTGTAATATCCCTCCTCTTTTATAATATTTAAAAAATAAAAAAGATATAAAAAGTCAACGTTTCTTGTATGTTCACAACATCGAAATATCTTTTGATGTAGCTAGGAACTCTGAAAATTTAGCTAGCCGAAAGGTCATCTTAGTTGACATTTTATTATAATTTTGTTTTGAGATTTAGTATGAACTAAAGAGTATATTGAGTTAAAACCTTGCAACATGAAGCAATAAAATAAAATATCATGATGAGTTAATTCTTTCACATATTGATATAATCTAAAACAATATCACACTTAAACCTCAATCTTATTATGCTTGCATTAGAATTTTAACTTAACTAAAAATTATATATGGTTTTAAAATATTCATAAAATAATCTTAAGAATCCAAATATTTATTCCAAGACTAATAATAAGAACCTATTAGAATTTTAATATAACTATTAGAAAAATCAGATAAAGCGGGGAGAATTTGAGATAGTATTTTGGGTAATTTTTGTAAATGGTTTGTTTATTTTTGTGGATAGCAAAGTATATATTGTAATATGAAAGTTTTGAATTTTATAGATCTTTGCATGTTATATATTTTTATGGTGTCTTATTAATATTTTAAAGAGAGATATGGGTGAACCAATAACCCCTCTTTATAAAAATCAATAAAAACAGGATATTAAATCAATAAATAAAAAATTTGACCAATTCATCAATAATATTTTAAGAGGAAGACTAATCCATTAACTTTAAATATAATTTGACACATGTATAATTTTGCATATATGACTTTAGGGTTAATTTTAGAGAAATCCCCTCAACTATGGTGGATGTCTTAGAAAACACCCCTCAACTATTTTAATTTGAGAACCCTCTCCCCACCCCCCAAAAAAAAAGAAAAAAAAAGAAGTTTGGCATATTATAGATATAGATAACCCTACTCAACTTTGAAAAATAAAGAAAACCCTCCTCAACTATGGGGTGTTCCACAAAACCTTCTAATCTTTCACATTTTTCTCACCAAACCTCCGGGCGTCATTTCAAAATGTAAAATATTTGAAATACCCTTTTGAAAATCAACCAATTCAGTTTTAAAGAAATCCTCAACCGCCGGTAAAAAAAGATCTTGATCAGTTTATAATTTTCCCCCTCCTTTTCCTCTCCTTCTCTTATCCTAAAAAAATCAGACTAATTTTTGTGAATGAGAGGTATTTTGGTCTTTTCTCAGTCACTACTTATCATGTGACTTGCTTGGCCTGACGGTGTTAACTTTCAGGGTGTAAAGTGAAAAGAGTTCATGGCGGTTTCTCAAATTTTCAAACTTGAGGGGGGTTATCTACAACAGGCTCAAACTTGAGGGGGGTTTCTCAAATTAAAATAGTTGAGGTGGGCTTTCTAAAACACGCCCTATTAAAAATGAGGGGGTTATGTGACCAAAGTTTAGGGGAATTGTCTCAAATTTTCATAGTTGAGGGTGTTATCTACAATATGGTCGAACTTGAGGGGGATTTTCTCAAATTAAAATAGTTGCGAGTTTTTTTGAGACACCCTCCATAGTTCTAGCGGGGAGGGGTCCTAAAATTAACCCATAATTTTATGTAGTGTGGCTCTCTACATGAGTTCTTTTCTTTAATTTCTATATATTTAAATAGGATATAGATCCTCTCTAATTAGATGGTAATTTAAGAGAATCCAATTTTCTCAATCCTGATCGTTCATTTCAATTTAAAGGGATGTGATTAAGCCATGGTTTTTTCACTATTGCAAGAGTGGTTTTAAAATAGTGGTTTTCATGACAATAATGACAAAACCACCATTCTGAAAAATCACTTTTGCAATAATGGAAAATTTACGTGGCTTAATCACATCCCTCTAAATTAGAATCGACGATCACAATTGAGAGAATTGGATCTTCTCCAATTGCCACCTAATTGGAGAGGATCCAAATCTATTTAAATATATGACTATGATATTTTATAATCTGATTACCAAATATTTAATGATTAGAAATTTTTAATTATGAATAGTTTTAGTTTAATGAGGATTCTTAGGTGAATAAAAAATTAGATGTCCACATGTCATCTGAGGGACACATGTGTACTTATGATATGTTACATGTTAGTTTTTTTGTGCCTTTATGATACGACACGTCTTTTTTTTTGGTTCTTTTAGGAGTTCTCCAAATTTCTCTTTAAATATAAAAGAGGTATGTGCCATAATCTACATTCTTCTAGGTAGTTTGTGATTAAGCTTAAACCATATGTTGTGCATAAACATCCATGAAATAGCTTCAAATAGGGACTCTCTGCATTGGATTTTAACTCTTCATTGTCCATGAAATAGCTTCAAATAGGTATTCTGCATTGGATTTTAACTCTTCATTGCTTGCTAGTGATGAAATCGTAGTCAATTAAATACCGGTTTGATTCAAATTTCTAATCCATGAAAATTCTGATGTCACTTCATCTCATGAGTTCCAATTGATGGGCAAGGATTTGTAGTACTTTTAGTGGTCCAACAATCTTTTGCTACCACATCTACCATCTATCAAGAGATAGGAGGGTATGTGGGCCCCACAGCTTTATGGGGCCCACCTTCCATCTCTTGGTAGATGGTAGATGTAACAAACAACTACTTTTGCATTCAATATCAACACAGATGAGGTCTTCTCAATAAAAAGACAAACTTTTGCACTTAGAATAAAATATCTTACTTATTTTCATGTATCAAAATGAACTACACCTCTACACGAATCAAAGAAGAAATCAAAGTAACTGACAATAAATGAGAACAAGTCATTCAACAAATGGTTGTTCAAACTTGTTATAGGATCTAAATTTAGAATACATTTTCAATTTGTTTTACATGTTTCTCTTTTGTTTGCAAAATAAACATAGTGATATTACTGATTATAAAAAAGTTTTTGAGATATTTGTCTTCCAAAGTCTCATTTATCCTAAATGAAGTGCTCCAAAACTTGATATTATAAAATAAATCCCTTAATCTTTTAATTTATTCAAAATTGAGTAGCGACAAATAATTTTTTGTTTTCTATTATACTCCTTGTTTAGCACCTTACTTCTAAAATAACGAAGACGTTGACTCTTTCTAGCCAATTAAAAAATTTGCGCATTAAACATAAATTTTACATTTACGAACACATAACATTGGGTGGGTCCGAATGACCTTTGCATAAAATTTTAAGCATACAAATAAAAGTTAGTCCAATATAATTTAAAGTATAAATTTCTATTTTTTTGGTAATGTGCACATGGCAATGTTCTGCTAAATAAGAAAAAGAAATTTACATTATGGTACGGGTCATACTTGGCATATGGTCTGCATACAAAATGTGTTTTCCTTTTCTTATTTATATTTATTTTCCTCAAAATAAAAATAGCAATATTGTTGACATAAAAAAGATAAGCTCTTAATCTTATCAACAAAAATACAGAAATAGACTTACAAGGATATATATGTAAATATGCCAGAAGATATCCTAGCGAGGGGTATATATGAAAATAAAGATCCCTCGACAAAGGGAAAACGTGCAATTGTTGCAAAATACGTTTCCTTAGGGTTCTGTCTGCCCTTTTAATCTCCAAACTTCTTCCAAATTTTGCTGCCTAAAATTGCGAGAAATCGAAGTCGAAGGTAATTCTTCTCCTCTTCTCTCTCCTTAAGATTCTTGTGGAAACTCAAGAAAAACCCTAATTTGATCTGCCTTTTTTGGGGGCTTTGATCTTTGCACGCAATAGATCTTAGTCAGTTTTCTTTGACGAGATTTCAGTTGTGGGGATTAAATTTCTGGAAAGTTTGCAATTTGCCCTCTATTTTCTGAAAAAGATTTTATTTTGACGGTTTTATTGGTTGTTTTGTTTATTTAGATTTAGGGTTTATCTTGTAAAATGGGCAGAGGTGCTAATGTGTTGAAAAGTGTTATCTTTTTAGGGTTTTTAGCATATAACTCCTTCGTTTTGGCGAATAATAGAAGCAGCTTGTTTTTTGTTTATTTTTGTGAAGAACTGCCGTCGAGGAGTTTTTTGCAAAGTTTTTAAACAAATTTTACAGAAAAATCCTCCTTGAACGTTTTTTTTACCCGATTTTGTTTACCATCTTCTGCTGGAGATTGGAAGTTCAAAAGAGAATTGGCCACTCAATATCATGGAAGCACACAGTTCATGATGAATGATAATTTTTCGAATTTTAGTAACAAACTTTTATTATTAGATCGTGGAGTTATACTCTTACATTTGACGTGCTTAAGCTGCTGCGCTACCAAGAATTATTGGTAGTATTTCTTTTTTAAGAAATTCTTTGTGCAAGATGTTTATAAGATTTCTTTTTTGTTCCCATCAAATCTTAATCCATAATTTTGCGCATTTTCTTGTGTAAAGCTTGATTTTTGTCCCATTATTCAGAAGGCTTGTTGCATCATTGTTCTCAATGCATTCTTCATTTTATTTTCTTGCTGCCACTTATATATTTTCTGATTCATATTGCTGGATTCTTTTCGGTAATTCATGGTCCTTAGGATTTAAGTTTGCAATCCTTGATGTGGTTGATATTGGCTGAAGTTTTTGACGATTTACTACTATGTTCAATGTGTTTGTGGGTGAATTTTCTTTGAAATGGTCTTCCTCCCTTTATGCATATTTGATATGCTTCAGGATGGGCTAGGTGATACGATGTCATAATTTTCAGTGTGATACTGGTTTAAATTTGGGGACAAACTCCTATAATTGGTTCAACTGTGGTCATGTATATGGAGGTACTATGATATACATAGCGAGAAAACCAGACCAAAGATAAAACTTTGATGTTTTTGTGAGTGAAATTTTCTTTAGAATGGTATTCCCAAGTTCTTTTATACTGGATGTTTAGAGCAGATGTGTATGGAGCCTATGGATTGGGCAATGATACAACAGTACAAACTTGGGGATAAACGCTTATAATTGTTTATAAGAGTGATTCATGAAAAGTTTTGCTGACCTGATGATTTTAGTTGTATTGTTTGATGGGGAGGTCAAAGACATATATAGTTTGTGGAATTCCTCCCTAGTCACCAGTCCTAGTGACAAAAATAATCTCCGGTTTGTGACCAGTATGGAATTCATTTAGGGTATGTTTGGTACGGAAACAAGATAGCTTGAGCATTATTAAGGAGTTGAAGAGCCAAGTTACTTGAAAGTTTAAAATGCTTGGTGGATTTATCTTTTAGCATATATATAATGCCGCTTTATGTGTTATCATGTTCATGCACAGCTGTCTATACATCTGTGTTCATTCTTTGTTATTGTTCTAAGTACTGCTAATTGTTCTTATTATTCTTTTTGTATTATTTAATCTGTAGTCATCTACTGGGTTATAATTTTCAAACAAGTTCTGTCAGCATGCTTTCTGTAACCTGAAGAAGGATACAATTTCCTTTTCCTGCAATGAGTCTGATTTATCGAATGTTACCTGTAAATAATCTCAATCATGCTTGCTAACAAAATTTTAGGATGTGGTCTTCCTTGTCTGTATATGCTGCTGAAATATTGCTTCTGTGCTATTTTTCTTTCTTTTTTGTTGCTGAACTTTTTCTTACTTGACCATCAATCACCCTCCCCTGCCGCCAAAAAAACAAAAAGGAAAAAAGCAGGGAAGAAAATATAACAAAATAAAAGCACATAAGCAATACTTATTTATTGTGTATAAAGTAAAAGCTTCTCCTTCTAAATCCTGGTTTGATCCTTTGTCCAAAAGAAGAAGAAAAAAAAAAAAGAAGACTTCAACCGCGCATCTTCGTTGCTCCCTCTCATCTTCGTTGCTCCCTCTCTATTATAATAAGGTCTAAATAGGTCAAGTGAGATCAGCTCATATTAGCTACATTTCAGTAGAACCTCGACATAATATATTTAGATGTTAATGTAGTATTGAAATGGTGATACCATATTAGTTATTTTTGTTGATTCATGGTTCAATTCCCCTTATATGTAGGCATATGCCAACAATGGTAGAGGGGACTGTTGTGGCCATTTGCCAGTATGGTGGAGAGTTTGTCACAAATAGGGATGGATCTCTGTCTTACACTGGAGGAGATGCTCGTGCTGTTGACGTTGGTCATGATATGCTTTTGGAGGATTTCAAGTCAGAAATAGCATCAACATTTGACATTGACATCAGTGACATGTCTATCAAGTATCTTCTCCCAAGCAACAAACGAGTTCTCATCACAATATCTAATGACAAGGATTTGCAACGAATGGTTGCTCATAATGCCCAGGCTATGTCAATAGAGGTGTATATCATAAATAAGGTTGACAACGGGTATGTATTTTGAGAATTTATTAACATTATCAATCATCCTTCTGTTTTTTTTTGGAGCATGAACTGGCAAGTAATAAATTGTTCGTGTATGGCAACTAGGACCTCAATTGCTGTCACTGCTGCTGCGCAACAGAATGGTAAACGGAAGAGACCAACATCAGGGGCTAGGTATCACTCTGATGATATTATTATATCTTAAGTATTCACTGCAAGCTACATTAAATCTTGAGAAGCTTATTTTTTTTGCAGGGCACCTAAAAAAAGTTTACAGGTAGCTGATACCCATACACCTATTGCTTTTAACAGTGTTACTGCAAATGCTGTTGACAGTGCCGGACAAAATAGATCAACCATCGCTGGAAATGTTGAGAACAGGTGATCAATCTTCGAGACGATAAAATTTATTTCTTTTTTGTAATATCCGGGGGCAAGTTATAGAGTTTTTCAATAAGGTGACTGGCGTTTGGATTTTTCTTTAAAGCTTAGAAAAATGCTATGGTATTTCTTTTGTTTATTTGATATCATAATTGAAAACTATGCTTATGCTTTAGGAATTTCTTTTAGCATACAGCTTGATATTTACAATCTCGATGTTGTTCAATAAGTCTCTTGACTGTTGGCAGTCAATTATGTAGAATTCTTAAAGATACCTCCTTGGAAGGTTTTCTTACTTGTTAGAGAGATTTTTCTTTCTATGAATTTATACTTCTTTGTTGTGAAACCCTTTTAGAGCAAATTTAAGAATTCCATAGACTGACTGGGGCTAGAGAAAAGAATTATTTTGCATAGTAATGTATAAATACACTTTGTTCGTATGCCAAAAAAAAAAAGAAAAAAGAAACCTGCTATATTCTTCTCTTTTACCATTTTCTCAATGTCTGTTCCTCTAAGATAACAGTCCCTGTACCGTCAACTTTTCCCCATACGGAAAACCTAACACTAGTAGCATGGTCTGAGTGCATAAGAATTAGCATCCTGGGAAGAAACATGCTATTTTATACGTTTTTATATTATTTAGTATTTGTCCCTTTTCCTGGTTCTGAATCTATATACGGAATTAATAATTTTCATTATTTCTAATTATAGTTCGTATTTTTGTGATAGTGCGACTGAACTCGTCACAGTCCACTCTGCTTTGCCGGTTTTCATGTCTTCGGCTACTTCTACCAATGATATCGGACAGCAGGGAGTAACTACTGTTGACAATTTTTACGAGAGGTAACTGCAGGCACACCAATTTTTTCTGCTTCGTTAGTACCTTATATTTATAAATCCATGAAAATAATATTAGACATTTTCTTGTTGGCAAACTAGGAGCATTCTAGCTGATCCAAGCATCCCTACGGTTGCCACTACAGTTGCCACTCTAGGCACTTCTGATGATACCAGACCTCTTAATTTAACCACTCTCTGGGACGACATCATCACAGGCGTGGGTCAAGAATTTGACAATGTGAAGGAGTTCCGTGGTCAGTTATGTAAATATGCCATTAGTAAAGGTTTCGTCTATAAATTCGTTAAGAATGAAAGTACTCGTGTGACTGTAAGGTGCAATGAGGACAGTTGCCCATGGAGGATACATGCATCCGAGTCATCCCAAAAACAGAAGTTTGTGATTAAGAAAATGAACAATGTACACACATGTGGCGGGGGGAACGGGAAAGATGGGCAACGGAAAGCAACGAGACAATGGTTGACCGATATTATAAAGGAAAAATTACAAGCCTCATTACCGTGTAAGCCCAAAGAAATCGTACAAGAACTTTATGAAGATTATGGAGTGAGCTTGTCTTATTCACAAGTTTGGAGAGGGAGAGAAGATGCGCAGAAAGAGCTTTACAGCTTGCTTAAAGAGACATATAGTCAGTTGCCGTGGTTATGTGAAAGGATATTAGAAACTAATCCAGGCAGCGTTGCATTGCTTTCTGCCAGTATTGATTCAAAAGTTCGTCGCTTTTATGTCTCTTTCCACGCTTCGCTTCATGGTTTTGAGCATGGTTGTCGGCCTCTCATTTTTCTCGATAGAATTCCTTTGAAAGGAAACACTCAGTGCAAATTACTCACCGCCGCTGCACTTGATGGCGATGATGCTATTTTCCCATTGGCCTTTGCTGCAGTTGAGGATGAGAGTTATGATACTTGGGTGTGGTTCTTATCACAGTTGAGGTACGCTGTGGGAGCTTCTCGTGCAATTACCTTTGTATCCAATAGACAGAAAGGTTTAGATGTAGCAGTACCTCAAGTATTCGTAGATAGTCATCATAGTTACTGTTTGCGCCATCTCATAGAGGATTTCAAATTGGAGTTGAAGAAAGGACCATGGTCACAACAGTTAAAGGACAATATGGTCGACGATTTCATACGAGCAGCCCAAGCCTGCACTATTGAAGATTTTAATGCATCCATCGAGAGCATCAGGAATATTTCCAGCGAAGCTGCTGAATGGGTTGCGGGAAGCAAACCTGAAAACTGGTCGGATGCCATTTTTCGTGGTTCTAGGTACGACCACTTCTCATCGAACATTGTGGATTCATTCACCAACTGGATACCAGTGAAATCTGAGTCATCGATAGTGCATATAGTCGAAGCCATAAGAAACAAACTCACGGAGACGATGCAGACGAGAAGGGAAGTTTCTAGTGGGTGGATGAGCATGCTGACACCAACTATGGAGCAGAAACTGGAGAAAGAAATATCAAAATCACGAAAACTTAACGTTCTGTGCTCTTCTGAAACCGTATTTGAGGTGCGAGGAAATACAATATACGTAGTTAATATCGGTAATTGGGAATGTACATGTCGAAGATGGCAGTTATCAGGATTGCCATGCTCGCATGCATTCGCAGTCTTCAACAGAATTAACAGATCTGTGTATGATTACTGTTCGAAGTATTTCAGAACAGATTATTATCACTCGGCATATTCTGAAGCCATTAACCCAATACCTGGAGTCGAAAGCATAGATTTCAATTCGGGTGCGAATTTATACCCTCCTCCAGCACGACGACCCCCTGGAGGTCGACCAAGGAGAAAGCGATTTAACCCTAATAAGACGGTTACTGTGATTCGATTATGTAGCAGGTGCAAAGTTGCAGGACATAACAAGGCAACCTGTGAAGCTTTTTTGTAGCTTGAGTTTGATATGTGTTTATTTGTAACAGGAGTAATTTACCCTTAGTTTTTGTTTATTATTTGATCTTTTTGTGGTATTATTATCTCCTAGGTAGCCTTCCATAGATTATCCTTAATGTTAGCTGATAAGTTTTATGGCTGATCTTGTTTTATACGCATATGTTTCTGTTAAACTAGTTTGCTAAATATCAAGGAACTATCATATTTGTGGATTTTCTTTTGAGAAAGCGGCTCCATGAATTTTTCCTGTTCACTTAACTGATACAAAGTTTTTATAGTTTGAGTGAATAAAAAATTAGTTATGATATAGTTCTTAAAATTTAGCTGGATGTATAACAGTTCAGGTTGCAGTTTCCAGAGCTCTATTCTTTTTTCTGAGGCTGAAGCTCGTTTTGATAAGTGCAAATCTCTTTCTATATTTGTCATTTTGATCTTTGGAACTTTTGTAAACAATGATGCTCGAACTACTGAAAGAAAACATGAAAGAGATAGGGAGAAAATGCAATTTAATTTTTCGAGGTTTTTCTTTGATAATGAAGAAGTTTTTACAGTCTTTTTTATGCAATAGAAATGCAATTGTTGAAAAGATTAAAAGAATCATAACACTATCCCAAAACTCATTCGGGAGTCCCTCAAATCATCGCAATTGATATTGAAAACTTCTAAATTCTTAAATTATTTTGAAATTGGTATCTCAAATCATTGAAATTGTTACTACGTCAACTTATGAGAATTAAGGAATCTAGTATCAATTTCAATCATTTGAGATGTTAATTTCAACATAACTTGGGCCTCATAGCCTTTCAATTATTTGAGGGATTAATGCCAATTTATGTAAGATGTAAAGGACTAATATCGAAGACACCCAAAGATTCTGCATGGTATGAAAATGTGAAAACAGAAAGGCTTTGATAAGTACTTTTATGCAATTTAGCACAAGGAATCTTCATAAATAACTCATCATATAGTAAAATACATAGGACAAAAAGTTGCCAGGTTCCCTAGGCTAGACTTGCCTTTCCTAGTTTTCATATAGCCCCACTTCTTTATGAATATATTAATACTTAGCGGATCCAAACCCGAATCCGCATCTCGAAATACATTCGATCTTTATCTCTACGATCCAACAGCCTCAACAACTGAAACTCCCAAAACCTAGAGAGAGAGAGAAGAGAGAGAGAGAGAGATCGCCGGAGTGAGAAACGACGATCTGAAGCCCTAAATCTATCTTCCCTAATCGTTGTAAGTCAAAGTTTGCAGCTTTTTCCTGATCGAATCTGTATGCTTTATTTTTCACCGCTCTCTTTGATCGATTTTATAGTAATTTTGTATGAACTCTGTTCTGGAACCCTAGTTTTTTTTCCTTCTAGATTAATGTTTAATTTGCATTTTCCCTTGTGAAGTCGACGAATTTTGCTGAGTTAAGAAGTGATTTTGACTCGATTAGAGCGTCCTATATTTTATTCGGTGAACTGGGCTTTTGTTTTGTTCTTGCATTTGCGGCTAATTAATTGCTTGAAGCTTTAAATTTCTGATTTCTGATTTCGAAGGAAAACTCTCTCTATAAATAAGGTTTAATTTGCACATTTGAACCCTTGTTGAACCCTGCGATAAATTAGGTTTAGGGTTATTTTCACTTTGGTACCCTAAAGTCCACGTAATTTTAACTTTGATACCCCAAAGTTTATTTTTTTAACCATGGTGCCTCTAAATTTTTTTTCTCACACTTTGATACCCAAAATTCACACGCTTTAAAACTTTGATAATCCAAAGTTTGCACATTTTCGAACTTTGATACCCCAAGTTAACACATTGTTTTTCTTTAATACCTCAAAGTTTGGGGTATCACAGTGTCAAGAACAAACGTTTGGGGATCAACCATAAAATGGCGTAAACTTTGGGTTATCAAGTGTCATGAAAAAAACTTAAAGAGTATCAAAAGTTAAAAAGGTGTAGGCCTCAGGGTATCAAAGTTGTTTAAAGTGTTAACTTCGGAGTATCAAAGTTAAAAAGGTGTGAACTTTAGAGTATCAAAGCGTTAGGTGAAAAAAAATAAAAATAAAAATAAATAAATTAGGGTATCAAAGATAAGAAAAAGGTGTAAACTTTAGGGTACTAAAGTGTAAATAACCCTTAAGTTTAATTTGCATTTTTACCTTTTGCTTACATCAAATTCTGATGAATTATGCTCTAAATGATCCAGATTATGCTCTCAATGATCCTTCATCATGTCCTTCAAAATGATATTCGACACAACTGTATCAGTCTTGTAAAAAGAATCAATCGGCTCTGTAGAAAACCATTAGCATTTGAAATCATGCTCGGAGCACAAAATCCTTTTCAAAATTTTTAAAATATTAAAATGACACCAACGCAACCCATTTTTTCTTATTGGTAATTAAAACTTTTGAAATCATAATTTTATCATATGTGTCTTCATTTTATTTAAAAATAACATTGTCAAAGATGTAAGCTTACCATGATGATCATATACCACTATTTTTCTTCACTTTCTATATGCCAAAAATGTGTTAAGAAAAACCTACTTTTCATTATCCACTTCTCATAGAAATCAAACAATATAAAGAAAGTGGCTGCCATGTCAGCTGCCACCAAAACTTTCAACATTTTCACTTCCCAATTGCCAAACAAGAGTGGCAAATACAAAGTGAAAAGAAAGTGCTTTCTTCAGAAATTACTTTCTCTTCATTTTCCATTTTCCATTTACTTTACGGTTGCCAAACACGCCCTAGAACTTAGTGATATGCTTCAAAATTAAAATGAGGATTAATCAAGCACTGGAGTTGCATCTTTTCACTCTTGATATGCTTCAAAATTAAAATGAGGATTAATCAAGCACTGGAGTTGCATCTTTTCACTCTTTGTTTGTCATATTTCAGGTAGTCTGGTTTTTTGTTTGAATTTGTTGCCCAGAGTATTTGAATCCCCAAAGATTATTTAACAATATTCTGAGTATTTTAACCTCAACCTTGTAAACTTTTTATTTAGGTAGTGGTTAGCAGACTTATTGCTTACCTTAACCTGCTTCTGATGTGAGGACATGGTTCTAGGAATCCCATGATAAGATACATCCGGGATGATTTTTTTTTCCCAACTCAACCCATTGCATAAACATATCAAGTCAATTAGAAGTTACTATGTTGATCTGATGATTTTTTTCCCTTCCAATTTGACCCTTATTATTATCTGAGGTTTTGTATTATGTTTGTTTTTCAGATGCATGTAGTTGAGAAATGACCATGATGGCAGATACCGTGGTAGCTATTGTTCAATCAGGCGGCGAGTTTGTTACCAAAGATGACGGAACTATGTCATACATTGGTGGAGAAGCTCATGCAGTTAGTATCAAGCGTGACATTCTCCTTGATGATCTAAAGTCAGAAATTGCGAAAAACATGTTTAGCATTGAACTTAGCACAATGTCCATCAAATACTTCCTTCCATTCAATAAACGAACCCTTATTACAATAGCCAATGACAAAGATCTTGAGCGCATGATGGAGTTCCACGCGAATTCTCTAACAATAGACATTTATGTCCTAAATAAGAATGATAACCGGTAATTCAAAGTTTTTCCTAATCAGTTGATTAAATTTCTTCGATTTTATTATGTTATTCTCAAGCAAGGTTCTACAATTTTCTAGAGTAATTAGGAATGCCGCTGCTGACTCGGGTACATCCACGGTAGAGACTGCTGCTGCTGCTGACCGGAGTCAACCTAGGAGACCAACTGCTGCTAAAAATAAAAGGTATTTATAGTTTTATCTTTTATCACTGATGTCTTTAACTCCCAAAGCACCCTCTGTTATACAATCTCATTCACCTACAGAGCAACTAGAGATATGACTTCTGTTGCGGATTCAAGCACGCCTAAGGGTGCTACTAGTGCAGTTGCAGACAACACTAGAAACCGGAGGCAAAAAACTACTGATAGAGTTACTATCAGGTACTTCATCATACAACTCCAATTCCTGCATATATGTCTTTTCTCACTTTGGTATAAGCAATTCACAAATTCCTTCAATCACCAAGTTGTTTTAGAGTCTCAATTCTCAAGCTTAGAAATATAGTTTCATGTTATCTCCTTCATCCTATTTGATATTTACTGATAATTATTTGCACAAGGTTATCTTTCATTAACTATATAGAGCTTTGCCTTGTGCGGAGCACGTGACGTTTTCTCCCCTTATATATTGTGTTATTTTAAATAGGATCGTTCCAGATGATCCAGGTCCACCAGTTGTCTCTAGCTCTACAATTGACATTAATAGACAGGAGAGGTTAGAACCTGATGCTTTGGACAACGTTGACATGAATAGGTATTTGCAGATGATCTCCCTTATGTATATGCATGAACTTTATGGAAAATGATATGGGCAATGTATTGCTTTTGCAGTGAAATCATGAATATTATAAATGATGCAGTCCCCCTCTCTGCAACCAATGGTAATTATATAGTACCCCAGGAATCAAGTGGCCCGTGGGACACTATTACCATGGATGTTGGGCAAGAATTTGAGAATGTGAGGACCTTTCGTGATGAATTGTGTAAATATGCATTTGCCAAGGGTTTCAAATACAGATTCGTTAAGAATGAACATACTCGTGTAACTGCCAAATGCATTTCTGAGAACTGTTCATGGAGAATTCACGCATCCCGATCATCTCGTAAGCAGATGTTTCTGATCAAGAAAATGAATAATGTACATACATGTGGTGTGCTAACTGGTGAAGCTACTCAACCTGGTCAACCTCGAGCAAAAAAGCAATGGTTAGCGAGTATTATCAGAGAAAAAGTACTTGAGAATCCAGGGACTAGGCCTAAAGATATCGCAAGAGACCTTTACAATGAGTATGGAATTAGTTTGAGCTACTGCCAAGTTTGGCATGCGAAAGAGACTGCCCAGAAAGAGATTCACATGTTGCAGGAAGAGGCATGTAATCAGTTGCCATGGTTATGTGAACAGATTATGAGCACTAACCCGGGCAGTGTTAGCATGATAACTTCAACATTGGATGCAAAGATTCGTCGCTGTTTTATCTCTCTTTCTGCCTCTTTACATGGTTTTGAGCACGGTTGTCGCCCCCTTCTTTTTGTTGAAAAAATATGTTTGAAAATAAATAACCAGTGGAAGGTGTTGGTTGCAGCTACACTTGATGGAAACGATGAGATTTTTCCTGTCGCCTTTGCTATTGTGGAGGATGAGACTCCTGATAGTTGGCATTGGTTTCTAGTACAGTTGAAATATGCGATAACAACATATCATAAAATTACAATTGTGTCCACTCGACGAAAGGGCTTGGACGATTTGTTGCCTAAGATCTTTGTGGATAGTTATCACAGCTTCTCTCTCTCTCATCTGATTCAAGACTTGAAGGCAGAACTAAAGAAAGGTCCGTGGTCTGACCAAGTGAAGGAGGCAATAATCGATAGTTTTAAAGGTGCTGCCCAAGCTTACGTGATTGAAGATTTCAATGCATACATAGAGAGAATTAGTAACATCTCGAAGGACGTTGCTACATGGATCATGTCAACAAAGCCCGAGCATTGGGCAAATGCCATTTTTCCAGGTGTACGCTATGATCATCTTTCATCAGAACTCTTAGAGCCACTATGTAAATGGATATCAATGAAAGATGAAGGTTCTGCAGTACAAATAATGCATGCTTTGCTATCAAAAACAATAGAGATCATACAATCCCGTCAACAAGCTTCGAGCACAATCGATAGCACCTTGACTCCAACGTTGGAGAAAAAGTTGCAGAAAGAGACGTCCAAGTCTAAAACACTCAATGTAGTATGTTCAACCGAGACTATGTTTGAGGTCCGAAGCACTACAGTTAATGTCGTCAACATTGGTAGTTGGGAATGTACATGCAAAAAGTGGCAAATTACAGGATTGCCATGCTCACATGCTGTTGCGGTCTTCAATCGGGTAGATAAATCTGCTTATGATTATTGCTCGAGATATTTCAGGAAGGAAAGCTATCTCATGACTTATTCAGAGCCTGTTAATAAATTACCAGATACTAATGAGATGAAGTTCTTTGTTCCTGCATCTTCGTATCCTCCGCCTACTAACAGACCACCGGGGAGGCCAAAGAGAAAGAGGATTAATCCTTATAAGACGAGTATTAGGCCTCTTAAATGCAGTAGATGCAAAGTTGTTGGGCATAACAAAGCAACCTGTGAAGCTCTGCTGTAGATTTCTATGGCGTATCAGTTTATATTCTTGTTCTAATGTTATTTTGCTTTTTTGAACTCTTTTCGATCGCCTCTTGTATGTGGCCTTACTTTAGTTCTCTTGTTGTATACCCCATGCTCTTTAGAAGCAGATGTCTCCTCTTTTTAACTTTGTGATCTCTTTGTTTATTGATTTTACTGTGGCGGAACAAATTTTCAGATGTATTCCCTTATTTGAGTATTCTGTGGTCTATGAAAGCTCTTGCTTATACATATGGCATTCAAATTGAGGAAGAATTTGGTTTGTTAGAATTATGAAGAAATGATTTCCAGGTAAACTCACTGAGTTATTTGAATGGATCTTAGAAAATATATTCTTTCAAAATTGGATATTTAAAATCTAGAGTGATCTTTTTTAGATTAGACGCTTGCAAGCTTGATGGATTACGGATTTCAAGTCTCTTGTCTCTTTGAATCTTGATATTTGCAGGTATTTTTATCTGGTATCAGCTTAAAAAGCATTTCTAAATTTATAAGCTAAACCAATTTATAAACTGCACAAGAATCACAAATAATCTTGCTATATACAAGCTAAAAGTGCGTAATGCATAATTATGGTTGCATGCTTGACTTCGAAGTAGGTGTAACTGCAAGCATTGCTATCATGATATTCTACACAATTGTAGTGTTCGCATGAAAACCAAACTACTTTATTCTAATCTAATATAGAAAACCTTAACTCGACAAGCATCTAGTAGGTCATGGGTTCATATTCATGTAACAAACCCCAAAAATCTTGAGGTTAATAAATTATGCGAATCACCCACTGCGGGTGATCCGGATAGTTGGGAGGTTTCACTATGACTCTCACGGTCTTGAGTTCGATTCTGAACTGGATTATTAAAATAAAATAAAATAAAACTATGCTAATCAATTGAAATGTATTAAAAAAATTGAGAGAAGAAAACAGAAATAAAGGGAAGAGTGTGAAGTCTATAAGAATTGAAACAACAGTCGGTTCAGCTTATTCAGATTGCAAAATTTTCAAATTAAATCAATGTGATCGTATTATTCTGGAACCAAACTGAACCAAGTGGTTCATTGCTCACGTTCGAGTGCATATACAGTCTAGTGGGACCTCAGTGTGAAACAACCGAAAATGACACCCTTATAGTCTATTGGGCCCCAGTGTGAAACAAGAGAAAATGGGACCCTCTCAGAGAGAGAGGTGCAACTATAGGTGCACAAATGATCAAATAAGAATTCGGTGTGACCCAATACACCTACAAATAATACATCATCGTATTCCAATTTCCAAGCAAAAGGGCCAGCCTTGACGGAATCCCAACCTCTAGAATCCGGTGGAAGCCTTTATAATTAATTAATTCTATAATTTCATATTTTAGATATTAGTCCCTTACATCTTCATTAATTGCGTATCGTTCCCTCAAATCTTGAAAATTGCATATTAGCCCCTCAAGTCTTATAAGGCCTTGCAAAATGGTTCCTCTGTTAGTATTACAGTTACAAACCTAATGACGTTGGGTTAACTCCTAACCCAGCATCTGCAATCACCAAACTAAAACTTTTGTGAATCTCAAGTTTGGATTAGGGTTCTTTCCTAACCATTGTAGGAGAAGAACTCGAGTGCATTTAGATTTTTTTTAAGGGTATTTAGTTTACAGTTTAAACCCATTAACAAATGGGCTAGGGAACAAAACAGCTTTTTTTCAGCATGTTCTATTCGATACTGGTAGGAGAAGAACCCGACTCGGTATTGTTAAAAAAAGAGGGGAAGCAGAACAAGTCAAGATGATATGGATCACCCCTTCTTCTTGCGCCAAAGATCTTACCATTTCCGAAGGAACTGGAGCTACATTTCTTTTCAATTTCCATTCCAGAGTTCCTATGTATTTCCACGCCATTTCATTTTTCGAGGTCTCAAAAAAAAAAAAGAAATGGACAAATTCCTTTTCTTAGGAACACATACAAGAAAAAGAATAACGGTAACCCCACCATTAACTACATCACTTTCATTTATTAATTTTGTTAAAGTTTGACTCAAATACTTGACATCCAATCATAACTTGGCATTGGTGATTAGAATTCAAAAATAATTGGTTTGTCCTAAAGCTCTTGGGTCCCATGTCAAGAGTAGCAATCCTGCACATGGGTTGTTGTTACTTGAATTCTCATTGGATGAGAATTATGAAGATAAGGACAGGTTTGCTTTAGTTGGACGAAGTTCAACTATTATTTGGTTTCTTACACTTTTAATTCTTGAATCCTATTGGTTGTTGGACAGAGATAAGGACAAGCTTGTTAAAGACTCTAGAGTTTGTATTTGGCTACAATTCTTAAAGCTATGATCCAAGAGGTATTGAGGCGGCAGCAGCATCATATATATATATGCATAACCCCTGTCATAATTTCTTGAGCCACCCGAGAGTTAAAGCAGAGAAAGGCTAAAGGTCTTTTTGGATTACTTGAAACAAACCCACATATTGTCCAGGGGTTTTTTTATCAACTCTTGGTTGGTGATTGAAGGCTCTCTTTTGTTCATCTTTGAGAGATTGTATTGAGATTATAGGGGTGTTATTTGGGATTGAGAGATTCCATTTTTGTATTCCTCACAATTAGTAAAGCTATTCTCCTCCTTCGCAGTGGGCGTAGAACAAGCAACCCGATATATCTTTGTGTTCGTGTGTTCTCGATATTTTTCTTTCTTTCGTGTGATTGATATTAGTTTATTCCTGGGATTTGTCATAACAAATTGGTATCAGAGCCCTCAGCTATCGATCGGATGAGAAGATGACGACTACCACTATGAAGTGGGATATCGAGAACTTTGACGGCAACATCAGTTTCAATCTTTGGCAAGTTAGGATGATCGCCGTGTTGACACAGAACGGATTGAAGAAGGCTTTATTCGGGAAGTCGAAGAATCCGGCTACAATGACAGAGGAAGATTGGGACGAGTTGCATGATAAAGCTCTCACAGCGATCCAGTTATGTTTGACTAACGAAGTTTTGCAAGAAGTTCTCATGGAGAAGACAGCCGCTGATTTGTGATCTAAGTTGGAGGATTTGTATTTGACGAAGTCGCTCACTAATCGCCTCCTCTTGAAGCAACGGTTGTACACACTTCGGATGTCGGAAGGTACACCCATCAAATCTCATATTGGTGAATTTAATTCTGTGATTACAAATTTGAATAAGATTGATGTTAAAATCGATGATGAAGATCAAGCCCTATTATTATTGTGTTCTTTGCCGCCTTCCTACAAGCACTTCAGGGATACTATGATTTACAGTCGAGATTCTATTGGCAGCAAGGATGTAAAAGAGAACTTGTTGAATAAGGAGAAGATCGACAAAGAGTTAACCATAAGCAAAAGTGGTGATAAAGCTGATGGCTTGTTTGTTCGAGGAAGATCGGAAGAAAAGGGCTTTGGAGGTAACAGGTATAAGTCAAAGCATAGGAATTTGACCTGCAGATATTGCAAGAAGAAAGGGCACATCAAGACCGATTGTTACAGATTGAAGAACAAGAATAAACAAGAAGAGTATGAAGAAAAATCTAAGGAGGACTCCGCTGAAGTTGGTATTGCTGAAGATGTGATTTTGTTAGTTACGGGTGATAAAAACAGGAGCATGGGTGATTGGATTTTGGATTCAGATTGTTTCTATCATATGTGTCCTAATCGGGACTGGTTCACCACTTATGAAGGTATTGATGGTGGAATTGTTCTCATGGGGAATAACGCCTCATGCAAGACTATCGGGATAGGCACAATTCGGATTAAGATGCATGATGGAGTCATCAGGACTTTGACTGATGTTAGGCATGTTCTAGATTTAAGGAAGAATCTCATCTCTTTGGGCACTCTTGATCATCTTGGGTGTAATTTTTCAGGTGAAGGTGGAGTTCTTAGAGTTACAAAAGGCTCTCTTGTGGTTATGAAAGGAAAGAAGATCGGCAGCTTGTATGTTTTGCAGGGTTCTACCGTTACCGGTTCATTTGATTGCATCATCGATGTCAGGAGTTGATACTATCAGATTATGGCATATGAGACTTGGTCATATGAGTGAGCACAAATTGGCCGAGTTGAGCAAGAAGGGTCTTTTATGTGTGGACAGAGTACAGGAAAATTGGGATTCTGCGAGCATTGCATCTTGGCGAGAAAAGAGTCGACTTGATATGGCAGTGCATCAGACTAAAAGTACTATGGATTACATTCATTCAGATCTTTGGGGACCTTCTCAAGTTGCCTCGAAGGGTGGTAGTTCGAGATATATGTTGACCTTCATTGATGACTACTCCAGGAAGGTTTGGGTCTATTTTTTGAGACATAAATATGAGGTGTTTGTGACTTTCAAGCAGTAGAAGTCTTTGATTGAGAAGCAGACTGGGAGGCTGATTAAGAGGCTTAGAACTGATAATGACCTTGAGTTTTGTGGAGGAGAATTTAATGAGTTCTGCAAGAAGGAGGGAATCGTTAGACATCATACAGTCCCTCGCACACCGCAACAGAATGGATTTGCAAAATGTATGAACAGAACCTTATTGGAGAAAGCTCGTTGTATGATGTTCAATGCAGGTTTAGGCAAGGAACACTGGGCGGAATCGGTGAATACGGCTTGTTACTTAGTGAATCGGTCGCCATCTACTGCTATTGGTTATAAAACTCCAGAGGAGGTTTGGTCCGGTAAGCCTGCGGATTATTCTAATCTTAGAATATTTGGTTGCCCTGCATATGTGCATGTTAGTCAAGAGAAACTTGAGCCGCGAGCAAAGAAGTGCATATTCCTAGGTTATGCATCGGGTGTTAAAGGTTTTAGGTTGTGGTGTTCTGATCCAAAGTCTCCTAAGATTATTATCAGCCGTGATGTCACTTTTGATGAGTCTGCTATGTTCCACCAGAAATAGTCACCTGTTTCAGTTGATAAGGCGCGCGCTACAGAACATAAGGTGGAGTTAGAAATTCGTGATTCAGCTGTTCAGCAGGATAAGACTACGGGAGTTCAGCAGCCAGATCCCATTCAAGTAGATGAAGCACCTCAGCAGCTACAGGAAGAGCGGGAATACACTATTGGTAGAGATCGGTCTAGACGAGAGATTCGACCACCGCGAAGATATGAAGATACGGTAGCTTATGCATTGTCGGTAGATACGGTCATCGTGCGGACAATTCAGTCGATTTGTTGAGGCCTCTTTCAGTTGGCAAGTTCAAGCCGGGCTTGGACTTGATCGATATGTGCCGCACTTAGATGCCCTGTGGGGCTACTGGAGAAGGTGGAGTAAGTTAGCTATTTTTGGAGTGAGAAATTTTTCATCGTATTTGACTCAATGTGGAGATTTGTTAAAGTTTGACTCAAATACTTGACATCCAATCATAACTTGGCATTGGTGATTAGAATTCTAAAATAATTGGTTTGTCCTAAAGTTCTTGGGTCCCACGTCAAGAGTAGCAATCCTGCACATGGGTTGTTGTTACTTGAATTCTCATTGGATGAGAACTATGAAGGTAAGGACATGTTTGCTTTAGTTGGACGAAGTTCAACTATTATTTGGTTTCTTACACTTTTAATTCTTGAATCCTATTGGTTGTTGGACAGAGATAAGGACAAGCTTGTTAAGGACTCTAGAGTTTGTATTTGGCTACAATTCTTAAAGCTATGATCCAAGAGGTATTGAGGCGGCAGCAGCATCATATATATATATGCATAACCCCTGTCATAATTTCTTGAGCCACCCGAGAGTTAAAGCAGAGAAAGGCTAAAGGTCTTTTTGGATTACTTGCAACAAACCCACATATTGTTCAGGGGTTTTTGATCAACTCTTGGTTGGTGATTGAAGGCTCTCTTTTGTTCATCTTTGAGAGATTGTATTGAGATTATAGGGTGTTATTTGGGATTGAGAGATTGAGAGATTCCACTTTTATATTCCTCATAATTAGTAAAGCTATTCTCCTCCTTCACCCGTGGACATAGACTACAAGCCGAACCACGTATATCTTTGTGTTCGTGTGTTCTCGATATTTTTTTTCTTTCGTGTGATTGATATTAGTTTATTCCTGGGGTTTGTCATAACAAATTTCATAGTAATAGAAATACATGTCCTACCGAGACAGAATTTGTAACTTGCTACCCTCTTGCCTAGCAGGCAAAGATTTACCTCTGCGGAAAGACTGATTCATTCGGATCGACATGAGGGTCCAACTCCATTGCATTGCCAGAATCCATGTTGTATATTTGAAGCAGTTGACCCCTTGCTTCTCTCATGGTACAACCCTCTTCCCGCTGAGCCCCCTTTCTCCTCGGTCCACAGAGACAAAATGTAGGACTAGTGCCAACAGTTCATCATGGAAGAAGGGACTCACCGAGCCGGGATCACTAACTAATACTAATATAATAGAAAAGAACTGTCTTTTCTGTATACTTTCCCCCATTCCGTTGCTACCGCGGGCCTTACGCAATCGATCGGATCATATTAGTATTTGACCAAATAGGATTTACTTATTTAAAATAAATAATAGGTACTGGATCCGTGTAACAGTAAATCCGGCAAACCCATCATTTGACTGAAGTAAAGGAAAAACCAATAGAAGTTGGAATAAACAGATCTATTTATCTACGCTCGAATTATATTTGAGTGATACAGCATTGTCAATATGGTTGCGAAAATAAATTAAATTAATTAATAGCAAATTAAATTAATTAATTAAGTAAAGCAAATAATGGGTTGGCTGTCTTCGTCTTATTCCAGCCCTCTACATTTTTGACTGCAAAGTTCTTCTCAGTAGCATCACCCTCTCCTTACCAGACCAGCCGAGCTTGCAGTTGAGTTGCTTGTTCCCTCACATCTAGATCTAGCTGTCGAGCCGATCTCACCTCCTTTCCTTAGCGTACTTTCTCAATATCATAGAATGCGTTCTATTGAGAAAGTAAACTCAACGAAACAAGCAAGCAATTCAGGGTGCTCGTAGATCAGGAAGCCGCCGCTATTTATTGGCTTTCGTCCCTAACCTAAGAAGGAAACCGAAGGAGGGAGTCCGGAGCGGAGTTAGCTGCTGTCAAGGAGTCGGGGGACAGAGATTAGTGCCCAAGGGGGTTATGGAAAATGGGAGGCTCAACAGCTACGTTTAGGACATAAATCAATTAATTAAATATAGCAGTTGCGCGTTAGAACAAGCAACGGATTGATTTTAGACTTTCGGGTGGAGGTACGGAGCCAGAGCCAGCGTCGCGGTATAGCTACGGCATGTTGACTAGACATGCATGCATCAACAGCTAAGTTTGGGCGAGGTTTACCTGCTCCTTAAAGCGGATAGGTTTGGGGGTTTCACTGCTCAACCGATAAGGAGAGGGGGAGAGGAGAGGTGTACTACCGCACAACGGATTGACGAATGCTGTCTATTCGATTGATAAAGAGAAAGCAAAGAAGCAAAGCAACGAACGGATTGCTTGCAGCTAGCTGATCACCACCGTTTCGGAGTATGAATGAGATAATGTTTACACTGCACACGGACTCTACCGCCTTGCGCTCTACGAAGTCCAATTTTGGTAATACATCTAAGAAATTATTCCATCTGACATACTCTCCCTGGGATGCGGGAATAGCGACATGAACTAAATGTCTTGTTCAAGACAATGAGCTTACTCCAAAAAGTCCTGACAAATGATGATTGAGACGAGATTCCGCATTTTTGAACCATGAATCGCTCAGTTTCCATTTGGGTTGTAGGTGTAACCAACTCGCTATTAAGGATATAGCAGAAAGAAATAACAGAAAAAGAGCTCTAGTAGAAAGATCTTCATTGGTGCGCAATCCGATTGTATACCACCACTGATAAACACCAGAATAAGCGATATTCATTGAGCCGGTAGCACCTCCTCGCGTAAAGGCTTCCACAGCGGGTTGGCCAAAATGAGGATCCCAAATTGCATGAGCAATAGGTCTTATATATGAAGGATCATGTATCCACGACTCAAAATTTCCTTGCCAAGCTACATGAAACAGATTTCCGGATGTCCACAGAAAAATTATTGCCAAACTCCCCGACTGGAAAGACTTGGTTTGCGTGCCTGATCTTCTTCTGCCCTATATCTTCTATCTTAATAAAAAGTGAGTCCTCCTTACTAAATGAGGTTTACTGGTCCTCCGAAAGCGTGGATTTCTTTTTTCCTAAATGAAAGGAAGAGTCAATTCCTTTGTCAAAGCATCAATCTCAGCCGAACCAACAACTTGCCTCCAACCATTAATTTGACAGGATATTCTCCTCAAATCTAATCTAACTTTATTTAACTTGAAGGACAATTTTGCAAAACCTTATAGGATTCGAGAGATTAATATGAAATTTCTAAGATTTGAGGGACTGATATGAAATTGTTGAAAATAAAGGAATCTCTTAAATCAAACATAATTTCCAAATAGTCCCTCAAATCTCATTATTTGCTTATTAGTCCCTTAAATCTACAAATTCCTTGCAATTTGATCCTTCTGTTACAAAAGCTATTAATTTCTCCAACCATAGTTGGGTTAACAAATAACCATACATAAGAAATGACCTTATTGACCCTGGATGTACGTTGCCCTCTCTGAAGACTATCATTTGCTCCCAATTTTTCCCGCTCTCTGAAAGGGGAAAAAATTTCGATAAAATTCTAGGGAAAATTATTGAAATTTTCTCCCCAATCTCACACGGGGTTGTCTTTGAAGGAAGATCAACACCCCCTTCCCTAAATTAGGGCAGGGTTTGGGTTTTTTCAAGAGCATTAGGGGTTTTGGTGAAGACAAGGTGGACGAGCCCTCGTTGCATAATTTGAAGGTAAATTTCTTTAACTTTAATTTTTATATATTTTCCATGGTTGCATGCAAGTTGAATGTTGGTTTGGTGTTGTGATTTCTAGATTTATTGTGGAATTTTGGTTTGATGTTGTTTATTCTGGCTTTTTTGTGGTTTTTTTCGTGGTTTTTGGGTGCCTGAATGAGGCTTTTTTGATATTGTAGGATGGAAAAAGGGGTTGTTGAGATTGTAATTAGGTACAATGGGTATTAGAGACATGTTCCTAGGATGGGGAGGAAGAAGTATGAATGTGATAATCAAAGAACTATTAGAGTGAATGTTGGTAATATGTCACTGAAAAAATTTGGGGGACTAATAGCAGAATTTATGCTTATTTCTAGGGGTCATACACTAAAAATATTTTATACAATTCCTAACACAAATTTTAGAGTCTTTGGGGATATTAAAACCAATGGGATTTTCATGGGTGTGTTGAGAAATCATGTAGGAAGGAGGTGTGCTCAAATGTTTGTGTCATTAGAACCTATTCCAAGTTTTAGTTGAAGGGCTCCAGTGTTACAGAGAAGAAGGAATCCACCAAGAGAGGGGTCAAATAAATCTAAGAGGATTACACACGTTGATCTTGATAATTTCTCTAGTGAAGATGAAAACCAAGGTGTTGATGATGACAGATATGTGCCATTAGATGATGGTAACACAGCAGATATTGAGGATGAAGGCTTTGATTTTGACAATGCAATTGATTGGGAGGCAACTCAGATGATGTTTGATATGCATGATGACAATGAAAGGGATTCTGGATTAGAGGGTGATATGATAGCTCAATTAGATAACCAGCATACCCACCTAGAGAAAATTGCAGTGGAGGAAGCTAGATTTCATGATGAAGAGGTTAACGAAGAAAATGTGACTGATGATGCTGATGACATTTATTCTAATGATGGTTACCACTCCATTCATAGTTCAGTAGAGGAGTATAGTAGTGATGATTTCAATGAGGGTGATATGCTTGATGGTGATGATAACAACACTGATGAGGGTATTCCTATATTTAAATTAGGTAGAAATTCCCTGATGTGGCTAATTTGAGACTCTCTTTGAAATATTATGCTGTGAAGAAAAATTTTAGTTTTAATTTGGTGAAGAATGACACTAAAAGGCTAGTTGCTAAATGTTGTCAAGAGAGTTATCCTTGAAAACTGAGAGCTAAGGGTTTGCATGATGGCAGAACTATGGAGATGACTAGGTATACAGGACAACACTCATGCACTGGGGTGAATAAGAGTAAAAATAATCAAGCTAGTGCTAAATGGATGGCAACAGTTGTACTTAAAGATGTCAAATATAATCCTAATTTGGCCTCCAAAGATATACAAAGGACCATGTTAAAGGATTATAAAATGATTATATCATATAATCAAGCTTGGAGAGCTAGAGAGGCTGTAAGGAACATGATATTTGATGGTGTTGAAGAATCTTGTGACCATGTTTTTTCTCTAAAGTATGAGCTGTTGAACAGAAATCTAGGGAGTCATGTAGATATTCAAATAGGTCCAGATCATGCATTTGAGAGAATATTTGTGTGCTTTGGAGCATTAGTAGAGGGGTTTAGGAAAGGGTGTAAGCCATTTATAGGATTTGATGGCTACTACTAAAGGTCCAAGTACATGGGGAGCATGTTGTGTGCTACGAGTTTGGATGAAAATCATGGTTTATTTCCTCTTGCTTTTGCTATAGTTGAAGGTGAATCAAGTGACAGTTGGTTTTGGTTCCTAGAAAATCTTATTAAAGCCTTTAATGGTGAGCTTAGTCAGGTCAGTGTTGTTAGTGATCAAGAGAAGGGACTACTAGAGGCAATTTCCACACTACTTCCTAAAGCAGAGCAGAGGGTGTGCATGAGACACATGTGGAAAATTTCAAAACAAATTTTCTTGATGAGTTTTATGAACAATGCATATGGGGGGCTGCAAGGGCATACACATCACATGAGTTCACCAAATATATGTTACAATTAGGTGAAGTTTCAAATGAGGCATTTCTCAGTTTGCATGCCAAGGATAAATTTGTGTGGTCTAGAAGTCAATTTTATGAGATATCTAAGAACAATTACCTCACTAACAATTTGTCTGAGTCCTTTAACTCTTGGACACTTGATTCAAGATATTTACCAGTTGTGGATTTGGTTGACAAGCTAAGGACCAAACTTATGCTCAAATTCAACAAGAGAAGGAAACTAGGCTTGAAGTGGAAGGGTAAGTTGGTGCCGTATGCTAATAGATATTGCCAAGAAATCAGTAAGAATCTTGGTTCTTATTTAGTGAGACAAACAAATCCTGATGAGGCTGAAGTTGAAAATGAGTATGAGAGAAGGACAATTAACTTGAAGGAGAGGACATGTAGCTGCAAAAAATAGCAAGTGACTGGTTTACCATGTATTCATATGGCAAATTAAATAGGCACAATCAGAAATGCAAAGTGGGATGAATTTTGTGATGAAAAATATCATGTGGAGAGGTATGTTGTATTCTTTTATGTTCTTTCATCTTTAATTTTGATTTATTGATTTATTTCTACCTAATATCATTCCTATTTCAGGTATAGACTCACATATGCACAATTAATTGGAGTTCTACCATCCAAAGATGAGTGGAAATGCCCATTCCTGAAGGATTTCACAGTTGGACCACCCCCATACAAAGAGGCCAAAAGGCAGGCCAAAGAAGAAAAGGATGAAGGGGTAAAGATAAACCTGAGAGAAAGGTTTTAAGGAGACAGCATAAGTGCTCAAGGTGTGGTGGCTGGGGTCATCATAAGAGTGGCTGCAAGAATCCAATCAATAAGGCTGCACAAAGTGGATCACAGTGATGTTTACTTAACTACTATTGTAGTACTTTTAACTTTGATTTTAATTTATGCATTTGTTCATAGTGTTACTACTACAAACAAGAGAGGGAGAGGTGTAACTACTTCAGAAGTGAACCAAGGTGATGTGTATGTTTCTGTTTATGTATATGTTTTATTTTGGTTTCATTGAGTAATGGAGTGACAATTTGCCTTTGATTTGAAAAATGTTAGCTAAATCAATGCCAGAGATACATCAAATAGTATGGGTAGAGGGAGAGGTGCTACTCATGCATCTGTGTCTATCTCTCAATTTCAACCTCCTAGGTAAACTCTACATGGTCATTTATTTGTTGATATTATTGTAATAAATCATGACAAGATGGATTTTCTGTAGGTTAGCAGTCAAAATTCAAGAGAAAGACCAAGCAAGTTGCCACTAAGTAGAGGGAGAGGAAGAGTAGCTATGGCAACACAATCAAGGCTAAGCTTTTCACCATCAGTAGCAGCAGAATCATCAACAACAACCCCACAACTTCAACCTATCAACAGTCAAGCTTCAAGAAATTCTCAAGGGGACATAGCATCTTCAACCAGTAATCAAGGAGGCATCAGTAGAGTGGTTTGGATGCCTAAATGGTAGAAGTCACAAAATTTTGGCCAATGTGTTCATTTTGCACATATCTTTTGTCCAGACTGCTATATATGTGTGAATGATTCACTGATTTTGTCATACTTTAATGTAATTGTGCATGTTGCACATAGGTTTCTTAATTATAGGGTATATATGTGCTTGTTGCACAGTTTTTGTTGATATTTTGGTATATGTGTACATGATGCACATATTTTTGTTGTATTTTGGAGGTGCTTGTGCAATTTGCACATAATTTCAGTTATACTTGGATGATGACGTAATTGTGCATGTTGCACATAACTATGGTGAACTTCAATGAAGTCTATCTTTACTGTTATATACCAATATGTATTTTCAAGTGTTTGAAATTTTTTTGGTGAAGTGGTATGTGCAATCATGTACAAAAGGTGATAGTATTGAGAGGGGGTCAATATGATAATGGATTGTATGTGTATGTGGCAAATAATATCTTTTGCACAACCAATTTGCAAGGAAAACCATGCCAAAAAAATTTACAATGATGAGTTTGTTTTTGCAATAACACCATGTCAAAGTTTACATAAAATCTGAGTTTATATCTAACAAATTTTGTATCTTTCACATAATCTTCAAGAAATAATTTAAAAATAACTAATTCTTTAATTCATATCTAAACCACACATTACATTATCTAAAACATCCAATTTCTAAAACATGTCATATCTAAATCACAATTTACATCATCTAAAACAATCAATTTCTAAAACAACCCCAAAATTTATATCTAAATAAAAAATTACATCAACAACCAATTTTAAACAACCCCCAACTTTAGAACATTCTGAGGAACACCAAAATCCCCAACAATACAAACAGAATTTTCAACATCAATATGATCTGTTCTATTTTCTTCCCTAACATGCTCACTTCTTTGGCAAGCTTCATCAACAAATTTCGGCTATCATCCACCCAAGCAAAAACTCCACAACCTTTATTTGAGGCATTCTTGTATAGCTGACACCCATAAAATTGCAAACCCTTGTTCTCCCCTTGTTTACACGTCCAAATTCTGCACTCTAAACCACAAAAATATTTCTTATTAGCCCCATGACTTGAAGCTTCAGTGGCATTTGACGATGAGCCTTGCAACATAGTGTAAGACCTAAAAACCCCTATTTGGCAGTTTAGAATGTTAGAGGGGATGAAGAGAATCGGATTGTATTGCAAAATTTTGATGATTATATAGGATTTTGAGGGAATATAACCGTTGGAATGGCCATTGGGTTTAAACCCGTTCTGAAATGAGTAGGTAAAGTTATGAATTGTAGGTGAGGGTATAACAGGTAATTCACTTATTCCGTTAACTTTAACAGTCATTATTACCACCAACTAACTTGAGGGACGTATTGGCAAGGAAATTGGAGATTTAAGGGACTAATAAGTAAATTATGAGATTTGAGGGACTATTTGGCAATTATGTTTGATTTAAGGAGCTAATATGCAATTAACCCATCTTAAATACCCTTTAGATTTAAGAGAGCGGACTCTTATTAGATTCTTGGGAAAACTGCTTCTAGCCCCCAAAATCCTAAGGAGTGTGCTCTCCTCACCCAAGACTTTTTCAACGTTATCCAAACCCCCAAAAGTAAATCTGATGTGCTCTGAGCCCCCAAAAGTCAAATCTCAACACTTTAATATATGTGAAGACCATAATACCCTTCTCTCTCTCTCTTTTTTGTCATGTTCTCACAGCGAGCTTTTGAAATGGGTTTTGGGGGGAAAATTTTCGGTTCCCTCTAAATTTTTGTATATTGTTGTAATTTTTTATTATTTTATATATTATTATAATTTTTTTAAATCGATGACTTATTACAATTTTTTAAATTGATGACGTGATATTTTATATAATGCTATATTTTTTTATTATTTTATATATTATAGTAATCCATACTTTTGTTATTTTATATATTGTTATTTTATATATTATTATAATTTTTATTATTTTATATATTATAGTAAATCCGTAATGCTATATTTTTTATTATTTTATATATTATAGTAATCCATACTTTTGTTATTTTATATATTGTTATTTTATATATTATTATAATTTTTATTATTTTATATATTATAGTAAATCCGTAATGCTATATTTTTTTATTATTCTATATATTGTTGTAATTTTTTTAAAATCGATGACTTAGTAACCAACTCGTAACCTTGACAACCAACTCGTAACCACAACCAACCCGTAACCTTAATAACCAACATGTAACCTTGACAACCAACCCGTAACATTAACAACCAACCAGTAATCTTGACAACCAAACCGTAACCTTAACAACCAACCGTAATCTTGACAACCAAACCGTAACCTTAACAACCAACCCGTAATCTTGACAACCAACCCGTAACTTTGACAACCAATACGTAACCTTAACAACCAACACGTAACCTTAACAACCAACTCGTAAACTTTTGTATATTGTTGTAATTTTTTATTATTTTATATATTATTGTAATTTTTAAATCGATGACTTGAAATTTTATATAATGCTATATTTTTATTATTTTATATATTATAGTAAATCCATAATTTTTGTTATTTTATTTATTATTATTTTATATATTGTTATAATTTTTCATTATTTTATATATTGTAGTAAATCCATAATGCTATATTGTTTTATTATTCTATATATTATTGTAATTTTTAAATCGATGACTTATTGTAATTTTTAAATCGATGACGTGATATTTTATATAATGCTATATTTTTATTATTTTATATATTATAGTAAATCCATAATTTTTGTTATTTTATATATTATTATAATTTTTATTATTTTATATATTGTAGTAAATCCATAATGCCATATTTTTATTATTCTATATATTATTGTAATTTTTAAATCGATGACTTAGCAACCAACTCGTAACCTTGACAACCAACTCGTAACCTTAACAACCAACCCGTAACCTTAACAACCAACGTAACCTTGATAACCAACATGTAACCTTGACAACCAACCGTAACCTTAACAACCACCGTAACCTTAACAACCAACTCGTAAACTTTTGTATATTGTTGTAATTTTTATTATTTTATATATTATTGTAATTTTTAAATCGATGACTTGAAATTTTATATAATGCTATATTTTTATTATTTTATATATTATAGTAAATCCATAATTTTTGTTATTTTATTTATTATTATTTTATATATTGTTATAATTTTTCATTATTTTATATATTGTAGTAAATCCATAATGCTATATTGTTTTATTATTCTATATATTGTTATAATTTTTAAATCGATGACTTATTGTAATTTTTAAATCGATGACGTGATATTTTATATAATGCTATATTTTTATTATTTTATATATTATAGTAAATCCATAATTTTTGTTATTTTATATATTATTATAATTTTTATTATTTTATATATTGTAGTAAATCCATAATGCCATATTTTTATTATTCTATATATTATTGTAATTTTTAAATCGATGACTTAGCAACCAACTCGTAACCTTGACAACCAACTCGTAACCTTAACAACCAACCCGTAACCTTAACAACCAACCCGTAACCTTGATAACCAACATGTAACCTTGACAACCAATCCGTAACCTTGACAACCAACCCGTAATTTTGACAACCAACCCGTAACCTTGACAACCAACTCGTTAAGATTACGGGTTGGTTGTCAAGGTTACGGGTTGGTTGTTAAGCTTACGAGTTGATTGTTAAGGTTAAGAGTTGGTTGTCAAGGTTACGAGTTGGTTGCTAAGTCATCGATTTTAAAAAAATTACAACAATATATAGAATAATAAAAATATAGCACTATGGATTTACTACAAAATATAAACTAATAAATAAAATCAATATAATATATAAAATAAAAATATATAAAATAACAAAAATTATGGATTTACTATAATATATAAAATAATAAAAATATAGCATTATATAAAATATCACGACATCGATTTAAAAATTATAATAAGTCATCGATTTAAAAATTACAACAATATATAGAATAATAAAAATATAGCATTACAGTTTATTACAATATATAAAATAATAAAAATTATAATAATATATAAAATAATAATATATAAAATAATAAAATTATGGATTTACTATAATATATAAAATAATAAAAATATAGCATTATATAAAATATCAAGTCATCGATTTAAAAATTACAATAATATATAAAATAATAAAAATTACAATAATATATAAAATAATAAAAATTACAATAATATACAAAAACTTGGAGGGAACTGAAAATTCCCCCCCCAAAACACATTTCAAAAGCTTACTGTGAGAACATGACAAGAGAGAGAGAGAGAGTGTGTGTGTGTGGTATTATGGTCTTCACATATATTAAAGAGTTGGGATATGACTTTTGGGGGCTCAGAGCATATGAGATTTACTTTTGAGGGTTTGGAGAACGTTGAAAAAGTCTTGGGTGGGGAGAGCATACTCCTTGAAATTTTGGGGGCTAGAAGCAATTTTCCCTGGATTCTTTTCTGTAATAAAATAATGAAGTATTTGGTGGGATTCTTATCTGCTGATTGTCCAAAAGTTTAAAATTGGGGAAAAGGCCAGCACTGTTCTTGCTTGTCATTTTGGACTGCTCTCGTCACCCCCCAACAAATATTAAATTTTGATTAACACCCGTTAAAAGAATGGATAAAAGGTAATATCTTGCATCAAAAAGTCAAAATTTTGGTGCCTTGATCTGATGCAATTGGCTATAAATTGGTGGTTGAGAGTCTTCAGACACCAATCTCCTCCATTTGTTGGGTAGCTTATTCTTTGTTTATTTCTAATTAATTTTGGTGCTATTCATCTATCTTTTTGTCTATTAAAAGCTTGATTTTTGTAGAATCAGCAGCAGATTTTGCAGCAGCAAAAGGAGAGGGATAGAGATGAGGACTTGTGCCCAGCTTGCGCAGAGAGCGTTGAAGACTGAAAATCCTGTCATGGTTCAGGTCAATTTGAATTGGGTTTCTCTTAACTTTGTTGAATATTTGTTATTTCTCTTCATTTTGATTTGTTGATAAGGGAATCTCTGAAATGGGTTTATCGTTTATATTTGATGGCTTTGCAGATTCAAGAACTGATTCGTTCAGCTGGTCGAGATGTGACCTCGTTGGCTCAGGTTTGGTATTGTCTCTCTTTTTCATGATTTGAACAGTGTGATGAGTTCATTTAGTGTTTAATTTATGAAGGATTATACTGTGGAAGCTTTGTGGTCATGCATTAATTGGATGTTCACAAGTCTTGTAGATAGTAGAACTTGAGGATGGGGTAGACTTGGCATCAAGTAAGAGCTTCTATAAACAAATGATCACTGAGGGGACCTAGGAATATTGGAATATGTGAATGAAAGAGGTGCGAATCAAACCGTCGATTCTTCGGCATATCATTTTTATTAAATAGTTGAGGTTATGTTAACATTCGCAGTTTGGAAATATTTTGCTCCAGAATAATGTTTCTTTGGGTGGGGTTGGGGTGGGGGTTGGGGAGAAGAGGAGGTAGGGGCCATTTTGTCTTTGTTGTGTAGATTGATTAAGATGCTTAAATCAGTTAGAAGTATTAGCCTTTGGCCCCGTTGTAACTTGGGACATATTCTTTTCCTCATTTACTAACATCTTTCTTTGATGCGTCATGCGTGTATCGTAGCATTCCGAATATTCTAGCCAAGTCCATGTAGCCCCACTGCAGAAGTTTCAGATAAATGCATTGTTGTTGTTATTTTGTGTGTGCAGGCATCCACACTACGTTTATCCTTATCCCTTTCAACATATTAAGTATCTTTACGTTGTGATATTATTTCTGTGGTTGAGACGAGACAAAAATATTTGTGTAAGAAGTATCGGTCATGTCATTTTATTAAGATGCAGTTGGTACAACAAATATATACATTAATATGATAACTTACTGTTTGATCATGGAGTGATATTGCAACATGTTTTAAGTTTCATTTTTGCATCAGTTTTCCTTGAAAATCTGTATGGCATTATTTCATTTATTGTTGACGTCAGGTGGGTAGTACATTTTAGAGGATGCTGACAGATTATGCATGAGTATAATTTAACCTTCAATGCAATTTATTGCAGGGTGTAGTTTATTGGCAGCCACCTGAGCAAGCATTGAGCAAAGCTAAAGAAATCGTGTGGGAACCTTCCACTAGTCATTATGGTGCTGATGAAGGCCTTCCAGAACTCCGGCAGGCTTTGATAGAGAAGGTTATCAATTGTAAACTTAGGACTATAAGAACAATATTAGTAGTTATATCACATTCTTATGATGTTTCTAGTGTTGGATTAAAATACCTTTCCCCTAGATGGCTAGATCTTAAAAGCTAGATAGGCGAGGTAAACAGTTTATTACTCGTTAATTTCCTTTGCAATGAGTTTAACTTTCAGTGTCAATTAAAAAAAAAAAAAGAGATCCTTACATCTTAGGTAGTATTTGAGTATTTGAAAAAGTTTAGTTATATTGAGGCCGGTTAACAAACCTTAGATGCTTACTTTGTGATTTAGTTTAATCATTGTTACCTTGCCTACTTATTGCTTCACTGCTGCTGTTTATGCTATACTTTTGCTCTTTTGATCTATCTACTTGATCAAGTTTAATGGATTCTCGTATATCCAAGGAGAGAAAACTCAGCCCATACAAGTATTAGTGTTCTGACAAGGGTATAAACTGGTCATAGCAATGTGAACTTCCTCTTTCAACTTCTTCAGATAATTAGCTCCTTTATATGCACAATGTGGATTATTACAAGCTTGCCTGTAGATTCCTCTTTGATAATTAATAGACGTGATTAAAGAGACACGAGATTTCCTCTTATTGCAGTAATAATATGAATTAAATAGATATGGCAATTGATGGTTCAGCATTCATTATAGTATTCAATGAAAACAATTTTGATAAGAAGATGATTGCTACCTAGAAAAGTAACTAATCATTCAGATTTGCAATTAGTCTATACTTTTTCATGTAACCTTGCACAAAGGGTTACATTTGTTAAGGAGATAATTAGGTTTTACAATTTGTGTGATGAATTTTGGTTCTATGGGTCAATTAGAGGCTATACAACTTATTTTACTGAATCCTTGAATACTCGGGCTAAAATCTTATTTAAGTTCAAGAGAAGGTTGAAGAACATGAGGAATGCTCAAACCAAAACCGAAGTAAATGCTGAAATTGCTGAAACTAAACTTCTTAAGTACAGGCCATACTGAAACCAAATCCAACTACTAAAACTTCCTTTGACTAATTTTTACTGTCAAATTTTTGTATGTTTAATAGTATCCTACCATTTTACTCTGGCATTTATTGAAAACATGAAAGATGATTAGATTGATCATATATTTTGCTATGGTAAAAGTTGCTTCTATATATGTCATTATTCACTTAGAATTTGTTGGTTGCAGTTACGTCGGGAAAATAAATTGACCAAGTCTTCTGTTATGGTGACAGCTGGTGCAAACCAGGTGCGTAATTGAATCTTTGTTTACACCATATTGCGTAATATTAATCCTAACCGAAACCTATGAACATGGATAAAGATGGTCCTTTTAATTGAGTGGAGAAAAGGGATTCACATAGCAACCCGAAGATTTGGAATAAAGGCTTGGTTAATTCTGTTGAGCTTACACTTTCTTTCTTCTTATAAGTTTAATTCATTTTAAAGTTTCTCTTTGATGCATTATTTTATATTGTTTCAAATGAGCAAGATAACTCTTCTGTTATTGTTTTCTTTTGCATTAATTCGTTTAATATTTGTGAACTCTGATTTTATGCTTCCTTCATGTTTTTCACAGGCCTTTGTGAACATTGTCCTTACACTATGTGATGCTGGGGACTCTGTTGTTATGTTTGCACCGTATTACTTCAATTCATACATGTCCTTCCAGATGACAGGTGTCACTGATATTTTGGTTGGCCCTAGCAATCCCAAGACCCTTCAACCTGATGCAGGTGAGACTCCTAGTTTTTTGTCAACTAATAAGTTATAATGCTGATTGATCAGTTAACTTTCACTACTTGAGATTCTGAGAAGTGATGCCTATCATTCTGTAAGATGTCATATTGATGAGATTTTTCAAGTTAGTCCTTGACTTAAAGGTTCAAGTGAAGTTATTCGCTTGTATCATATATATTTATAAGGGTTAGTTGCACATAGACCCCTTGTACTATTACACTTTGGAACTTATAACCCATGTAGTTTGATTTTGTCAGGTCGACCCCCAAGGTGAACTTTTTTTTATTCTTTTCCCCTGGGGGAAGTTTTGGCAGATATTCCTAAGGTGAAATTAGTGAGTTTATCTGAGGGTAAAAGAGTCAAAAAATTTCATCCAGATAACCAGGGGTAGTAAGTTCCAAAGTGCAATACTTCCAAGGGGCAATTGACCCTATTTATAAATGGTCCCAGTAACACAAATTAAAACTACCTACTAATCATTTTTTCTAAATAAAAGTACATATACTTTCTTATTTATGATATCATTTTGAATGCATGGATATGGTTAAGATGTTTCTCCCTAACCTTTTATTTTAATACATAATCAATATCCTTATTATTATTTCTCTGTGTAGATTGGTTGGAGAAGGTTCTTACAAAGCAAGATGATAAACCAGTTCCCAAGCTTGTTTCTGTTGTAAATCCTGGAAACCCATCTGGTGCCTATATCCCAAAACCACTCCTCCAGGTACTCACATGCACGTTGCTTCACGTGTGCATGACCAGTTCTTTTTTCTAATTGTATTATTTATAAATGTCCTTTTCCAGAGAATTTCGGATCTTTGTAAGAGCGCAGGAGCATGGCTTGTTGTAGATAACACCTATGAGTAAGTATAAACTTATTGACTTACAAACTCAAGTTCATTCTAATCCTATTTCAAGTTGATAATTGTTAGATGTGTATTTGTAATTTTATTCTAAATACCTCATTGGATTTGACACTTTGGATGAAAAAATGCTTCTAAGAAAAATTTTCTTTTAAAGAAATTATACCTGAATACTATAAATGACTGCCATAGGAGACAATATTATAGCCGGAGTTTTAGGAGTAGATAGATCAAAATGAACTTAAACTGAGGCAGTAATAAAGGATAATGTAGTGCTTATTTGACGGAGCTTGGCATTACCAATGCTGTCTGTGAAAAGGGATTCATGGTATCAGAATAAGTACTTGGGATGAAGGCTTTGTAGTTATTTTTATATTTGAAAGCTTTGTGTATGATCATTGTTCTAAATCCATATGAAAGGAAGCTAGAAGAGTACAAAAAGAAGGATATGGTTAATATTATCTCTAAACATATATAATTCTAAGGAGTATAAGGGCATCTGAACCAAGTCAGCTTTTCAATTTATAAAATTAGAAAGTGGGATAGGAAGAAAATGATGGTATGTCAGGCTCTCCTCCTCTCATCAAAGAAATATTTGCATCCTGTTTTTTTCTTGTAATAAATTAAGTTTGTCTCCATTATGTCCATCTCATGTGACCATGTCACATGAAAACTTATACAGAGCAGTGTTTCGTATGTAAAGGAACTTCCCAGGGGAAAAAAATTCCTTTATGTAAAGACTACAAATTAAATCATCTGTAAAATATTTACCACTATAGATGCAATCGATTAGCTTGAATTATGCAAGTTTGTGAATATTAAACTTGCGCCTTGTAAACTGCTTGGCATTAACTTTAACCAGCTTCCAGTATCGACTGTTAAGATGGCTTTAAGGTCTCAGGTTTAATGATAATGCCATGGGATTCTGGATCAAACAGTTGTTTTAAGGTGCATTTTTTGGTGCATGTATGCTATATTTTCCTTTTGCATAAGCACTTAATATTGTTGTCTCATGTTGTAGGTACTTCATGTATGATGGATTGGAACATTTTTGTCTAGAAGATAACCATATAGTTAATCTCTTCTCCTTCTCTAAAGCTTATGGAATGATGGGATGGCGCATCGGTTATGTAAGTGCATACTTTGCCTTCCATTATACTTTCTTGTTACCTTATTGTGGATGGAGTTTTCAAAGTTCATCATTTGTTACAAATGACCGCTAACTGGTTGAAGAAAAAAGAAGAGAAATTTATGGCACCTATTGTGATATTCTTCTTGAATTCAATTTGTTGTGGACCCCCATCCATTGAATAATTAGTGCACCAAGGGAAGAATGACCCTTGGTATATGTACGAATCTCCAAAACCTTTGTATTACATTAGGGCTTAATTGCACTTTGGCACCCCCAAAGTTTTACCCATTCTGAACTTCGATTCCCCAAAGTTTAAATTTTGCCCATTTGATACCCCAATGTTCAAAAAATTGAACTTTGAGTTGGGGACTATTTATTTATTTTATTAAATTTAGATGATGTTCTTAAGCAATGATCTGATTTGGATTTTTAGACCTCTGAACTCATTATAAACGCCCTTGACATGGGTGAGGAAGTTACTGTGAGCATCTAAAGCAAGGCGTGACCGCAGAATTCGGCAATTCTCACCCATTTCAGCGGTGCCTACAATGATCACAGGGGTATAAATGTCCAAATCAGATCACGCGTTAATCATGTGATTGGAATTTAATAGAAAAATAAACAGTCCCCAAACAGAGGGTACTAAAGTTTTTTCTGAAACATTGGGGTATCAAATGGGAAAAAAAAACTTTGAGGTACCAAAGTTGAAATTTTGGGGTACCAAATGCAATTAAGCCTTACATTAATGCGATAAACAACCCATGGTGCACCATTTATGCAATGGGCTGATTGTGTTTTCTTTTTCTCACATGAACTAATGATTTACAGATAGCATACCCAACAGAGGTTCAAGATTTTGGACTCCAACTCCTTAAAATCCAAGACAACATACCTATATGTGCCTCAATCATAGGGCAACGCCTCGCTCTCGCCTCTCTAGAGGTGGGTCCCGAATGGGTCAGAGAGAGAGTACAAAACCTCATAAATAACAGAGAAGTGCTCATCAAGGCGCTCTCTCCTCTCGGAGAAGATGCAGTTAAAGGTGGAGAAGGGGCTATTTATCTCTGGGCAAAGCTCCCTGAGAAATTCTCCAATGATTTCGAGGTTGTTAGATGGCTTGTAAAGAAACACGGTGTGATTGTCATCCCCGGTAGCGCCAGTGGTGGGCCCGGGTACATTCGGATATCCTTTGGCGGGCTGAAGGAGGCTGACTGTGAAGTTGCTGCTCAGAAGTTGAAACAGGGTCTAGAGGAGCTGGTTCGAGATGGAATGGTATAGGAGTTACTTTTATATTGGTATCATACAATCTGAAATACAAACTTTTTATTATTTTTCAAGAATAAGTCGTTATTTTGAGGATGTAAGATTTGATCACCTTCTTGTTAGAAATATGTGCTGTAAAATTTGCACAGGCAGGTGATCAATCCCCGAAAATGTCAATTGTGCACTCCAAAATAAGAAAAATATTGTCAGATGATATTCGTTTTGTTACAGCTGTGCTCATCTTCTATATTTAGTGTTAACATGTTTATCATATTTTTCACTTTTATGGATATTAAAGAGGTGGGTTCTGTTCTTCTTCCAAATCTTGTGTTAATGGGATATATAATAGCTGTTATCAGCATTTTCCATGTCTTCCACAAGATTATAAAAGGTTAGAACTTGTGATTGTTTCTTCCATGAGAGGTTTAACCCAGTGTCAGTTCAAGAGGAATCAGAAGAATTAGGACAAAGATGTGAAAATTTGAGATGGTTTTTGCAAACACGGTATAAGCAAAGCAGACAAAGGAATTTACAGAATTGTTGATCATGTATATTTCAATCAGAGAAAAGTTCTTGTAGGCTTAATTGGATCATTGTCTCTGTTGATCAACTTTTTTATTCGTTGCAGTTTTTTTTTAAAATACATGCTGGCATCATTAATGCATTAGCACTCATCTCAAAGTTAATCCTAGAGATAAAAAGTTGGTGGATAAAATCCTCAATGTACTTAAGTTTAGAGTGCACTTTCTATCAGAACACCCTATTATGGGGTGTGATTTGGGCCATAGAGGGGGTGGTAAAATGTCTAAACTACCCCCATTTATCTCATCTCAATGGCCCAGAACACCCTGCACGGTGCGGGGTGTTCTGAAAAGATGTGCGCTTTTAAGTTTACATGAGCATTACTCTATTTAATCGTATAGATTGACGGGAAGCAACTTAATGGTAAGGAATCTCTGTCTAGAAATTAAATTGTATCCCAATTTTAAATGTTGCAAAAGAGAAATTACATTATATCAACAACAAATCTTGCCCCTTGCAAGTTATAAGCCGCATACATGATATACTGAGGCTACTACACAGCCATTTTGCATCTATTATTATTAGGATAAATTTTTTAAACCAACCCTTTTTGAGATTTATTTTCAAAAATCGACCTGTTTGAGATTTATTTAGAATTTTTGACCTAGTTTCAGCCAGTTGAAACTGGGTCGAAAATGCTAAATAAATTGCCAAAACTTCACGGGATTTAGAATCCCATGAACTTTAGTCCTTAATTAATCAGCACTAAACAAAAAAGCTTGGCGCAGGTGGTGGGTCTGCTACCAAACTTCACAGGATTTAGAATCCCGTAAAGTTGGGGGTCATGCACCAACATGCACGTACAGTGCATTTTCTGCCTAATACACAACCTGTTGTATATACTGAATTTTCCGCCTCATTCACAACAATATACATAAAAATCACAACTTGTATATCTTGAATTTTCGCCTCATTCACAACAATATACATAAAAATCACAACTTGTATATCTTGAATTTTCCGCCTCATTCACAACAATATACACGAAAATCCAACCATAAATCACAACAATATACATAAAAATCACAACTTGTATATACTGAATTAGCCGCATATATACACGAAATTTTAACCACATATACACACGAAAATCGATCCACACAAGCAACAATTTCGAATAATCTAACCATATATATTCATGAGATTCAGAATCACAAAATAAACATTATATCACAATATAAATATCATATCACAATATAAACATCACATACATCCTAAAAGTCCCCTCCTTCCTCTCCCTCTCTTACCCCTTCCCTTACCTCTTCCCCCCGTCCCCGCCCACGATGTCCATGATCATGAGCCTCAATGATCTGAGTATCTGGTTGTGTATGAGGCTGAGAAGTACTGGCTCCATCATCACGCGCCGCACTATGAGAAGTGCCGGTTCCATAATCACGCGCCACTCTAAAACCCGTCTTACGTTTTCGCACATACACGTTGTGAAATTGGCGTGACCTGTCCTCGCATCCTTCAAACTCGTCAACGTGATTCCTATGAAACATATTCGCTATTCGCTGTCTGATGCTACTGAAGACTGATAATACTCTTGGATCCTGAATCTCAGCAATATTCTCATTTATATCAGCCTCAATCTCATCAAAAGCATGGATCTGCAATTTAATCAGTATATACGCATCTTAGCAAATAATATAATTACAAAAAAGAATATTCTATTTAATTGAGTTAAAAACTTACATAATCCCTCTCAATCATGGCCCTAGATGTAAGTATCTGACGGTAGGCGTGGCACGAATCTAGCTGCTGCGGTGGGTCGCATACTATCCATCTGCGTGTGATATTCCAATACCAACGCATATACGCGTTATAACTCACTGGATTTCTCTCATTCTCTATGAGATTCCACCTATTATTCCACCTATGTATGTAGGCCTCACGGTATTGCCCACAGTCCACATGATGCGATGTCATCCGTCGCATGCGATCGATTTGCTCAACAGGATCTGGCACATGCTGATCAAGATAAAATTGTCGTAGAACATGATTTGGGACATGCATCTCCACAATCTTCTAACATATCATCGGGACTCTAGCTCTCCACAAATAAGCGCTATCTCTGCAAATAGGTGCAAAGGAATCGAGATCAAGATTTGGCGGAGAATAGGGCGTCCACTTGAACTGAAAGTTAAATTTAAAAAAACGTGCATCAGCATCTACAAAAAAATTGAAATATAAATAATGAATTGAGTCTTATTTTACCTGTTGGTGTTGGATCTCATTTCTGTAAAACTCTGTATGTCTGGTCGGGGTTTTGTATTTCGCCCACTTTACAATATACCTATTTGACATCTAGCCCATCATACGAACAAAGAATTAAGATTCGATCCTTCATCGTTACCTCTGAGGAGTAAAAATTTTCAAGATCAACTAGTATTACATGAAAACACTAAAAATATTATTTACAATTAAATTCCCTAATTTAAAATTTTATACTCAATTTTTACAATTCCATAATTTTTACCATAGGTCAAACCCTAAAATTTTCATTTCCTAATTTTTACGATTCCCTAATTTAAATAATTTAAACAATATTCACTTTTAACAATTCAAAAATAATTCACTAATTTTTACAAATTTCCTTATTTTTCTTCTCAAAATTCAAAAATAATTCAAAAATTAATCCAAAATCTAAACTAAAACAAGTTATTATGATGAAATAGCGAGAATATGTAAAAAAATTAGGAGAAAAAACAAAAAAGTTTAAAGATTTTACCAAAAATTAGTTGAAGCCCTAAATTTGAAATCTGGCGAACTCCAGCGATTTTTGACCCTAAAGGATGTCAGCAGCGGTGATTAGAAGTGATCGGAGATGGTCGGATGGAGTGAGACGAAGTGTAGGCGGCGGATCTAGGGTTGGGGGGGGAGAGAGGGAGCGGACCATAGAGAGAACGAACGAGAGAGAGAGAGAGAGAGAGAGAGAGAGAGAGAGAGTGAATGAAATCACGTGAGGGAGAGAGGGATATAAGCTGCGTCAGTGTGGTGGGGGCCGCTGACTTCACGGGATTTAAAATCCCGTGAAGTTGCAGGCCCAACCCGACATAGAGTTCGAACTCTCTATGAGTTGAACCTTGCAACTTCACTGGATTCAGAATTCCCTGAAGTTTGATTGCATTGCTCCCACCTGCGCCACAAATTTTTGATTAGTCGTCAATAATTATTGCTAAACTTCATGGGATTCTCAATCCCGTGAAGTTTTCGCAACTTATTTAATATTTTCGACCCAGTTTCAGCCAGCTGGCTGAAACTAGGTCGAAAATGCTAAATAAAAGATAAATAGGTCACTTTTTGAAAATAAAGTTCCAAAAGGGTTGATTTTGAAAATTTGTCCTTATTATTATGATTTGTGGAACGGGGCAAGTTTCAAAACACATACAATTTAGGGGTATGTATAAAAAAACCCCAAAATTTAATACGGTGGGATTATTATAGGCTAAATTACCATTTTGGTATATTTAGTAGCACCCTTTTACCAACAAAGTATATTTATTGGCACCGGCGACATCAAGGTATATTTAGTTTTCCAAAATTATCATTAAGACCTATCCATCACGGCTGTGAACTTTGAATATAAAATTATAGATTTTTACATATATATCCCTCAAATTTATCATATTTATAAATTATCCCCAAATGTTAATTTAGCCGATTATTATATCTGCACTATTCTTGGCTTCCTGCTGCCCCTTTTGCACTCTTCTTGTTGTCCTCTAACGAATATTAAAATTTGATCATTACCCATTAAAAGATTGGATAATTGGTAAAATCTGGCATGAAAAAGACAAGATTTTGGTGTTTTGATTTGATGCAATTGGCTACACATTGGTGGTTTGAGAGGGCTTCGATTACCATTCTTCTCCCTTTGTTAGGTAGCTCCTTTCTTTATTTATTTTTAATTAATTTTAGATATATTTATATATAATTTTGTATATTAAAAGCTTGATATTTGCAGAATTAGATGCAAGTTTTGCTGTGACAAGAGAAGTGTAGAGATGGGGACTTGTGCCGAGTTTTCACAGAGAGTGCTGCAGACTGATAATCCTGTCATGGTTCAGGTCAATTTGAATTGAATTTCTCTCGATTTTGTTTGGTTTTTCTTTCTTTTTTCTTCATTTTCGATGTGTGAACTTGGGATATCTGAAATGGGTTTCTGTTTATATTTGATCCCTTGGCAGATTCGAGGGCTGATTCGCGAAGCTGGTCGTGATCTAATGTCGTTGGCTCAGGTTTATTTGTGGCTCTCTTTGGGTTTATTTAGTCTTAGATTTATGAAACATTTTATTGTTGAAATTTAGTGGGCAAGTATTGAGTGGGATGGGCATAGCTTCAGTAGGCACTAGTACTTGAGAATGGGGAAGAGGTGGTATCAAGTTACAACTCGGCGGTTGGTAAATTGTAGATGCTTGTTAAAGGGTGCACTGGGCATGCTACATTTATTTGTAATATATATGACTATTGAAAATATATGACGCGTACGGAAATTGCTGAAGATTATTTTGTACATGCATATATGTTGTAAGGGCCCTAGGAAAAGTCACTGTGTCCTATGGGCTGGCTATACACTTGTCCTGGTCGGACATTGCAATCCCGACGCCGACCCTTTGACTCTGTACTAGGCTAGTGCCGTGTGGTTACTGAAATTCTGGTGTCAACCATATCCGCTGCTTAATTGCAACTGAAAAGATGGGATTGGCTCCGATGTTATTTATAAGGACCTATGAAAACTCACCTCAAAATCTAGCAGTCAGAGGGAGGGAATCCAAATCCCGTAGAAACCCGCATCAACTTCCTATTTAGTCAGTGTGGGACTAAATGGTCCCTAACATAAGTATATCGTAAACAAAATTATCAACAAGGGGATGCAGGAATCTTGGAGCATGAGAAGTGTAGGTAGGGACCATTGGTTATTTTGACATGATTCTCATAAAATGTTAAGATTATACATAATATGAGAATAGTTAACCTTCAATGCAATTTACTGCAGGGTGTAGTATATTGGCAGCCCCCTGAGCAAGCATTGAACAAAGCAAAAGAGACCGTGTGGCAACCTTCCACTAGTGATTATGGTGCTGATGAAGGCCTTCCAGAGCTCCGGCAGGCATTGATAGAAAAGGTGAGTAACTGTAAGCAACAAGTTCTAAACTTCTGCTACCAGAATAATATCAGTACTTGTATGCACATTCACATGATGTTTTCCTTCTGGATCTTAAAAGCTAGATATGAAAAATAAACAATCTAAATACTACTCAAAATAATTTCTTGGACATAATTTAAACTTGTTCAACATCAGTTTACAACAATAAAAGTGCCTTCTGTGTACGGCAGGATTTGATGAATTTTACTTATATCGAGGCAGGTTATCAAAAACCTTAGATGCTTATTTTGTGATTTAGTGTAATCGTTGTTATCCTTACCTACATGCTTCACTGCTGTTTCTTATGTTATGTTTTCGCTCTTCTGATATATCTACTTGATCAAGTCTACATATGAGTCAGCACTTTGTTTTAGGGTGCGCACATTATATCAACTCCTAGTTTGCATGTTGCGATAATCTGAGATTGCTCCTTTGAACTTGTTCAATTAATTAGCTCCTTTATCTGCAGAATGTGGATTATTACTAGAATGCCCGAAACATGAGATGTCCTCTTGATGCTGTCCTAATATGAGTTGAACTGATGATAAAGTGATGGTTGCAATTGTTATGCCAGCAAAGTGAACACAATTGTGATTAGAAGATGATTTCTACCTAGAACAGCAACTTGTCATGTAGATGTGTAATCAGTCTATACTCTATACTTATGTAATTGTGAAAAGAAGATGGTTAGGTTTTAATATTATCGATGAATTTCGGTTCTTTGAGTTAACCGAAAGCTGTCTAATTTATTTTATGGATCCCAATTTTGATCAAGTTCAACTACTTGGACTAAAACATTGTTTTACTCAAAATTAATAAGTTTTACTCAAAATTAATAAATGTAATAGTCTAACTTCAAAAGAGGTCAAGGGGCACGAGGAAAAACTCAAACCGAAACCTACAAATATTGTTGAAATTGCCTAAACTACACTTCTTGAGTACCAACTATTATTTAAACCTTTCATTCTCTTACTATTTTATTGAAAACATTTTGTATTTTTGATACTACTCTACCATTTTATTGTAGCATATTTATTAAAAAGTTTGAAAGATGATTAGGTTGGTCATATCTTCTGCTATACTAAAAGTTGGTTCCATCTATGTCGTTATTCACATAGACTATGTTGGTTGTAGTTACATCGGGAAAATAAATTGACCAAGTCTTCTGTTATGGTGACAGCTGGTGCAAACCAGGTGAGTAACTTTCTCGTCATGATGTTTAAGTATAATACTGGTTCTTGTTTTCTTTTGCATAACTTGTTTGATATTTGAGAATTCAAATTTTACGCATCATGTATTTTGCAGGCCTTTGCAAATATCGTGCTTACATTATGTGATGCTGGGGACTCTGTTGTTATGTTTGCACCTTATTACTTCAGTTCATACATGGCCTTCCAAATGACAGGTGTCACTGATATTTTGGTTGGTCCTAGCAATCACAAGACGCTTCAACCTGATGTAGGTGAGACTCCTTCATGCCAACTTCAAGTGCTAATGTTGGTTGATGTGCTAACTTTTATTGCTTGAGATTCGGAGAAATGATGCCTATCATTATGTAAGATGTCATACTGATGCAATATTTTTCCCGTCAGTCCTTGACTGAAAGGTCCAAGTGAAGTTGTAGGCTTGTAGCATATATATTGTAATTGGTCCCAGTTATACAACTTAAAACTATGCATGTATGAAGTAGATATAGCTTTCTTATTTCTGATAGGGTTAATTTCAGAAAACTCCCTTAACTATTTTAATAAAACCCTCTGAAATTTAAAGTGTTTAGAATATAAACCCCCCTGATGTTCTTTTATTTTACAAAACTCCTTGAAGAATCTTCGCTTTACCCCCAAAGTAACACCGTTAGAAAGAAAAAAATACCCCTCAGCTGTCAAAAATAATTGGAAAATAATAAAAAGGATAACATGGTGATTTTTTGGGGGCTGAGGGGTATTTTCATCTTTCTTGATCAAGCCAAGACATGTGAAATGTTAGACTTGACAGTGTTACTTTGGGCTTTGGGGGTTAGAGTGAAAAATCTACAAAAGGTTTAGTAGAATAAAAGGAGTTCAGGGGGTTATGTGCAAAACCCCAATAATTCAGGGGGGTTTGTTGGAAATAAAGTAGTTGAGGGGATAACTGCAAAACCTCAAAGTTCAGGGGCTTTCCTGAACTTCTAATTTATTCAATATTCGTATTAATTACTTCTATTTGCAGATTGGTTGGAGAAGGCTCTTAGAGAGCAAGATCATAGACCAGTTGTGAAGCTTGTTTCTGTTGTAAATCCTGGAAACCCTTCTGGTGCCTTTATCCCAAAGCCTCTCCTTGAGGTCCTCCCTCCTCTAATGCATACTCAAGAGCATAAATATGCACATGCTTGACCAGTTCTTTGTTCTTATTCTAGTTCATTTAATGTCCTTTTTCAGAGAATTTCAGATCTCTGTAAGCGTTCAGGAGCATGGCTTGTTGTAGATAACACCTATGAGTAAGTATAAACTCATTGACGTAAATTACTCAGTTTCTTCTAATCCTATTTCAAGTTGATAGCGTGTTAGCATTGTTTTAAATATCGGATACCGCATACATATTAGATGACCAAAATCCCTATCGGATTGCGAAAATCGGGGATATATTAGGGATATGTAGTAAATATCAGGGTATCATATTGGATGATGTTCATGCATAATAGGACCCTGCATAATATAACATTCTAATTTGTAATCTAAACATATTTAATGATTTCTAAACATAAGAAATTGCATCATGATATATCTTTTGGATGACTTACTAATTATAGAAACTTTCTTCTCGACTGCATCATGAAACCTTCAAAGTGCATAACATTAAAAGAGATGTAGAGAGAGATTAGAGAGAGGTAGAGGGACATAGAGAAAGGGGTAGACAAAGTGAGGGGGGGGGAGAGGGACAAAGAAGAGAGAGGGCGGAGACAGAGAGAGGGAGGGCCGGAAAAGTGAGGAGAGAGAGAGATTGAGAGAGAGGGCAGAGAGAGAGTGAGGAATAGAGAGAAAGGGAGAGAGAGAGAGAGAGAGTGAGAGAGAGGAGAGAGAGAGAGAGAGAGGAGAGAGAGAGAGAGGCGAGTGCCAAAATTGTAACGATTAAGATTTTTGTGAGATTGATTGTGATGTCTGAAGCAAAGAGGGGTTTATTTGGTATGTGGGTCCGGTTGGAAACCCAAACCCAAATTCATACCAAAAAAACCTATAAAACCCAATATCGGCCGATATTGCAGATAATGGGATATATAGATATCAGCTGATATATCGGGAAAAAGTTTGAAAAATCGGATAACGCTATAAACATGTAAATATCATTGCGGACTGCTGTAGAACCCGATACATAGGCCGATATTTTATACACTGCGTGTTAGATGTACATTTGTAAGTTTCTTTAAATATCTCATTGGATGACTGACACCTTGAGGGTTTGGTGATTTAGAATACTTCTAAGAAATGATTTCCTTTATAGCAGTTGTGTGCATCATACATGATGGCAAGAGGAAAACTTGATCATGCACTAAGAGGCCAATGAATGATGAACTATCACAGTAGATCGTACTATTGTTAGATTCCTAGGACTACGGTAGACCGAAATGAACTTTGACTCAACAAAGACTGAGATAGTGCTAATCGAACAGACATTGATATTCGTAGTGCTAATTGTGAAAAGGATGCATGTGAGAACTATTTGGACTGAAGGCTATGTTATTATTAACTATTGTGTATTGAATACTTTTTGCTGTTTTAAATCCATGTGAAAGGAAGCTAGAAGATGATCAAAAGAAAGATGTAATATTATATCTCTGGATATCTACTTTCCAAGGAGAATTAGGGTTGCCTGAGAACAAGAGGAATAGCCCAACTACTGCATCAATTTTGTTTTCCTTTTCAAGCCACCATTTTATTTGAAGTTATGAAATTAGGAAATGAGATGGAAAGAAAATGCTGATCATGATTGGCTTTATTTCACTCCTGCAAAATTTTTTTTGCTTTCTGCTTTTTTGGTCAGAAACTTTTGCTTTCTGATCATGATATGCTTTTTTTTCAGTCAGAAACTAAGTTTTTCTCCATTACATCACATGAAAACTTTTCCATAACAGTGCTTTTACATGTAATGGAACTTGCTAGAAAGAGAATTCACTTCTTGTAAGATCACACATTAGATCTCGATATGTGAAAAATATCCATGTAGCACAATAGTTTAATTTGTGCAAGTTTGCGAAGAATAAAGCCAATTGCGCTTTGAAGACTGCTTAGCATCAATTTGAACCAGTCTTCACCATCGAATGTTAGATGCTTTGCTGAGATCTGAGGTTCCATGTCAATGCCTGACACCAATAGTCTGACATTTGGCATATAACTTGATGAAAATTTTTCATAATGCTGCATCATTTTCACTTATATCATATTGTCCTTTTGCATACATAGTTAATGTTAGCTTTCATTTTCGCAGGTACTTTATGTATGACGGTTTGGAACATTTTTGTTTAGAGGATAACCATATTGTCAATCTCTTTTCCTTTTCTAAAGCCTATGGAATGATGGGTTGGCGCATTGGTTATGTAAGTGGACACTTTGCATTCCATAGTACTTTCTTAGTGGAATGGAGGTTTCAAAGTTCATCATTTAACTGACAAATAAAATGTAACTGGTTCGAGAATAAAGTAAGGGGGTTATTCATTGGGGCATTTGGAAGGATAATTAGATATTTTTGCGGATTCTACTTTATAGTGTTATTCATTGGGATGATAAAACAAGGATATTAACTTTTGGTGTTATTGGTTCATTGGAACACTAGTGGGACAATTTCACCACTTGGGATAAAATTGTCCCACTCATACATAAATTTTTGCCCTAATAGTAAAATTTGCCCTATCCTCCATATTGAAACAATTATGTTTCACTTTGAAGGCAATTGGGATAATTTTAAAACCTTTCTAGTACATGCTAATTATATTATAAATATATACCATGATATATAAAATATAAAATAATAATATATTCAATATATTATATTATATTATCATGTAATAGAATAAAATATAATTATAGTTTAATTTATATGTATAATTTATTCTATTATATTTATTATATATTATTATGCAATATCACATACTATATTATATCATAATAAAATAGTACAATATATTTATTATAATATAATATAATATTATTATAATATTTTAATAATATATATTCTAATATAATATATTATATTAGTTGTAGTTAATATTTTATTGTAGCTATAATATTATATTGTATTATATTAAACCAATATATATATATATATATATATATATATATATAATATTATAACATAGTAAAATTATTGAATATGTTAGTATATTATATTTTAATTATATCATGTAATATGATATAAATCATGTCATATGATTATATTATATTATATTATATTCATATATTATATTAATATAATGAAATATATTATTGTACTATAATACAATACATTTTAGATATTCTGTATATATTATAGTAATTATCATATAATATTATATTATATTTTAATTATAATATAGTATTTTAAATAATAGTATATTGAATAAAATAAAATATTATAATATTTCATATAGTAAAATTATAACCTATGATACTATATTCTGATATATTAAATTAAATATTATATTAAATATATTTTTCGTATATTATATCAATTATTATATAATTTAGCACACTATTATCATATAATATAATATAATAATTAATAATATAAATAACATATTATGATATAATATAATAATATAGTTTGAAATAATGTAATATATTATACTATAATATGATACCTTTTAGATATTCTATATATATTATAGTAATTATCACATAATATTATATTATATTTTAATTATAATATAATGTTTTAAGTAATATTATATTGAATAAAACAAAATAATATATTATTTTATACTGTACATTATATCCTATGATACTATATTCTAATATGCTAAATTAAATATATTGTTCATATATTATATCAATTATTATATAATTTAGCACACTATTATCATATAATATAATATAATATTATTATAATATTTTAATAATATATATTCTAATATAATATATTATATTAGTTGTAGTTAATATTTTATTGTAGCTATAATATTATATTGTATTATATTAAACCAATATAATTATATATATATATATATATATATATATATATATATATATATATATATATATATATATATATAATATTATAACATAGTAAAATTATTGAATATGTTAGTATATTATATTTTAATTATATCATGTAATATGATATAAATCATGTCATATGATTATTTTATATTATATTATATTCATATATTATATTAATATAATGAAATATATTATTGTACTATAATACAATACATTTTAGATATTCTGTATATATTATAGTAATTATCATATAATATTATATTATATTTTAATTATAATATAGTATTTTAAATAATAGTATATTGAATAAAATAAAATATTATAATATTTTATATAGTAAAATTATAACCTATGATACTATATTCTGATATATTAAATTAAATATTATATTAAATATATTTTTCGTATATTATATCAATTATTATATAATTTAGCACACTATTATCATATAATATAATATAATAATTAATAATATAAATAACATATTATGATATAATATAATAATATAGTTTGAAATAATGTAATATATTATACTATAATATGATACCTTTTAGATATTCTATATATATTATAGTAATTATCACATAATATTATATTATATTTTAATTATAATATAATGTTTTAAGTAATATTATATTGAATAAAACAAAATAATATATTATTTTATACTGTACATTATATCCTATGATACTATATTCTAATATGCTAAATTAAATATATTGTTCATATATTATATCAATTATTATATAATGTAGTATACTATTATAATATAATATAATATAATAATTAATAATATTAATTAGTAATTATAGTATAATATATTATATTTTAGTATAAAGTAAAATAATGTATTATATTATAATAGCATACTAAATAATTTACTAAACCAATTGAATAAATTAATTTAGAATTAATTGATAGATAAATATTATATTTTAATAAGGTGTCACATCATCAATTATCCCACATGACTTATCAAATTAAAGCTTCAAATTGTCCCATTATCCCAACTTATCCCACTTTACTCCACTCAAAATATCCCAAAGGGATAAAATTATTTCATTAGAATAATTATCCCAGTTGGCCCCAGCTTGTCCCAACCAATAACCCCCCTAAAAGAAATCTATGACACCTATTGGGCTACTCTCCTTGAACTCAGTTTCTCATGGAAAATTATCCAATGAACTATGTTCATTGCACAGTTTGTGCACTAAGGGAAGAGTAATCCTAGGATCGGTTTACTAATCTCTAAACCCCTTGTGTTACATTAATCTAGATATAGACAATCCTTAGTTTCACGTCTTGGGCCCACAACCTGTTGGTGCATTCTAAGCCCTAAGACCCACTAAGGGCAACATGTTGTTGGACTCAAACCATTTTAAAAAAATGACTAGCCTTTTGTTACACTTGGTTTTCATAACTAATCTTATAAACCCATTTACATCTTTGTAGTTTATTATGTGGGACTAAACAAATAGGGTATCAAAATCACCGCAACCTGTTGGCGCACTCTAAGCCCTAAGACCTACTAAGGGCAACATGTTGTTGGACTCAAACCATTTTTAAAAAATGACTAGCATTTTGTTACACTTGGTTTTCATGACTGATCTTATAAACCCATTTACATCTTTGTAGTTTATTATGTGGGACTAAACAAATAGGGCATCAAAATCACCCCACCTCAAATAAGCAACATTCTTGTTGCAACAGGATAATGGTCCATCTAGGATAACCACCCGGTGATGTGCATTCTAGAGATGGCACCTTTTATGAGTTCTAGAGGTAGCTTCCATTGTGCTCATGCGATATAGTACTTAGTCTCGTGACACTTAGTTCGCATTTCCTGCTAAACTAATCATCTTGATAGTATTTGTCGCATCTCGGATCCACAAGCCCATAGGCGTGATGTGAGACGATAGACGTTCTTCTCGATTGTCACATCTCTATTCTCATGACTCCCATTATAAACCTATCCAAACTTTCTTTAGTTCCTAATGCAAGACTAATAAGTGAGATTATCACAGATTCACAATCACTCCTGCCTTAAATATGTAACATCCTAGTCGCAAAAAAACAATGGTCTATCTAGGATCACCACCATGCAATGTAGATTCTAGAGATGACTCTCACAACACTCACGCGATGCATCACTTAGTCCCGCACAACACTTAGTTCTACACTTTTAGATGGCTAATTACTTTAATATCACTCGTCAGGCCTTGGACCCATGATCTTGTGGGCACAAAGTAAGCATTGGGACCAACTGAGTGCAACATGTTGTTGGCCTCAAATCACTACAAAAAATAATTGGCCATTGTTGCCCTTTAGCCCATTCTGTGACAAATGGTATTAGAATAGTTAACCAGCCAGAGGTGTGTACTAAGAGCTACATGGGACTTAGTGCTTCTTTGCGTGAACATGGTGGGGTCACCGTTAGAACCCCTAGGAGTTACCTCTAGAACCTGTAGGAGTCGGTGGTGATCCTATATAGTTCATTGTCATGTCGGAACAAGGACATCGCATATTTGAGGTGGGGTGGTTGTGATACATCATTTGTTTTGCCCCACATGGAGAACTTACAAAGATATGCTTGAGTTTATTAGATGAGTCCTAGAAATCGAGTGTAACAATGACTAGTCATTTTACAATGGTTTGAACCAAAACAACATGTTGCATTCAGTGGATCTCAAGACTTACATCACACCAATGGGTTCGCATGCATGGGGCGTGACATTTAACCCACCATCTATTCAGTGGGCTTGTGGTGCTTGCTTTTCTCACATGAACTAATGATTTACAGATAGCATACCCGACAGAGGTTCAAGATTTCAGACTCCAACTCCTCAAAATCCAAGATAACATACTGATATGTGCTTCAATCATAGGGCAACGCGTCGCCCTCTCCTCTCTAAAGGTGGGTCCCGAATGGGTCAGAGAGAGGGTACAAAACCTCGTAAAGAACAGAGATGTGCTCATCAAGGCGCTCTCTCCTCTCGGAGAAGATGCAGTTAAAGGTGGAGAAGGGGCTATTTACCTTTGGGCAAAGCTCCCTGATAAATTCTCCGATGATTTCGAGGTTGTTAGGTGGCTTGTAAGAAAGCACGGTGTGATTGTAATCCCTGGTAGTGCCAGTGGTGGGCCTGGGTACATTCGAATATCTTTTGGCGGGCTCAAGGAGGCTGACTGTGAAGTTGCTGCTCAGAAGTTGAAAAGGGGGCTAGAGGAGCTGGTTCGAGATGGAATGTTATAGGAGTTTATGTATTGGTTTAATACAATGATCTTAAATAGAAACTATTTAAGTTTTTCTAGAATAAGATGTTGATTTGGGGATGTGAGATTTGGTCACCTTCATTGTGCAAAGATTGCCAGTGTAAAATTTGGTCATTCAGGTTATCATTCCTGAAAATGTCAAATATTGCTCTCTGAAACAAGAGAACGTACAGTTCAATGATACTTCTATTGTTACACCAATGCTCATCTTCTATATGTAATGTGATGTACTCATCAATTTTTTTTCCCAGTACTAAAGAGGTTGTCGTGTGTCGATGGAATTTAAGTTGTTATCGGCACTTTTTTATCTTCAACATCCCGAAGTTTGTAAAATCTAGAATTTGTGATTATTTCTTATATGAGAGGATTGATCGACTGTCAGTTCAGGAGGGAGAGGATTACATAGAGATATGAAATTTGAGATAGTTTTCCAAATTAATTGCAAATAGACCCTCTATAGTATCGTTGCTTTGAACTTATTACTCTGGCAATTTCATTGTTGCAGATAGGCCGTCTCGGTTAAATTTTTTTGACTCTTTTAATTTGGATGAAATATTAGATGATATTACCAATGTGTGAAATTGGTGACTAGAGAGTCTATCTGAGGGTTTAAGAGTAAAAAATGTTTTAACTTGGGGGGTCTATCAGCAACAAAACTAAAGGTTAGTAACTTCAAAACAACAATACTACATAGAGCTATGTGCAAACCCTTTCCATAAATACGGTATAAACAAAGCAAGCATAGTGATTTACAGAATGAAAAGGCTTGACAGCCTAATAGATCCTGAAGTACCATTTTGTATTACAAGAAGTTCCGTTCTTTATGTATAACATCAATTATTGATATTCATGCGACTCTCCCATTAGAGCAATTTGATTATATTATTACATTACGACAAAGGAGAATATGATTATTATTATCTCAGAATGGTAAAGTCTATGGCTGGTATATTCAAATTATTGAGTGTTAATTGCGGATAGACGCTCTTACAGTGTTCTGTAGTTCTATTATTACATGTAGACCCCTGAGTGAATTTTTTAACTCTTTTAACCCTCAGAAGGTCATTTTGTCAAGAAAAAAAATTCAATTTCTCCGAGGGTAAAAGAGTAAAAAAGTTTCACTCGGGAGTCTATTTGCAAGAATAGAACTACAAGGGGTCTCTCCGCAATTAACCCTTATCTATATTCTATATGGTATGTAAATAAATCTTGAGGTATCTACTCTGTTTGTCAGGGCACTTAAAGATTTGTGTCAGAAGTTTAGACTTGAATGAGACTCCCTTAAAGAGAAAAGAGGAAAAAAAAAAAAAACGATGCAAGTAGACTTTGATTGATTCTAAAGTTCAAAATGAATGCCTCATGTTGTATTGAGATTCAATAGAATGAGAGGTGAAGATTTTCCAAGTCTAGAAATCTATCTATCAAAAACTCTGGTTTCAAAGCCAGCAAGTCATCGACATTGAGCCAAGAGGTCATTGACCAAATTGAATTGCACTAAAGACCCAATGAATGCAAAGAAGTAAAAAGATGGTGGGAGTGAGTGAAATTATGAGGCTTTTCAATTCAATGCTGGTGACCAGCAAACGCATATGTTTGCTTTCATTAATGAATGAGCTTTCTGTTAGGTGAAGCAACATTATATGTTTCTGATCTATAGAAGATTGATTCAATAATGAAGTGACAAATTATTTCAAAGGGTACTACTGGTTAATGTACTGATGCTCATTAATTTTCACTGTATGTTAATTTATTATGCAACAGGGGTATTTATTGATCATTGGGTGTATTGTTATTAACCCCATTCAATTATTTACAGGCTATGAAAACAAAACCTCTAGGCTATCTCTTCTGTATCTTTTCAGATGAGAGTCCTTCAGCTGTTCACATTTGAGTCTTTTGGCCATCTAATATGATGCTCATCTGATATATGATTGGGCAAATGTTTCATTAATATCTCTTTAATGAAATATGATGAATTTTGTTCCCTTATTACTCAAGGGAAAAAAAATAAATCAGTCAAGTCATGGAACACTCAGAAATTATCTCTTTGTTTGATATTAATACGTATCACACTATTTTTCGACTGTTTTTCCACATCCCAGTGGATATGAGATAATCCTGAGTTTTTATTTTGTTAATTTCCCTGCCTCGTTAAGTATCATGGTTGAAAATGGAATGAACTTTACGCACCGTTAGCCCTAAAAAGAAAAGGTAAATTACACTAAACCCCCCACAAACTTTCAGTGTTTTGTAGAAAATCCCCAATAACTTCAAAATCGCACTAAACCCGCAATAAATTTTTCATAAACCCTGAAATATCTTTTGGGTGTATTACGCTATACCCCAGTAACTTTCAAATATCTTTTGGGGTGGGGTTTGGTTAGTGTAATTTACCCAAAAGAAAATAACAATAGAAATTCAAAGAACAGAGGACATCCACACACGATAATGTGACAACAACTTGACATCAAGCCTTTATAGAAAACCATGACACGAAAGGTAACAATATGGTGGGAGTGAGTGAAATTATGAGGCTTTTCAATTCAATGCTGGTGACCAGCAAACGCATATGTTTGCTTTCATTAATAGAATGAGCTTTCTGTTAGGTGAAGCAACATTATATGTTTCTGATCTATAGAAGATTGATTCAATAATGAAGTGACAAATTATTTCAAAGGGTACTACTGGTTAATGTACTGATGCTCATTAATTTTCACTGTATGTTAATTTATTATGCAACAGGGGTATTTATTGATCATTGGGTGTATTGTTATTAACCCCATTCAATTATTTACAGGCTATGAAAACAAAACCTCTAGGCTATCTCTTCTGTATCTTTTCAGATGAGAGTCCTTCAGCTGTTCACATTTGAGTCTTTTTGGCCATCTAATATGATGCTCATCTGATATATGATTGGGCAAATGTTTCATTAATATCTCTTTAATGAAATATGATGAATTTTGTTCCCTTATTACTCAAGGGAAAAAAATAAATAAATCAGTCAAGTCATGGAACACTCAGAAATTATCTCTTTGTTTGATATTAATACGTATCACACTATTTTTTCGACTGTTTTTCCACATCCCAGTGGATATGAGATAATCCTGAGTTTTTATTTTGTTAATTTCCCCTGCCTCGTTAAGTATCATGGTTGAAAATGGAATGAACTTTACGCACCGTTAGCCCTAAAAAGAAAAGGTAAATTACACTAAACCCCCCACAAACTTTCAGTGTTTTGTAGAAAATCCCCAATAACTTCAAAATCGCACTAAACCCGCAATAAATTTTTCATAAACCCTGAAATATCTTTTGGGTGTATTACGCTATACCCCCAGTAACTTTCAAATATCTTTTGGGGGTGGGGTTTGGTTAGTGTAATTTACCCAAAAAGAAAATAACAATAGAAATTCAAAGAACAGAGGACATCCACACACGATAATGTGACAACAACTTGACATCAAGCCTTTATAGAAAACCATGACACGAAAGGTAACAATATTGATCTTAAAGAATGAATAACGTGAGATAAGATTCATCTAGAGCGGGGAGTTTTTGCGTATTTCTCATAGTTTCTTCTCTTTAAGGTTTGGGTTTCTAGAAACTTCTATTATTACCCATATAATAGTGGATGTATTATGTATAGTTTGACTTATGGGACACTCTTGTTCTCTCAAAGAAGCTTTATGAATGGAGCTTTGCCTTGGACATCATAAAATGCTGGCTAGAAATAGATCAAAGTCCCCCCCACAAATCTTTTACAGTGCAACACCTTCTTTTGAGTGAGAAAATTAGTTTAAACTAGCGGCACGTTATGTCCATTGACGATTTCAACTAGTACTAAATATTACAGTGCATTGCACTAGAACTCTATGATGAATATCTCACTAAGATTTGATAACCAAATTCCCAGAAAAGGGGATGCCAAAGACAATACCCTTTGTCCTTTACCTCCTATATATATTTAGCACATGGCTAATAAAGCTTTTTGCAAGTGGACCTGCATAATGTTAGGGTGAAACTTACATGTCATGCTATGAGTAAATAATAGAAATTTAACAGACTCAATCTCACAACGCAATATAAGTAGTTAACAATGAGAGATGAAAGCTACATTAACTTTTTTTTGTTATTTAGAGAAGAGCGTAGCTTGTTCTTCTCTATCTGACGAAGGATTTCGTCATGAGATGAAGATTAGTAGTCTCCACACATGAAGATAAATGTGTAGGTCTTAGCAAAGACCATTTTGCTATATCAATGAAAGTTAGCTAGTTGGACTACTAAATATACAAGATGAAGAGACCTAGGTCAGCTACTAACATTAAGTAGGTGGTTGAGGCTGAAAATATGGTTCTAAGTTTGGTTACAGTAGGTGAGACTTTAATTTAGGCAGATCGACTAAGATTGGTGATTTAATTAAGTATGTCATCCTCAATCTAATTTGAGATTTGGTGAAAGATTGGATGCATGGAAACATAAATGTTGTTATTATCGTATATTTGAATTAGGTTCCGAAAACCTTTGTTAGGAAAGGAGTTTGGACCCATTGATTATTTTGTGACAGTTATGCCCTTGCCGGTGAGGTAAGTTTGCCAAATACTTAAACATGCTTCATAGAAGAACTTTTCTCCAAAAATCATTTTCCTTTGATTTGTTTACTTGAAATATGTTTTCTTGCAAGAGAATGAAATGAAGAGGCTGTTTGGTTTATAGTGATTGAACAATAGCAGATTTCAATTTTCAATGTTTACTTAGCACCACATAAATGATGGGAATGATAATTAGATTTATAGTTTGTGGGGGGGAAAACATTTGCAGCACTTGTTGCAATCAATTTGGCTGTAGCAAACATTGCAGTTCATTTCCATAAATAAACAATTTAAAGATAATCTCATGTTGTAGTGGACCCCAACCCAGGAAATGTAAATCTCTAAAAACAATCTCACTTCGTTGGCGATGAAACAAATTTCCAGCAACAAAAAAATGCAAATCCGATAGTTTTTTGGGCAAATGACCGAGCACTAGATTTCCATTTTAAAATACATTTCTTAAAACAAAAACATTGGGTATCTAAATGAAGGATTTGAGGTTTATGTCTGACAACAAATACTGCATATGACATTTTTTGACCTGCAAGAGGTTTTACCGTTGAGATAAAACGTTGGTATTAATCATCACTTGTTAAGGATTAGTAGAATTTTCCTTTTTTTTATACATGGTTGTGCTCAACAAGAGAGATATCAATTGGTAGCTATAGACCGATAATGTAGTTAACAATTTCAATATCTGATAGCAGAGTTGAACTGTACATTATTGATTAATGATACTACTAATCAACTTTATGAAAGAAACTTCTCTATATATGACTATACATAACATGCACCAATGTCTGAGTTTTCTTAGATCAATTCACTTCTAGGTCCTTGCTGCTCAGAAAAAAAATGTGGCAATAATCAAGCCTACTAAAATGTGATGCGAAGTCTTCACGAATTTAATGGTGTGGGCCTACTCTTGTCGACCAATTTTCTCAACCAAAAGCCATACTTCAAGCAAATATTACCAAGATGTCGCTTTCCCCCGTGAGTCAGAGATAGCTTTCAGATGACTTTTTTTTCAATATTTTTTCTCTCATTATCAATAAGTGAAAGCATGAGTAAGATCTAAAAGTTTTTGCATACCGACCACCAAATCGTTTCTTGTTTCCACATAAGCATCAAAAACGTTAAATTGATACGTTAGGTTTCACTCAACGACGAATCTAGAAAAACGTAGAGAGACAAACGAAAAGTATCTATTTAACCAAAATTAAAATATAAGATTAAAATTCAAATTAATATACTTTTGAATTATAGGGCACCTTGCACTATTTTTACTTCCAAAAAAAAAGGAATAAAATTCAAATGAGTTACATGTTCATTTATATAAGTAAAAGAGTTGGGGTGCAAATATTTTTAAATTAGTGGGGGGCAAGTTGTAAGATTAGAAGATTATAAAATGTAAACAAAAAATTATTTTCCTAGGGTGCAATTATTCCCCTAAGTTGGTACATAGATCCATCCCTGCTTTTCACTTTTAGGGGTTGTTTGGGGATGGAAATAGTGCTAGAATAGTAATAATATGCCCTTGAACAATCAATACATATTATGTAATATTCTTAAATATTAATAAAGGTTTTATTGTTGCACATATAATTTAAGGTATCATTTATATAATTATTATTATCCTTAAAATTATTTTGTTAGATCATGCACTCGTGATGATCACTTGCTTGGAGATATGATCTAATTTAGAGATTTCTTAAACTTGTGTTTAATCTATACC